>OY754939.1:931516-1454016 GCA_963576515.1 Cryptocephalus primarius | reverse complement strand
AGGGATGTAAGGCCCCTTTGACACTTGACATGGAACAGTGAGTGACATGGAACACCAGAAATGTCATTCGGCATTTAAGTAGTGGGGGTTGGCGCCAAAATTTGAAATATCGTGTGACGCCACCTATCGTGGAGCGGCGTAACTTTATTCCTGCGCCACCTATCGTACAGCGGGAGCAAAAATAGGATTCGAACTTAGAACCCTAACCCTTGGGGAAAAATGGAAGGGTAATGAATTAATAAAACACATTTTAAGAGGGTATTAATCCTGTTCAGAACGTTAGTGATTACACAAAGGCATTAAATTTTTACAATTTTAAACGTTTAATTAATTAACAGTATCATAACCCACAAATTCATGCCCATCGCAGGATGGGAGAGGTACACAGGACCACTCTCTCGGTAATCCCAAAATAATTAATAGTTGCATGTAGCATTTTTCACATCTTAACCTACGTTTAATTTCATACATTAAATCGGGAAATTTTAATAGACTCTCTCGATGCTGCTTCTCAGGTTTTGGACGGTTTTCGTTTATAGTACATGGTTTTTCGGGAAGTGGGATGTTCCAATCTTTAGGTATATCGAGATCGTGGAGCATGCGGAAAAAACATTTAATGCAACGTGCCTGCTCAGCAATAATGTCAATTTCCTCACGTAACCTTTCCAGAGATTCAATAAAGAGTACTGGTAAACGGTCGTCGTCCTCTTTGTCGTCACTTTTAAACCAATTGGAAAGTTTATGAAGCGCCATTTCTTAGGTGCTGTACTACGCTTACGATGAAGAGTATTGACAGGGTGATAGCAATGTACCAAACTAACCCGCGAACTAATGAACTGCCGTAGATATTGGTAACGATTGGGGTTATGGTGGGGGGATGGGTAAAATTTTTCCACTCGCTGTCACCATGCGTATGATTTTCATAAATAATTCTTAGTTTGTATTGGGTAGCGTTTTTCGGTACACTTATTTTAAGGGAAGGTAAATGAGAAATGACACATACTTCCATTCTCTTCCAAGCGTCAGGCCAACTCTCATTATTTCGATCGAAACAAATAAACACATCACTAGCACCCGACGGATGGTTAATATAAAATACACCGTTAACAAGAGAGCTTAACAAAACATAAGTCGATGCTAACGAACCCATGGTTACTAGCAAAATGGTATTAAATTACAAGCACATTAAGATTAAATAATGAGAGCGGACCTCTTGCAAGAGAGAAAAAGTTATTTTAAAATAATATATTAATTAGAAAGTGGTATACAATTATAGAACCAATCGTAAAGTACAACACAGTTTCTTAAACTGCAAGAATAATTTTTTTTAGAAAAACAGTGATCCATACATTTAGGCGAATTGGGGCCAAAAGTGGGTGGGGTTGGATTCCAACACTCGTCCAAAGTCTCGACGTTTACGATTCGCGGGCAGGGTTTCTTCATCTCGAAAAACTTATCTTCGAGAAAATTTGCTTTTTGGTGGCCACGGACGTAAACGATGTCAGCTCCCAAAAGGTGATGTTCGAGAATTTCGGGAATTTTCTTGTACGGTACGAAACCGGGCGTGTAATGAAGTCCGTGTATGTTGCGCGTTACGAAATTCACTTGTTTCTTATCCGCATCTGATAATGAGTCGTAGGCTATTGCAGGCTCGAACAGGTAGTGACCGGTTTGATGACCGTTACAGATGGCGAGTTCTTTTGCGAAAAACTCGGGCGGGCCGCCACCACAAGGTGCGGAAAGGTAAAACCCCTAAATATCTACGGTGACAGCCTTCATTGCTCGATGACGGTTACTTATCGACTAAGTTAATTTCCTGACTGTCTCACTTAGTGGTAGGTGCTCCATAATACAATCGTGAATAATTATACAGTACGCCTTAGTATTGGGGGGGAACCCCACTCTAGTCTCAATTTCCAATTTTACATCCACCGTTGAAGATTTGATGCTCTCGTCTCGTCGTGAACAATCTATTACGAATAGGGCATGGTCTTTGAAGTCTGCAAACTCAATCAAGGGCTGCTTTTTTCCATCTTCGTCATTCGTAAAGTTAGCGTAAAATTCTGTGTATGAGTGGTAAGCGTTCGCGTAATCATTGTTAGCGAAATTATAACTTTGACGTTCGTACGGGTGATAATCTCCATTCAAAAATAATCTTATATCCGACACATTCAAATTGTCAAATTTTGTGACATCTGCAGTTAAAACATCTTTTCTCGCTGTGTGGAAGGCGACGATAACGTAACGGGGGCACTCTACGGCGTTCGTAGTTTTAACATTCCAAATTTCTTTCATGGAGCCTTCGGTAAGAGTAGGTAGTTCGTGTAACTCCCACTTTCTGAATGCCATGAGAATAGGCAAATCGTTACGTATGGATTGTAAAAGTTCAACCTTGAGCATATCGGCGGGAAGAACATGTCTCACTTTTAGTTCGATACTTTCTATTTTAAGATCTGCCGCAGGGTTTTCACCACTAAAAATTACGCAATTATTATCATTGCGAGCTCTTACCAATCGAATCGTTTCGATTTCGTTAGGTTTCTTTTGAACCGTTGATCGTCGGTACGCTGGTGGTGATTGGTTGACTTTAACAGACACTCAACGAGCGCACATTTGTCCGAAGTATATATATACGGTTTTCCATTACTTGTGAAACAGCAGAAGGTCGTTTCACTACGCACCTTTATGGCATAAATTATTATTTTTAATTAGATTCAATTGACAAGGTTAGAAACTCATGCAATGCATTGTGCGCTAGAAATTTGTATTAAGTGGCTTAAAATATTTTTATGGATTGGAAGTATCTAATGATTCCACCCATGTAGTTTCAACACCTTGGTGGAATCCTAACCTTCCATCTCAAATAGTCTAACGTCCGTACTACTAGTACTAAGTAATAGTAGTAGTGGGGATGAGATGATGGAACGATGAACAAAGGATGAACCAAAAGGAAATTCGAAAAATTTCAAAAATATTTTTAATTTTCAAAATGCAAAGGTAAGTAGAAAAACGGCCTCCTGGATCTGGGTGCTGCGCCGACATGGGAGGGGGTGATTGGGGCACCGACACGGTCCTAGAAGACATGTGTGCATTGTAGTTAAGCCGTAAATATATCCATAGTTACAAGTAATTAAAATAATCAAGTTTAAAAATGGAAAATACAGACTATTCTGTGTCCCAATTTTCCTCGCAGGGGATGTCCAGGAGGATGACGGGGTGGTTGACAGTAGAGGAGCAAAGCGGGTATCAGACCAAAAAAATGGTGAATGCGCCAGAATCCTAGACGTAGAAGATCTCTAGGTACTCCGGGTAACTCCTTAGTCGAGGTGGGGGAGGGTGGTCATGTAGCCGCTCTTCTGGGCGACCCCCCAGGTCTCAGGTGATTCTCGCGTACCCCCGAGGGGCGGGTATCGGACCAAAACTTAGAGGAGCGTGTGGGGGGAGGGTGTCCAGGTACTCGGTGCACCGGAGAGGGTGTCCGGGTACTCGGTGCACCGGAGAGGGTGTCCAGGTACTCGGTGCACGGGAGAGGGTGTCCAGGTACTCGGTGCACCGGAGAGGTACTCCGGCCCCTAGAGCCTCAGCTGGGGGGCCGAGGTGCGCCATCTACCTTCGCGTTCGTGAGCGTCAGGCGACCGAGGTATAGAAATCTGCGCGATCTGAGCGTACCGTCGCGCCATCTACAGGTCCTGAGAGGGAGAGACCTAAAGAGTCACCATTTACGTATATGTGAAAGTCTCCCTTTTGGTGAAGGTACCATCGATTTTGGTGAATGCAGTCCGTTTACCACCATCGAGTCGTTTTACTATCATTAATCTCTGTCACGCCCAACGCGAATACAATGTACCATAGTGGGCGTTTCGCGAATGTGCATAACGTCGCTCCGTACCAAGTAAAATTGTAGATCTTAAATATTTACAATTAAAAAACATCAAAATTATGTATTACATGAAACATTTTTGTGATATTTCATGTAATACATCTACCGAAACTAGGATTCGAACCTAGGCCCTTTAGATCTTCAGTCTACTGCTCCGCCCACTGAGCTATTTCGGTACACACTCTACGTCATAACTTCTATTTCGAAATAATAAGAAATGAATAACATTTCAATAACAATTTTTATTCTCAGCTTTTGAAATAATGTACAAATACATATCAATAATCGACCTCACGTGTTTCTCGATTCTCTCACGTTCCCATCTCCAACAAATGCACGAGCAGCTATCTGGACCCTCTATGGTGGTGTCTCTGGACCAGGGGCAGCTCACAAAATGTTCACCATGCGTCGATTTTCGTTTTTCTTCTGCCTCTCTGGTTTCCACTTTAGTGTGTAGCTCTAGGAGTTCTTTCTTATGTGCAGGTGTTACATAGTAACCAAATTCAAACAAAAAACTTTTCACTTCCATATTTTACTGGTAGTAGATGTGAATAGTAGGAGCACTTTTAAGAGAATGAAGAAGGTTCATGTGGTGATGATGGTGGCGGCGGTGGTGGTGGTATTAGAAGTCAGTGAACTGACTTGACCGGTCGTCATTCACGTTTCAACAGGTTTGTGGGATAGGAATATTCGACTCAGCCGTTGAAACTTGTCAGAACTTGCAGTTTACACCGTCTAGCTCAACGCTTTTACATTAAAATAGAAAACAAAGTCAACATTTAATTGCGTGTATTTCCATATAGGTCAATATACAATTTCATAATTTTTTGCATAGCAGTTTTAATATCATTGCGGTGAAATAGTCGATCTACACACAAACACGTATCTGGACATTCGATGCTACAGTTGAGTGACCAAGGGCAGCTCACGTAATGGCGTCCGTGGATCGATGTGTTCATCCTTTCCAATTCGACATTTAGGGAACGTTGTAAATAGAAAAGCTGAGCTCTATGTCGATGTAGAAGAACGTCTTCATATTCAATTAAAAACTCTTTAAGCTCCATATGTACCAGGATACTGTTACAGCTATGATGAGCAGCACCGACACACTGAAGGTGATGTACCAAATCAAAAAATATATATTGTTCGAAACTCGGTCAGGGAGTGTGATACTAGTTAGGTTCCGCCATGTTGAATCTTCAAACGTGCGATCTTGGTGGACGACACGTATTTTGTAGCCTGTAGCGTTGTTAGGTAATTTCGACATCAAAGTTGGTGTGTGTCGGTTGTACGCGAAGAATTCCATCTTCACCCATTTTTCAGGCCAAGTGGCATTTATATCGAAACATATAAACACCTCCTTTGCACTATGTGGCGGCGAAATGTATATGATGTCATTGAGAATTGCAGACAGTATCAAAACTTGTAACCCTAACGCTACCATGTCTGAATGAATACTGAGAAATTAAATGATAGATTTTCAATACATATTTATTTATTGTGGAACATATGTTAAAAACCAACAGTATAATTTATAACAATTTCGTACACTACACATAAAAAAACAATTTGATTGATGATTCATACATAATGGAATATCACGTTGAAATTTGGATGTATCTGAATTTTCTGGAAGACGTTCGATGTTGACGATATTCGGCATCTTCTCGAGATTTTGCAGGTGGGCGTCGAGTAAATATTTTTTTTGGTGACCTCTTACGTAAACAATATCAGCATCTTGAATGTCAGCTCGGATTATGTCGCTAACTTTTGCGTATGGCACATAACCTGAAGTATATCGAAGTCCGTGTATGTGCCTGGTACAATATTGCACTTGCTTCTTATCATAGTTAGATAAGTCGTCGTAAGGTATAGGTCCCTCGAACAAGTAATGATTCATGCGAGTTCCATCATAAATTGCAATTTCTTTAGCAACAAATTCCGGTGAAAAATTCTTTGTGAGCGTAAAACCTTGAATGTCCACTAGGAGTACCTTCATGTTTGATGGCCTGATAAAGACTAGTAGATGCTTCGAACCATCTCGCTAAGAGGTGTAGCTTCGTAGACACTTTCGTAAATAATGATGCAATAAGCTCGGGTGTTCGCAGGAAATGCCACCCTCGATTGAAAATCGATCGATCAATCGACGACGAACAGTGTCATATTTTTAAAATTTTTCATATCGAGCAATGGTTTCTTTAAGCCGAAATAGTCTCCATTGTAGGTATTGTTAAAATCCACATAAGTGTCATGGATTTCACCATAGTCATTGGTTTCAAAATTCAAATTTAGCGGTTCGTATGGGTATCGCTCAGCCAAATTCAAGCATATATCAGATATGTTAAGGTGATCGAATTGTGTAACGTCAGCCGTTTTCTTATCACGTCTATCCGTTTGAAAAGCGACGATTGCGAATCGAGGTGGATGTTGATTGTTCATGGTTTGGATCGACCAAACGGCATTAGTCGAACCTGCATTGAGAGCTGGTAATTCGTGTAGTTGCCAAGTGCGGAACGCTATGATGAACGGTGTGTCATTTTTTATGGATTTCAACATTTCCAGTTTTTTCTCATCGTTGGGGACGACGTGCGGGATCTTTAACAACATCTCAGTTATAGTTATTTCAAAGGTAGTATTTGCTGCCGTAACCGTGACGCAATTATCGTCGTTACGAGCTCTTACTACTCGAATAGTGTGCCTTCCAAACATAACCTTTTTATGATCATTGAATATGCTGAAGAAATGTGATAGTGGAACGAGCCAAACGAACGTTCCATCTTCGTTAATGGTAGGCTTTTCGGGAAAAACCCAACTACCTTTATCCAAATGTTTACTATCCTCTTCATTGTAGCATAGATAACCACGAATCAAACTCACTAGACCTGGTTGTTTCACATGTTCCACTTCAATTCCATTCAATAGGTACGACATGGAATCGAATAAAAACCCGGCTGCGTTATTCACAAACTTCACCTCACCATCACCAGATTTTTTCTCTAATTTCCCATAGATTTTTAGTTTGGAATCGTAGAGGTTGAGGAATGCATCGTTTCTAGTCACCGTAATTTCCAGAATATCATTCTTCAGATATGACTTTACGAATGGATGGTATGTGTGACTTTTGATACTCTTAATCGTATCATCGTTTCGAAGTTTTGGGTAGAGGTCGAAAATGCGGTCGGACAGCATATCCTATAGCGTTGAGAAAAGTAGCGTTCAATCGGGATAATCGCTGCTGCTGCTGCTGCTTCGAAAGTCGTTTTGTCACTGCAGTAGTCTTCCTCACACTATTACTTTTATAGTAATCAGCGCTCAAGATTAGGACCATTTTTTTAATTCCAACCTAATGAGCGTCTCTTCACCACGAAAATTAATAGGTTCAAAATTCTGATCGAGAACCGTTAATGCAATGTTACTTATTTCCCTACGGATAACGGGTAAATATACTAAATTTCGAGGTACTTCGTCGATAGCGTATCCAGGATCCGAGTTGATCGGAAACTCGTACAAGGTATGTGTCGGTCGATCGTTGTAATACGAACCGCCGGTAATATTACAATCGACGTGTATGGTTCGCACTTTCACAATATTCACTGGTAAATCAGACTCGTGCACTTTTCCTGCTTCTAAAAGTCTCGGGGTGAATCCTAGGAGTTTGGCGATTCTCGTATACCCTGCTCGAAAATCGATGTCGAAATCTCGCAGAAATATTTCACACTTTAAGGTGTTATTATTAGGTCTTAAAAAGAATATTTCCTCTTCGTCGACTACACTATTTTCCGGTATCAGGAACCGTTTGAGGTAATTCTCGAGATCGGTGATTTCGTAATTACCTGTCGGGATGCTGATAAACTGCGGTGTAACGACGTTTCCCTTCGAATAATACTTGAATTTGGTGCCCTCCTCTATGTTCGGAATGGTGTTGTATGAATAGAATCCAATTAATGCTAATCCGTACTCAAAATTTGGATCTAATCTGATCGGTGGAGTGAAATCGATCGAGAACGATGATGTGCGACTCTTTAACGTGAAAGTCTCAGACATGTTTAACCTCCAAACCGAACCACACTCATGTTTTATAGAGAAATTCGAGACATAGACGACCACAATTACTCGAAGTAAATTTTTGATAGCGGTTTCGATTATAAAAAAGCTCAACTTTTTCCCCACCGAAATATCGAATGAGTTCTTGTGGCGGTTTCAGATTTCCAAAACTATCGAAATACTCGACGATACTCCCCCGTTTCTTGTACGCTACCCAATGCGTCCCAGGATGATCTTTTGTATCCAAATTGATGATGGCACTCTCGTTACGTCTAGGTGTGTTTGGTAGAGAGTCACGCATGAAAACCCCCCTAAAATATGGAATTTTCAATTTATTTGCATATGTAATGATTTCTCGATCGTATAGAGCTCTATTGGGTAGCTTTACAAGTTTTTTGGTTGCTTCTTCAAGTACAGGCCACGTCCCTGCCGCTGCTTTTTGAGATATAAACCGAACCCTTTGGAGGACTTGCGTACGAACAAGCCCGATCCAGTCTTGCCGATTTCCTCCATGGCTTTATTGTGACGTTGTTGTTCTTCCAATTTTTTCTGGGCATTTCTAGCATCGATGGTCGTCTTTGCCACTGCCGCTGTGCCGCCTGCCAGACTTCCTAGCGCTCCTAGTGCCGCAAATATGGGTAGCAAAGGTAATATTCCTCCAGATTTACTTTCATATGGTATAATGCGTGGAATACGTATCCTTTTACGACCTCCTACCTTTCTAACGGCAGCTCGAGCTGCTCGTAAAGCTATCGTAGCAGGCTGTTTCAAACCAGATGCACTTATACGTGGATTTGTTTTCATGGCCGCTTTTAAAATGTTTGTAACAGGTTTCAGAACGTTTCTTCTGAACGAGACGGGGCGGCGTCCCATGCCGAGCTTCCTTTTCGCCTTCATCCCAGTTGTAACGAACCACGCTGCAGTCTTCTCACCCAACGATGCGTCCTTGCTTTTCACACGTTCCCAAGCACGATGTTCCAATTCACGATCAGCCTTATGTCGATCCTCCAAAGAAGAATTTTTCGAATAACTAATGTCGTGCGATTTGCAGGCAGCGTCGAGTGCGTTTACCCCGTTATCACCCCTAGCCAATCGCTTGTTTAACTTAGTTCCGGGCCCGCAAAATTGATATCCAGGAATATGTAACTCGAACGGCAACCGATTGATGATCGTATTCAAAACACCATCACCTTTGTATACTATCATCACAAAAATGATAAAAGCCGAGGGAGTGTCTCTCTATTTATATAGGTGGTGGACCACATACCTCGATGTCAATCGTAAAAATGAAGGCGGTTCAGCAAGTACGCGTGTTACCCATAGACAACTTAGATTTCATGGAAGTAGGAAAGTCATCGATAAAACATAGTGAGCTGCTACCGAATTGTTTTCGAGCCATTTTTTCAGGTCCGTCTGGTTGTGGTAAAACGAACGCCATTTTGACGTTACTTTTCAATGAGAATGGACTAAAGTTTCGTAACGTGTACGTGTATTCGAAGTCATTGTATCAGCCAAAATATCGCTTGTTGGAAGAAGTGTTAAAGAAAGTGAAAGGTATGGGCTATTTCGCCTACGACGACAATGAAATTATCATGGATCCCGAGAAGGCACGTCGAAATTCAATCTTTTTATTCGATGATGTCGCCTGTGAAAACCAAGATAAGATCCGAGCATATTTTTCCATGGGTCGACATAAAGACATAGACGTCGCATACCTCTGTCAAACATATTCTAAAATTCCTAAACAACTCATACGCGATAATTGTAACGTTATAGTATTATTTAAACAGGATGACACTAATTTGAGACATGCTTTCGATGAGCACGTGTCTCCGGATATGAGCTATGAGGAATTTAAACGATTGTGTTCAGAATGTTGGAGCTGCAGATTCACACCCATTGTTATCGCAAAAGATTTCGATTTGAACGCAGGTCGATATCGTAGAGGGTTCGATCAATACATAAAGTTGGATGCCCATTAGTAACCCGTTATTGCAGATCAATTATAAATATAGGTTCAGTTAAAGATAGGACTTAGTGCAACAAGATAAGTGAAGCCATCATGTTGTTGTTGGTCTTGCTAGTGATATCAGTGAGCGCGCAATCACCTGAAGAATATTTAAGAGAATATGGTTACTTAATAGGAAATGGTGATGGAAACGTGTCGGAAGCATTATCTTTATTTCAAGAAAGATTCCATTTGGTCGCAGATGGAAAACTGAATGATCAAACTAATGAATTAATCGAATCACCTAGATGTGGAATGGCTGATATAGATGAATTTATGGCATATCAAACGAAATGGCCTAAGGGTAGTACCTTAAAATGGACGCTAAGAGCATCACACGAATTCTATAAGTGCAAAATTGCTGCATGGAGGGCTTTTAAGGCGTGGGAGAAGATAGCAAATTTAAAATTTGAATATGTAGACGATTTGAAAAATGCGAATATTTCCATCACATTTAAAGAGGAAAAACATAATATGGATACCGTGAACGAATCATGCCCATTGTCATTAAAGAGAAATGTTTATGCACACGCATTTTCTCCCCATCCAGGAGAAGAGAAAGCTTCGGAAATTCATGTAAACGCAGCGTTAAATTGGAGTACGGACGCCCAAGAAATTTATCTGAGAAGAAAAGAGGGGAATGATTTATTTGCAGTATTACTTCATGAGATTGGACATGCTTTGGGTTTAGGTCATTCGAGTAATTCTTCAGCGGTAATGTACCCATATTTCCAGGGAAAAGTATTGGAATTTCACGAGGATGATAAAAATGGAATTCAATTTTTATATGGACCACCCACGACGTCAACGTCACCGATGTCAACGTCGACGTTGTCAACGACGACAACGTACTCGACTACGGCATCTACGACGGTTGTGACTACACCAACGTCGATGGAAAAAATCGATATTTGCAACATAAAAAGTTATGAAAAACTTTCATTTTTGATATTGAATGAGGGATTATATGTTATTTATAAAAATTGGATGTGGATTCTAGATCTCAAATCAGGAAATATGTCTTCTAAAGCATTAGATATTAACAGGATGTTATACATTATGCCAGAACACATTCACGAAATAACTGCAGTTTATCAGAGGCCTAATGATGAAATTGCGCTATTCTTAGAGGATGAGATAATATTTTTTGAAGTAATACCTAAAATTACTGTGAAACGACGTATAAAATATACAGATATCTACAATCAATTTGAGGGAAAATTAATTGCTGCTGTAAACACCTATAGAGGAAAAACATTTTTATTTTTTGAAAATGATTACTACTTGGAGTTGGATGAATGCAGTTATTTACCTGATAGATATGGTTCTATTTCCAAAGATTTTAGAGGTATTCCTTCTCTAATACATTCTGTATTTAGATATAATAATGGATTATTATATTTCATGCAAGGTGATCGCTATTATGAATTCGATGAATTTACGAATTCTTTAGTTCGATCAGGAAAGTTCACATTAAATATATTCAATATTAGCTGTCCTAATTTAAGTTTATATGAACAACTTAAATTATTGCTTAGACAAATTCTATCACACACACACACCTCCCCCCAGTAATTAGTTTGAGATGAGTTTCGATTTATCGATATCGTACAGGGTTCGATCAATATATAAAGTTTGATGCTCATTAGTTCACGACTAGTAGTAGTCATGAGACCACCTTTTAGTGATGTGGAGGCTACGCGTGCTAAAAAAATTTTAGAATTGTCTCGCTCAGTACGAAAAAAATTTATGGCTATGAAGCTAGGACGATCCGAAACTGATAAAACGTTAAACAAATTGTTCACTCCGATAACGAAACCATTGACTGAACTTGTGGAAGCTACAAAAAAATCTGCTGCTGAACGTATCCCAGTCGAGAGAAAACTTGAGAAGTTGTCACCGCCGCCGCCGCCGCCCATTAAAACTGAATTGATAAGTACGATAAAAACCTCAACTCCACATGGTGTGAGGAAACGTTTAAAATTTTCTCCTGATCCTGTTGGTGAAGAGGAGGAGGAGGAGGAGGAGGAGGAGGAGGAGTCAGATGAAACGGGTGATTTTACGGACGCTGAAGCGGAAGAGACTACCGTCGCCCCCAAGAAAATTCGTGAATATCCGAAACTGATTCAAGAATATGCAGATGAATATTTTAGACAGCCAGATGATTTAGATACGAAACTGGGTCCTATATACGATCATAAAATTTCTATGTGGAAGATCGGCAATAAAAAACTTGAGTTTGATAAAAAAACTGGTGATATAGTTGTGGGAGGCGTAGAGCGATTTCCAGGATCACGAGGTCTATTGGAATTACTATTCCACAAAGATCCGAAGCACTCCTACAGTGAAAAAGATCAACGAAACTATGTGAAAATTTTACTGAAAACGATCGCCAATAAGAAGGACTTATTCGACTCTTCGAGAAGAGATGCTAAATATATGAATGTAATTAGGCCGATACTTGAAGAAACACCATCAAAATATAATTTACGTAAGCGTGGAGGTATTTTACCCAAAATGCACTATAATACTAAATCTACTGAGTACGTATACTTTGATGATTTTAACGAGTTGGTGGATAGGTTAAGACTTTTGTTCGCATCCAAACAAGCAGGCAACACGATATCGCATGATAATGAAATTCTTTCTATTATTGAAGAGCTTCGAGAAGCGAACGTTATATATTGAGCGTTCATACTCCACTTCCTACCACTTTTAAGATGAGTTTGGATAAATTCGGACGTCGCGCTGGTAGTGCTCACGCCGCTCAAAGTAAAACATCAGCGTTCACCGATCGTTCAACTTTAGCTCGTACATCAGAGGGGGATATTAACATGGAAAACGTTAAGATTAGTAACCTGAAATCTCCTACGGAAGATACGGATGCTAGTACGAAAGGGTACGTGGATCGTATCATTATAAAACAAAGTGTTGATATAAATAAACAAATCGATGAAATTGAAGCTGCCATCGCGAGAATGATTGTCTTAATCTCAAAGTGTAAAAAGTATGTAGATGACTCTATAGAAAAATCCATCGAGCTACTTCGAAGTGAAATTAAACTTGCCGCCGATTCATTCACTGAGAAATTGGAATCAGTACAAAGTAAATTTCTCGCCACTTTCGATACAACACCTTACGCCATCGAGATACATACACTCAGCAAGAGAGTCGATTTATTACAAGAGTCGCTCAAGAGAAGCTCGAAAGCTCCAACAGCGACACCACCACCACCGCCACCAACTGATAGTGATATAGTTCCGAATCGACCTGCAATTTCTACTTCTCCACCTCCCCACAGCAGCAGCAGTATTCAACCCACCGAACAGCCAGATTCAAAAAAAGCAAAATCGACAAAGAAAAAAGGAGATCCGTTAAAAACTAGGTAAAATGTCAGCAGAAAAAATTCAATTAGTTAACGAATTACACAAGCCGATAAGGAAACTCTACCCTCGACGTCACACGATAATTAAAGGTTTACATGACTTGTGGCAAGCGGATCTCGGCCAGCTAGACCTGTATGCGAAAGTCAATAAAAATTTCAAGTATTTTTTACTCGTCATAGATTGCTTCTCGAAATACATATGGGTTAGAGCTCTAAAATCGAAATCTGGTGAGGAGGTGACTAAAGCTTTTCAGGATATTCTACACGAAGCGAAAATATCACCACGTAATTTGCAAACCGATCAAGGAACTGAATTCTACAATGTGCAATTTAGACGGTTGATGAAACGCCACGGAATCAATCATTACAATTCCTATACTCATATCAAGGCTGCGATAGCTGAACGATCCATACGTACGATTAAAGAAAAATTGTTTAAATACTTTAGTTTGAATGGCACCTACAAATGGATAGATGCTTTACCGACGATCGTACAAACTTATAATCGACAAAAACATTCCGTTACTAAGATGAGACCTAGTGATGTTAGGGAAAGCAACGAGAAATATCTACTTAATAAGGTGTATAAACGCATCAAGGTTGCGACGGGTGCACGCAAGTTTAGGGTCGGTGATCTCGTACGTATTAGCAAGGCGAAGCACGTCTTCGAGAAAGGATACACACCTAATTGGACTACTGAATTATTTAAGATTAAAAAAATTCAAATAACCGACCCTATAACATATTCGTTAGAGGACCTCGAAGGACGACCAATCGAAGGCGGTTTCTATACCGAAGAGTTGCAAAAAACTAAAACTCCAGACGTATATTTAGTTGAAAAAGTTTTAAGGCGAAAAGGTAACAAAGTACTCGTGCGTTGGCTCGGTTTCGATAATACACACGACTCTTGGATCGATGCTTCAAATCGCTTGTAGAATCTGTTCGTATTTTACATTGAAACCGATGACAAACAGGTGATCGAGCGTCGATTAACATTGTTCCTTATGGAAAACACGAACACAATTCAGGGGGGCCCCCCCTCCCCTCGAGTCGGTTAACATCACACTCCCCAAATTTCAGAGCTATGTTGTCTTCAGTCTATGAGTGGTGGTGATTGTGAAAGCATCAAGTGCAAAATATGGAGCAAACAGCTGATTTAAATGCATTAGTTACTCTATATGAAAATCTTTCACAAAATGTACAAGAAGATGATGACAAATCGGCGACGGCGGCGGCGGCGGCAACAGAACCAGTTGAGACAAGTCTCTTACTCAACACCTGTTTCTCATGTGTGAAAAGTGGATTCAACGTGAACGTCGGTCTAAGTATTTCCCAAGATTTCAATCCCACCATCAACATACAAATTAACGATGGGACCACTCTGCAATTTAACGTTAATGAGTGGAAAATGTTTATTAATCAACTAGCTTGGCTTCTCGATGGATATTTCAGGAGCTCTGATGAAATTTCACATCTGAGACACATTTGCGGTGACAATATTGTAATTATGAATCAACAATATAACGAAGTGCGTATGATTGTAGTCTCTAAACATTCGATATCGTTGTATTTAACGGAAAACAATGTACGTGAATTGTGTGTTTTAAATCAAAAATTTATCAATAATCAAGTGGATAGCTTAAGAAAAATTAATTTTTTGCAATATTATAAAAATGTTTTAAATTTAATTAGTAAGTTGAGAAATATTTCGAATAGTGAAGATGCAATTATAGCATATTGTGATATCACTAGTAGTATAGAAAGCTTGTGTATTAAGGAAACATTGTATTATAATAAGGATAAAGTATTGAACGACTTAAATAAATTGTAAAAAATTTGTGTATTATTTTATTTACTAAGCTCTTGAAAGAGATTTCATAATGAGTCAGGTTTTGCTAATATGAATTGAAGTAAATCAAAAACAGATATTCCAATATTTTATTTTTTCATTAATTGTTACAGCATTTCTCCATCTCCTTCTCCTCCTCCTCCTCCTCCTCCTCTTCCTGCAGCTGTTGCTCCATGTAAAGATTCCCCATGATATCGCCACCACCACTTCTCGGTGGTTGTGTTGTGTCCAGGTTAATTGGTTTTATCCTTCTACTACAAGTTACATTGCACAAATTTTGAAATCTTTTACAATTAGTGAACACATGTTCAAATCTATTGCGAACCATCTTGATTTATAAAATACAGCAAAATGAATTCGCTATGGAACGTGTGTGTGAATGTGAACTTGAGGTGAAACTTGTTTGAACTTGCAAAAACACGCATTCACTGCTTCGTCTACTAATACGTCACTGTGGATCATATTCCTGTTGAAACTTGATTAATACTTATCGATTTGCATAAAATGGTATGTGATTGAAACCTCCTTGAAACATACAGTTACCCTGTAGGAAAAAAAAAACACGTTTTTTGCAAGTTCCACCAATCACAGTATTTTCCTTGCACCACCACCACCACTCTTACTGATCGAATGTTGTCAGTTGAGTTCTAGAGAGATTAATTTTATTTTGGGTTTTACTTCGACATTGGTCGACAGCACACTTTAATCTACACCCATAATAGAGTAATGTCCCCAAGGTAGAGTGTCGTGAGAGTTTGGTAGAATGTACCTTTTATCATCGAAGGCACTCAGTACAATTTTAGTTTGTTGTATTGAAAATATATCGTGAGCATACGATCTAATACATTGTTGTGTTTCAATTTTTGTAGTAAAGTTCTCCAAACAATCAATATAATCTTGGAAAGTAAGTTTCTGTTTAACGATATTTGGTCGGACACCTTTTGATTTTTTTATACATGCCTCACCTCCATCTACCTGATAGGAATACATTTTGGAACGAAGTCCTATAAAGTGTGTTAAAATTCTTCCATTTAGCTCATCCGTCCATAGACCTGCCACCTTCTTATTAACAAGTGGTATATTATACCTATTGTTCGGACTATAATCGCTAGTATCAAATTTACTTAGATTGGCCTTAATCATTTCCTCATAGATGTCATAACTACGTATTTCATATATTAAGCTGTCAGTGTCTGTATAAAGTAATTTGCAACGGTTTTCATTAAATTTTTTCAACATGTACCCATAGTGAAAATCATAAACACAAGTTTTTGATATATCTAAGATCACCATACCAACGTATAAAGGTTTATCGAATATAAGATGTGTTTTATTCAATTCGATTGCAACTAGATTATCATCAAAAATAGTTCTGTTTTTGAAATTTGGTGAAGCTAGTAAATTTTTAGCACCGTACCTCCCTCCCCATTTATTCGTAAGTTTTACTATACGATATTTTCGAATGTTTTCCATGGTCTTACCGTATACGGCATTGATCATGAATTTGTAAATTTGTTTGCCAAAATCTGTTTTACTTTCCTTTCGCAATTTGGTGTTTAAATCAATATAGGGTTTAAGCCATGAAGATTGTTGAAATGCCAATATTCGATGAATCTTTTTCAGTTTCATTCCATGCGTTAAACACTGTTTCAAATTTTTATAATATAGGACATATTTTTCTTTGTTTTCCAATGTAGTCAATAATTTCGGTAATTTGGAATTTGGAGGGGTTTGATGTACCGGACACATTGGGAGATCACGGTGTGAATCATGAATGTTTGTAGGGTATTCTAAATCTACTTCCAGACAATACCCAATGGGTGAGTCATCAGGCACATTAGTAGCATCAAAAGTATCTACGTCATCAATCCATGTAAAATCTTTGTATGGCAAATGCTGGGACATTCCCCAACCGTATAGATTACAGACATCTAAATACATTATAAATTTTGACTCTTTTGATGGATCGAAATTTGGCATATATTTATTATTAGCAATCGATTGTCTATTGCAACATTGACTTATACCACCTCTTATACCCTTCTCAACAAACATTAAAATATCAATATCTTGTATAGTTTCCAATTGACATCCTGTATATTTCAACATCGCATCCCAAGTGTATCCAGGTAGTGTTATGTAATGACTCGGATCTAAACCATAGGTCTTGTGCGAAAGTTCACGAAAGTTTTCCATCACATCACATAGAAGCATAACATCAACTTTCATGTACAGATCTGAATATGAAAGCAAATTTTGACAATCAAATTCTTTCCAAACTTTTTCAGCATGTTCATAATCGACATCATTCATAATTTCACAATTCAATTTACTGTAAAAACACTCAATAGGAGGTAATTTAGTTTCCGACAATTTCTCATAACTATCGATGTAGTCGTATGGGAAAATGCCTTTTCTAGTCAATAATTTGAACTGTGTTTCGTTTACATTTTTAAATTCCTCCTTTAAATGAATCAAATCGGCGACATTTAGAAAGGAAACTAACTTCTCTAAAGAAAAACTTAAAAATCTTAGTGAATCTGTAAATCGAAATTTTATTTTTGTTTTCTCATCGCATTTAGTAAAACTAATGTACTTTTCATGATTGATCGGTAAAAGTGAAACCTGACTATTTTTAGCTATGTCTTTAATTATGTGATGTGCATCGTACCCACTTAAATTGTGAAAATAAATCGGTACAATGAATGAGTTTTTGTATTGGAGGTTGCAGCTATTGTGGGCGTACCCCCGGAAGTTGCCATCCAGATGCGAATGCTCTCTTATAATCTTATCAGTTTTAAGAAACTTTTTTTCACAAATATGACAATGATCTGTTGCATCTTTCAAATGTACTACAGTGTTTAACGGTTCCACATTTTTTAATTTCGAGTGTACAAATGTTGCAATTTCATCTAACTGAGTGGTAAACCATGATATGCAATCGAGACCTTGGTAACTTTTGTAAAAGGATAATGAATTATCAAAAGCACATTTAAAATAGTATCCGACACTAAACGCTTCATGTTTTTGATATTTTTTTGTTGCAGTTTTAGATTGTGAATCTACATATGGTTTTAATATAGATTCAAAATCTGCATATAGAACAAAAGGAACTTTTTCTTTGTATGCATGATGTTTAAACTCTATAAATTTTTCCAGTGAAAATGAAATTTTGCAATGATTTTTGTTTTGACAATTAGTGGTATGAAATGTTAATTTTTCTTCTGTGCTGAAATAATTTAGACACCTGTCACATACAAACATTTTACCCTTATGCTTCCCTATTTGAGATGATATTAAGCGTGATAGATCTTTAATCCAACAATAATGATATGTAAGTGTATCACTTTCATCATCATCATCATCACCATCACAATAATTTTGAGCTTTAGGGAAATATTTATTTTGAATAATTAGCAAATTTACATGTCTATCTCGTTTTTCTTTCGTTAATCGTACAGGTACTACTTGAAAACTTTCCTTTGCATCCAATTCCAAACCAAATATATTTACCGACAAGTTATTATTTAATTTTTCGAATTTTGAAACATCAGTAATTTTGATTGGAAACGAGATATCTTGTAAATTTAATATTTGACTAAAATGAGGATATGATTTAGTTCGATCGGAATGCTTATCGACTGGATATAGGGCTGATACCAGACTCCAAGCAAAACAAAAGCTATCATAATTTTTCACATTTACACAAGCTCGCTTTCTCGCAATTTTTTCAGGTAATTCGATGTATGATGAACCATTTCCTGGCTCAAACCTATTAATATTTATTTCTAGAGAAACTAATCGCAATAGTGCCCAACCGGAATGCATTTCAGCAAAGTCCTCTAACTTCCTCAACAATTTTTCAACCACATTATCTTGAAACCATTCACTTATGTCAGTTCCCATATCGACAACAACGTTAGGTGTATTGAAATATTTTAAATCAATGAGTTGATCATCAATGGAATTTTTAATGAATTCACCACAAAAACAGACATTAATTTTAATAGTTGGGTGAATTCTTAAAATTTTTTTTAATCTAGTTCTCAACAAAAACAATGAATCTCCTAAAAACTGCAATATATCTTTATGTTTTAAATTTATAATCAGACCTGAACGAATCCTGCTTGAAAACGCAGATTGTAAATCAACCCATCGAATTCTATCACTACGTTTATTTTTAACAATACCTGCACCTACATACCGTTTTCGTATGATTTCATTATTTAAAATAATTAAAAATCTTCTAAGGTGACCAATACTCGTAAACATTTTCCGTTTGATGCCAACTGAATCAACATTTTTCATATATTTAGTGAACAGACGTAAATTTAATTTCACCTTTTTAACCCATTTTTCAATGTCTTGTAAATTTAAAACATTAACTTGACTGCACACTTTTTCAAAAATTTTTATAATATTTTCACTTGTACTATCGAGTTCATTCATTTTGAATACTTTCTACCTTGGAGACTTTACGAAATTGAGCTACCTATTTGTACACTAGACACAACTTAATGTTAATAAAATATTGGAAAACTGCAAAAGAAACATTTGCTATGAAATCAACATACATGTTTGAAATGCACTAACCTTTATTTATTGAGTTCCAGTAGGAACGATGTCGAAGTTCATCGTCTCGTTCTTCCCAAACGTCTCCTTCGATTTGCACAAAATCGCATATTTATGCGGTTGAAACTTGTCCAAGTTTTCCTTGAAACGTTCAGTTACCCTTGCTGGTAGGAAAACGACGTTCTCTTCCAGTTCCGCCAATATGGTTTCCCCGAATTTTGCTTGTATCAGTCGCACTGATAGAATTGGATACGGTCGGTGGAGTTCTAGAGAGATTAATTTTATTTTCGGTTTTACTTCTACATTGGCGACTTGGTTCAAACTCTGAAGATCCATTTCTATAAAATACATTAACGATTTCAGAACATTTTCAGATTCTTAAATAGCTACTTATAGAAATGAATCAAATATTTAAAACAATCAAGCTTCCTTAATTAAAAGTAAAAATTCATTAGATGAAAAATAAATGTTTAAAAAACTAGTTCCATCCAAATACGCAATGAAACCTTTTGAAATATGTGGGACAATACTTTAACACGATCAACTTTCAGCTTCCATTAAAAATAAATGTTCAAACTATGCATCTAAATAGTACACTTTCTCAACCCTTGAAACAATATTCCCTTCAAAATGTATGAAATTATTAAACAAAAAACAAATTAAAATGTACTTACATGCACGCAAGTAGCTCTTACTGGTCTAGATAAACGTTTAGAACTGAAATCATAAAAAAATGAATCAAATGGTGTCAACTATAAAAGTAAAAAAAAAATTATTTGTTTGCCATGTATGTACGATAATCAAGTATCCTTAATTAAAAGGAACAAATTCACCAGATGAAAAATAAATCTTTAAGTGGGACAATACTTTAACACGATCAAGTAGTACAGTTTCTCAACCTCTGAAACAATATTCCCTTCAAAATGTATGAAATTATTAAACAAAATCAAATTATTAACAAATTAAAATTTACTTACATGCAAACACAAACTTGCTTGTAGATTGAGAAAAACGCTTGGAACTGAAATTTATTCAGTTGCAGTTACTTATATAGAAACAATATTTCCTTCAAAATGTATGAAATTATTAAACAAAACCAAATTATTAACAAATTAAAATTTACGTACCTGCAAACACGAACTTGCTTGTAGATTGGGAAAAACGCTTGGAACTGAAGTCTATTCAGTTGTAGTCACTTATATATAACCCCCCCCACACATTCAGTCACACGCACGCCCCCCCTACCACTTACCTCGGAAAGACCTGCTTCGACAATAAAACACATCAAGAATATGCGCATCCTGTGGATTTACTTAAGAGGTACTTTTATTATATTGCAGCGTTTTGTAGTTTGAGGTGTATTGAAATATTTGAAATCAATAAGTTGATCCTCAACGGAATTTTTAATGAATTTACCACAAAAAACAGACATTAATTTTAATAGTTGAGCGAATTCTTAAAATTTTCTTTAATTTACTCCTTAACAAAAATAATGAATCTCCTAAAAAGCTGCAATGCACTTTGTTTTAATCCCAAGGTGACGAAAATGTTTTCCGTTCGTGATGTCAATTGAATCAGTATTTTTCACATGTTTAGTGAACAGACGTTACTTTAATTCCACTATTTTAATCCATTTTTCAATGTCTTGTGCAGTATTTTTCACATGTTTAGTGAACAGACGTTACTTAAATTCCACTATTTTAATCCATTTTTCAATGTCTTGTGAATTTAAAACGTTAACTTGACTGCACATCTTTCAAAAAATTGTTATAATATTTCCACTTGCGATATCGAGTTTATTCATTTTTGAATATTTTCTACCTTGGAGATCGAGATATGAGTAAAGTACCTTTCAGCCTATATTTCAGCAAATAACTTTGAAGTTTCTTTAAAAATTAATACTTTAGAATCTTTAGAATACTTTGGAGAGAGAAAGAGAGCAAAGATTGTTACTTTTTTATAATATTTATTTGGGTTTCTTTTCCAATGCAGTCCCTGCGAAATTAACTGAATTAGTTGAAATTTATTTAAACAAAATCACTTACTAGTTTGACACCCAAACGGCGACAAACGGACCGTAGTCCTCATAAAGGATTTGTCTACCCCCTAACGAGGGTAGTTCCTGCATTCCCTGGGGTAGTGGAGACACTACCCCAGATCCGAAGAAATAACATGCTGTTTTAAACTGAAACCGCGGAGGAATTACAAATTTGGGGATATTAATATGTAATAATTACTTACACGTAAGTTCTCCGGAAGCGCTCCCCGGACGTGTTCATATATTTGCTCCATGTCTAAAACACACACACACACACACACACATATTAACAACACCAACAATTATTTTTTAGCACGTACCAGTACCGATGGGGGCTTCCGCACCGCTCGACATTTTTTTCGATGAATGAACGTGCCCAAATTTGGGGGGGGCCATTTATACAGCCGAATTTCTTTGTTCCCAAACTGCATTGTCCTTAATTCAAGGCCCCCCCATTTGCAAAATGTGAGCGAGCTGACAGCTAATTTCTATGACTTTATGGTAACACGCATTCGCGAAACGCCCATTAATTATGGTAAATTGCATTCGCGTTGGGCGTGACACACCCATTCCGTGCATTCAAAATGCGAGTTATTCTGGTACGGAGCATCGCGAAACGCCCATTATGGTAAATTGCATTCGCGTTGGGCGCGTGACACACCCATTCCATGCATTCAAAATTACATGCGAGGTACTATTTACGACTTTCTGGTACGGAGCAACCGAGAGATAATATGCACATTCGCGAAACGCCCACTATGGTACATTGTATTCGCGTTGGGCGTGACAGAGATTAATGATAGTAAAACGATACATAATTTTGATGTTTTTTAATTGTAAATATTTAAGATCTACAATTTTACTTGGTACGGAGCGACGTTATGCACATTCGCGAAACGCCCACTATGGTACATTGTATTCGCGTTGGGCGTGACAGAGATTAATGATAGTAAAACGACTCGATGGTGGTAAACGGACTGCATTCACCAAAATCGATGGTACCTTCACCAAAAGGGAGACTTTCACATATACGTAAATGGTGACTCTTTAGGTCTCTCCCTCTCAGGACCTGTAGATGGCGCGACGGTACGCTCAGATCGCGCAGATTTCTATACCTCGGTCGCCTGACGCTCACGAACGCGAAGGTAGATGGCGCACCTCGGCCCCCCAGCTGAGGCTCTAGGGGCCGGAGTACCTCTCCGGTGCACCGAGTACCTGGACACCCTCTCCCGTGCACCGAGTACCTGGACACCCTCTCCGGTGCACCGAGTACCCGGACACCCTCTCCGGGGACCCGAGTACCTGGACACCCTCCCCCCACACGCTCCTCTAAGTTTTGGTCCGATACCCGCCCCTCGGGGGTACGCGAGAATCACCTGAGACCTGGGGGGTCGCCCAGAAGAGCGGCTACATGACCACCCTCCCCCACCTCGACTAAGGAGTTACCCGGAGTACCTAGAGATCTTCTACGTCTAGGATTCTGGCGCATTCACCATTTTTTTGGTCTGATACCCGCTTTGCTCCTCTACTGTTGACCCTTGCTGGAGAGCTATAAAAAATATTTTTAAATGCAGTTAAACGTTTAAGATTTTCATATTTACAAGGAATAAAAGTATTCAAGTGTAAATGAAAAAGATAATTACTCGGGAATCTGCACGTCTTTGTTTGCCGGGTCATCTGGGTGGTTCGGATTATTCTTCCTACACCTCCACAGATGCATGGGCATTCTCGTCCTTAATACTCGATGGTGGCGATCCAATGGACATGTAATAAAATCTTGGTTTGACGACATTTTGATGGTTCTGTGGAGGGGGGGAAAATGTAGAGAAAGTATTGGTTATCACAACGAGACATTCTTTAATCAAAAGTAATGCAAATGACTAATATTTCAAATATAGGGTTATGTGAACAATTAGAATAAAGATTTACTAAAGATCAGAAATAAGTGTATACTTACCGAGGTTTAACGTATAAATGTTAACTGTACTTTATACGCGCATTTTCCTTTTATTTATAGTAATATAATTTTTTAAAAATACCTACGTAGGCAATAGCGAATGTCCAACGTGTTTCCCCCATTCCTTTTTCATAAAAATTGTAAAATGCAGAAATAACTTTCCATAACCTATTTCAAAAGCGTACGTCCTTCCTTTCATTGGAGACGTAGTGTAATTAACTAGTAAATATTACTTGCGAAACAACAGAACGTCCTTTCAGTACACACCTTCGTTGTATAAGTTATTATTTCTAATTAGATTCAAGTGTCAATTGTACGTAAAATTTAAAAACCCGGAAATCGTCGGGAAAATTTCCAATCGAAACCGCACTCGAACCGCTGGTCGTGGAGGGTTGCAAATTGGTGGAGGGCTAGTCGAGGGTGCCCTTTATTGTCCTTTGGAATTTGGTGGTGATTCCCATCATAGCATCGGAGATACCGCGTTTTTAAACGTGTTTCGTGTTTCTATCTGTCTAAGAAATGGTGAAGGAATATACATTTCACCCCCTATCTCCCTTAGTAGTGGTTAGATCACCCCCAAATTTCAGATGGTGATTGTTTGAGGGGATACCAGTGCGTTGCACTCTTGAGCGCCAAAATCGCGCCTGTGAGGATTTGGTGATTGCCGAGAATTTGACTCGTTTTGTACCGTACTAATTTCTCTGGCGTTTCGAAGGAATTCATAATTATCTGAAAGAGAGACAGATGTTATGCAGGTTTCGCCTTTATTTACGTAACGTATACGGTCGAAAAAGTTTTTTACCAACCACTCACTCCCTATGGGTCCGATTAGGCTGTAATTTGGTACGCGGACTTACCTCGCAACCCCTGACGTTGGGCTGACGTCTCATCGTCCTCCGATGTTCTCGTGAAGAGAGCAACGGTCACATTTAATTACGCATAATTAGGGCGAGGAAAGTGAGAGGCAAGCGATAGCGAGAGGTAATGCAATCGTGATTGCGTCAGCCAAAGTCTAACGATTAATAAAAAATGAAATTGTGTTAAATGCATACATGCAACAGACACGAATACGTTTAAACGCATGATGCAATAAACCTCGCCTATTAATTGTAATTGCGCGTGATTGGGATTTAAGCGGGGAAAGGTCTTAGATAGACGCATATATAAATTGGTTCGAAAATCTCGATAACACCACATTTCTAATTGTTCGTAACATCTTGAAGTACCTCAGTCCAGGTCTAATTGTTCGTGACATCGTGAAGTACCTCAGTTCGGTAAGTTATTTTTGCTCTCATTGTTTAGAATGTTAATTTAACGTTCCGCTTTTTAAAGTATTATTTTTGTGTTAATTTTACGTTCGGTTTTTAAAGTATTATTTTTGATTAATATATATTTTTGATCTCCTTTTTAGAATCTTAATTTTACGTTCTGTTTTTTAAACTATTATATTTGTGTTAATTTTACGTTCTGTTTTTAAAGTTTTTTTGTTTTGTTTATCTATAGATGGATTTATATGAAATAAATAAAGTTGCAGAGGGGATTCTGAAGCCAACCAGTAAACTTCAGGACTTTGAAATTGGGAAACCGCAAAAAATTTTATCGGCCAAAGTGGTGGAGACGAAGTTTGGAAAAAGCATCGTTTTGGAACTCGACGAAGTGGAAGTATTCCTTCCAAAGCGGGTGACCTCTAAGTTCGAGCCGATTGTAGCAGAGTTTAGTAAGGGTACCTACAGTGTTACCTTTAAGGGCAAAAAGGAAGTCGGAAAAGGAAATCCAATGATTCAATTTGAGATAGCTGAGGTGTAATTAGAGATAACTGGCATAAAGGTGAGTGTGTGTGTGTGTGTACGTATTTGTAAAGTAAAAGCGAGAGAAAAATGAACGTGAACAAACTTACTAAGAAATGCATCAATTTAATTGAAAAATTAAACAATTACAAGGAGGGACATTGGAATATATGGGTGAAACCAATTCAAAGACATATCGGACTTTGTAACAGTGTATTGCGTTCTAAGAAAGATAGTCTTTCAATTGGAAAAATACGGAAATTGCAAACGTTGATTCATCATTTAAAGGCTTTTCAAAAATTATTTTTGCAGAAAATTCACCCAGTCGGTGCAGGATTAAAACTGAATCAACGGATTAAGTGGGAAGACGTAATTTCTTGTTTTCAGAGTAGAATTAGGACAAGTGTTATAATTAATTTATCTCACAAGTGTTTACTTCAATTTTTAACTGATGCTGAATTATTATTCCGAAAAAAAATTAAAATTATTTTACGAAAGTTTAAGGTAATTAAGGTTAATGCAAATTTTTGTGGGGAATTTATAAAACAATCGGATGATGGGGATATTTTAGAATATAAATATTTTAATACCAGAAATGCGGTGATTGACGAAGGAACGGATTTGCAAAATTGGTTCGTAGATTATATACAAGATAAAATTTCCAACAAAATGTCTGAATTTCAGGAGGGTCAATCGGGTTGGGCCTTGCATCGAATTGTGTTTTTAGAAATTAATATTAACAAATACGAAATGGGCAATGGCTCATCTTTCATTAAGTTACCTGTGGAAATAGAAAGGAAACATGCAGTTATTAATATCCGAAATAATGATGATAAGGCATGTTTCTATTGGTCTGTTGTATGTGGTATATTTCCTTCAAATAAGCATAAAAATTTAACATCTTCGTACCCTTACTACAAATTAGTTTTGACTACGGAAAATTTAGAGTCACCAATGACGTTACAACAAATTTCAAAATTCGAAATTGTAAATGATATATCTGTTAATGTTTATGGTTTAGAATTACAAAAGAAAAACAGTTATACAGTAGTTCCTGTTAGATTAACCAAAAATAAATTAGATACACACGTTAATTTATTATTAATTCAAAATAAATATTTTTCCAAAGACGATAATTTTGATAATGTTGAAGATGATGAGGAAATTAAATATCATTACTGCTATATTAG
This sequence comes from Cryptocephalus primarius, assembly GCA_963576515.1. Lineage (NCBI taxonomy): Eukaryota > Metazoa > Arthropoda > Insecta > Coleoptera > Chrysomelidae > Cryptocephalus > Cryptocephalus primarius. The sequence goes on along the minus strand of OY754939.1, from coordinate 1,427,306 downwards.
TAATCTGTCTAGATTAGTTTCAGCACAGATAAATAAAAACAATCATATGAAATTCATTTGTGATAGATGTTTAAATTACTTTCAAAAGCAGGACAAGTTCGATAATCATATTAGACTTTGTGCGAGTATAAACAATTATAAAATTTCATTTCCCAAATATGAATATGTCGAATTTAGAAATTTTATTTTTAAGCAGACGGCACCTTTTATTATTTACGCAGATTTTGAAAGCCTCTTGGAGGTTTTTGACGACACCTCTGCTGCTGCTGCTACAAGAAAATATCAAAAACATACGGCTTATTCTGCAGGTTACTATTTAAAATGTGCTTATGATGATTCTCTGTCATTTTTTACCAGTCATCATGGTACAGATTGCATAGAGTGGTTTAGGATGGAATTAAAAAAGTTGGCTAAATTGATTGAGTCAAAAATGAAAGTAATCAAACCTGTAACTAACACATCGAAAAACAAATTGTCTCATGCGAAAACTTGTCATATTTGTGAAAAAACTTTTAAGGCAGATGATAAAGTCGTATTAGACCATAATCATTTTAATGGGGAAGCACGGGGCTGGGCGCATGCGCAGTGCAATATCTTGTTTAAAAAGCTCTTTGTGGTGCCTATAGTTTTCCATAATTTGACGGGGTACGATAGTCATTTTTTAATTAAAGATTTAGCCAAATCGGGGAGGCTGAGCATACTTCCCAACAACAAAGAACGATATATAGCATTTACTCAATATGATGCCGAAACGAAAATAAAATTTCGATTTATTGACTCCTTTCGATTTTTGGGTGCATCTCTCGATGAGATGGTGTCAATCATGGAAAAGGAAAACCTCGTAATTGTGAAAAGTGAATTTGGATGCACTGATGATGATGAAAAATGTAATTTATTGACCAAAAAAGGTGTATTTTGTTACGACTACATTTCGCACGTTGATAAATTAGAAGAAACGGAATTACCACCGATTGAGCACTTTTACAATAAATTGAATGACGAAAGCATTAGTGTCGAGAAGTATGCTCACGCTCAAGAGGTTTGGAAAACGTTTGGAATTCAAAATTTGGGGGAATATTCGGACATATACTTGAAAACTGATGTCCTACTTTTGGCAGATGTGTTTGAAAATTTCAGAAAAAATTGTCATGCAACTCACAAGTTAGATCCGGCATGGTATTACACAATGCCGGGGTACACATGGGATTGCATGCTTAAATTTACAAAATGTAAACTGGAATTGTTACGCGATGTTGACCAAATAATGTTTATAGAGCAAGCGATTAGGGGTGGGATATCGGTTTGTTGTAATCGCTTTTCGGAAGCAAACAACAAGTATATGTCCACACAATATGATTCCACTATCCCATCCAAATATATTCTTTATTTTGACGTGAATAACCTCTACGGATGTGCTATGCAAGAGCCTCTTCCGGAGGGCGGTTTCGAATGGGTCGATGATGTCGATAATTTTGATGTATTGTCCATTCCAGACGACAATACAGAAGGATATATAATTCAAGTGGACTTGGAATATCCTAAGAAATTACATGATATTCATAAAGACTTTCCTTTTGCGGCCGAACACCGCTTGCCTCCCCGCTCGAAATGCTCTAAATTAATGGCCACTTTGTACGATAAGAAAGAGTATATTTTACATTATCGAAATTTGAAACAGGCTCTGGCGAACGGCCTGGTTCTTACAAAAATACATAAGATTTTAAAATTTCAACAGAGCACCTGGCTAAAACCATACATTGACTTGAATAGCAACCTAAGAGCTGCTGCATCGACTTCTTTCCTCAAAAATCTCTATAAACTCTTTAATAACGCTGTATTCGGAAAAACGATGGAAAATATACGCAAACATCGTGTACTTAAAATTGCCACTTCCTGGGGAGGGCGACACGGAGCTAAAAATTTTATTGCTTCCCCACTATTTCATAGTAGATTGATTTTGGATGAAAATTTAACCATAATTGAATTAAAGAAAGCAGAATTGATATTTAATAAACCTTTGTACGTAGGTATGTCAATTTTGGACATTTCAAAATTGTATATGTACGATTTTCATTATCAATACATGTTACCAAAAATGGGGGACAAATGTAAACTTCTCTACACCGACACAGATAGTTTTATCTATGAATTATGGTGTGAAGATGTCTATGAAGAAATTATTAAAGCAGATTTATCGAAATTTGATACTTCGGACTATAAAAAAGATAACCCATACAATATACCATTAGTAAATAAGAAGCTGCCGGGGAAGATGAAGGACGAGGCTAATGGCAAGATAATAACACATTTTATCGGTCTCAGATCAAAAATGTACACCTTCAAACTTTTGGGGGGAAGGGTGACCAAAAAATCCAAAGGGGTAAAATATAACGTAGTTAGAAATAAGCTAACTTTCAATGATTACGAGAACTGTCTAAAAAATTTTAAGGAGGTAATGATCACCCAACGTGGCATCCGTTCCTATGCGCATAATGTATTCAGCGTGGAACAGACAAAAATTGGACTAAGCCCTCATGATGACAAACGGTATTTGCTGCCAAATAGTTATGACACTCTTCCTTGGGGTCATTACAAAATTACCAACTGAATTTTTTCTCTCTCTTTTACGCGCGCTCAAACACACACACACACACACACACACACACACACACACACACACACACACACACACACACACACACACACACACACACACACACACACACACACACACACACACACACACACACACACACACACACACACACACACACACACATACACACATTAATAGAAGTAATATGTATTTAAGATTTTATATATAAGTGTGAATACAAATAAAAAAACATTATCAAATAAAATTTGCTTTATTTACATTCTCAAAATCTACAAGTATTTTTTTAAAGTTATACCACATGAGTTCTCTTAAACATAAACTTTCAGTGGAAGAAGTAATGTCACAAAATGCATTAACAATATCTTTAACATTCAACAAAACACTCTTGGTGCTGTCCAACAGCTCTGACATTATACTTAAAAAGTTCCTATAATACGTTGGAAAGTCTATTTTCGATAAATCATCAACTTTTTTAACAACGCATTCACTGGTTAAAGCGCACAATTCACGTACATTATTTTCAGTTAAAAATATTGTAGTTAATCCTTTAGTTATTGTAATCATCTTTGGTGATGAGGTTGGAACACCCAAGGTCTCAGATTTGGGAGAGGAGAAGGATGGGGATGTATCTATGATGACGATGTTACCGCAGCTTATTAAACGAAGATGTGAACTCTCTGGACTTCTAAAGTATCCGTCTAAGATCCAATCGAATTTACTAACAAGTTCCTTCCATTCGAGGAATGCGAATGACATATGGGTCACTTGATTGATGAAGATTTTAATGGTAGGTTCAAAATTTTCAGAAATACGAAGGCCGACATTTAAAATGAAACCACTTTTAGCGCACGGAAAGGTCGTATTAAGTAGCAGAAGAGATGATTCGTCTTCTATTTGCTGTGGTTCTTCATTATCATACCATCGTAGAAATTCGTCCAAGACACCTACTTCGGTTTCCATATTTACTTGGGGCGGCGGCGGCGGCGGCGATATTGGTGAGTCTGGTAACGCTGGCTCAACCCTCAATTTCTTGTTTGGTAATGGCAACGAAACGGTTTCTTGATACATTTTTAACACACGCTGAGCAGCAGTAATATTATCGGATTTTGTAGCACGACGCTTCATTTTTACATTAAAACTAAAGTTGAAATAGTTTTAATATTCCATTATATACATATTGCTGTGAACGACGAAAAGGCCCTCTGAATCATCAGATTTGTGCGCGTTTTCCATAAGAAACAATGTTATTATAATCGATTCGAGGTATCAATCCAATACTTTTATTAATTCAACGATGAAAAGGCCCCCTTGAGTAATCAAATTTGTGCGTGTTTTCCATAAGAAACAATGTTATTATAGTCGATTTGAGGCATCTATCCAACTATTATGGGAATTATCAAATCCGAGCCATTTAACATACACCTTTTTCCCTTTCTTACGTAAAACTTTTTCTACGAGATAAATGTCGGGAATTTTTGTTTTCTGCAATTCCTGTTCATAAAATGCCCCACTAATGGGTTGACCATGCAAATCTTCCAATAGATATGTAATGGGGTCGGTAATTTTTACCCTAGTAATTTTAAATAGTTCTGTTGTCCAATTCGGAGTGTAACCTTTCTCAAATACATGTTTAGACTTGCTAATTCGTACAACGTCACCGACGTTATATTTCCTTCGCCCTGTCGCTATTTTCACGCGACTATATACCGTATTCAACAAATCCCTTTCATTGTTTTTCGTAACGTCACCAGGTTTAACCTTAGTGACACTATGCTTTCGTCCATTATATTCTTGCACAATAGTAGGTAAAATATCCAACCATTTGTAGGTGCCATTCAAACTGAAATATTTAAAAAGCTTCTCTTTTATAGTTCGAATGGATCGTTCTGCTATTGCTGCCTTCGTCTGACTGAATGTACTATAATGGTTAATTCCGTGTTCTTTCATAAGTCGTTGAAAATGCGAATTGTAAAATTCTTTACCTCGATCTGTTTGCAAGTTTTTCGGATGTCGTCCCCCACCACTCTCTTTAAGAATTTCCGCAAAGGCTTGTGCTACAACATCACCCGATTTCGATTTTAGCGGCTTAACCCAAATGAATTTCGAGAAACAGTCGACGACGAGAAGAAAATATTTGTGTTTTTTATTGTAGTTTGCGTAGAGATCCATTTGCCCCAGGTCGGCTTGCCACAATTCATCCAATCCTTTGATTACAGTTTTTCGCCTGGGGAATTTTTTTCTTATGGGTCTGTGTAACTCGTCCACGAGTTGAATTTTTTCCTTAGTGTGCTTCACCAACATATCGTTCACTTGTGTTTTTCGGATAGCGCCTTTATACTTGACGAAACTTTTAATTTACCCTCGTCTTCACTCTCCTGTCGATTTCGTTCGTAATGAAATCTTTGAGGACACCAACAGCAGTTGCAGTATGCTCATCCACATATTTCCTCGTTGCCAACGACACTCCTCCGGCCATCAATTTTTTTATTTCTTCCAAATATTTCTTTATTTCTTCCTCGACATACTCCTTATTGGCAACATCTTGACCATTTGTCGGTTTTCGCACGTTACAAATTTTTCGATTTCCAAAATCAAAATCTCCATCTGCAGTTCGAGGTATAGAAAAAGATGGTTTGATGTAATTCATCCTTATCACCCTCTCTGAATGCCGTCCAAATTTATCTAGACTCATTTTACTAGCACTGCAACCGATTTAAAACTAAATGTGAAAGACACATTTTTTGTTAATATATAACTTTCGCTTCTCGAAGTTCTTCGATAATTGAGGAAATCTCGTTGTCGTGTGACGTATTACCGGCCACTTTCGAAGACATCAACAATCTTAATCTGTTTACAAGTTCATTTACATCATCCCAGTATACGTATTCGATAGGATCAGTATTGTATATTTTTACTCCATCCCCACCACCGCCGCCACTATGTCCAGGTGTTGAATCGGAGAAATCGAGCGTCCTTCTGCTGCTCAACAAGGGCTTAACGATGTGTCTGTATTTAACACTACCACTAGCCGCTAAACGACCAAAGTTGCTGAAAACCTTTCGGAATACATTCGATAAATTTAAAATACGTTTATAATTTTCGAGGTCGTCTGTCGAATACTTATCCGGATTTTTGTGAAAAATTAGCCTGTAGAGGCCATCAGTAGCGGGGAAATGCTCACCATCCACTATAATATCCCCATTATTCATATCAAAATCTATGATAGCCTTTCCGAGGTACCATTTAGATGAGGCTGCGTGATACATTGGACCTCGGGCATCATCTATTTGCGGTGTGTGATGAAAATATTCTAAAATGTATCTTTGACTAATCTCCGGATACTGGGACATATATTCTTTCATCACGACGTTATCGCTCGCCTCATTAATTTCACGTCGAATATCCTCAATGGACATTTCATTATAATCTTTGGTATTCTCATCACCATCTTCATCGTAATCTTCTTCTTCCTCATTATAGGTTTCTGTGATATCGTGAAGAGGTAGAAATTGTGTCTCTTCAAATTTCGGTGTACGTGGAGGTGAAACTTTCTCTGTTTTTAGTAGCGCTTGTTTTTCTTCTTCGCGTTTTTCCTGCTTTACCTGCTGCTGTTGTTGTACTAGTACATTTAAGGGTTCCGTCAAGGGGTTCAAAAGTTTATTTAACGTACTGTCCTCCTCCGATCGACCCAACTTTAAAGCCTGATATTTTCTCCTTACAGACTTTGCCAAGTTTTGTATTCGTTTTTTACGTGCAGATTCCACTTTACTTAATACTTTCATGATGGACTACTAACACTCACACTACTATTCTTGAACTTTTATATACGCATCGAATCCTAAGCGATAACGGCCATTGTTCAAGTCACAATCTTTTACGATTACTAAAGCCCCAAATTTATCATTATTCCAACATTTAAAACATAACCGCTTGAACTCATCGTATGACATGTCCGGAGAGACGTGTTCATCGAATACATGCTTTAAATTAACATCGTCCTGTTTAAATAACACTATAACATTACAATTATCGCGAATGAGTTGTTTCGGTATTTTGCTATAAGTCTGACATAGGTAGGCGACGTCTATACCTTTATGACGACCCATAGAGAAATACGTACGGATTTTGTCTTGCTTCTCACACGCCACATCGTCGAATATGAATATTGAATTTTTTCTCGCTTCTTCGGGGTCTATTATCGTTTCATTGTCTTTGAATGGGAAATACCGTACGCCTTTCACTTTCTCCAAAACCTCCTCCAATAGTTGATATTTCGGTTGATACAACGATTTTGAATATAGGTAGACATTTTCAAAACGCAGTCCATTTGCATTAAATAGTAGCGTTAGAATAGCATTAGTTTTTCCACAACCACTCGGTCCACAAAATATACCTCGAAAGCAATTCGGTAGTAATTTACTGTGTTTAGTCGGATCGGGACTTGTGTTTTCGACGAAATCCAAATTTTCTATTGGTAACTCAACATCTTGCCTAACGATATGCATTTTAAGTACTAACCCTTTGCTCACTTTAGGCCCGTATATAAATATTACGTGGCCGCCATGTACCTATTGTCATGCTAACGTTCACGCGAAGAAGAGGTGGAGGATTGCTAAATAGTTTGATAAACAAGTTACCGATCGAGTTGCATATTCCAGGTTTTCAGTTTTGTGGTCCAGGAACGGAGGTACATAAACGGATTGCTCGTGGTGAGAGGGGTGTTAATCCGTTGGATAACGCGTGCATGAAACACGACTTGGCATATTCGCAAAATTCATCTTTAGCCGATAGACATAAAGCCGATTGGGAGTTGGAGAATCGCGCGTGGGAAAGAGTAAAAGCAAAGGACGCTTCATTCGGGGAAAAAACAGCCGCTTGGTTAGTGACGACGGGAATGAAGGCAAAAAGGAAACTAGGAATGGGGGTGAGCCAACAACGACGACGGCGTCATCGATCTGGAATTTCATTCCGAAACGCGCTGGTAAATCCGGTGGCTGCAGCATTGAAAAAACTTCCATTATCATTAACCGATCAAGATTTGAGAAGAACTTCTCTGCTAGGATTACGTGCCGCTCGGGAGGCGCTCAAAAGGATCGGAGGAAAGCGTAACGTTAGAGTCCCTCGTATAATACCTCTACCTAAATCTGGTGGGTTCCTACCCCTATTGATTCCGATATTGTCGGCACTGGGTGCGGTCGGTGGACTGGCAAGCGGCGCATCCTCGGTGGCGAAAACGGTTATAGAAGCTCGAAATGCCAAGAAAAAACTCGAAGAAGAGAATCGTCACAACAAAGCTATGGAGGAGATTGGAAGGAAAGGCTCCGGTCTATACCTAAGAAAAACACCTCGAGGAGGACTCGGACTCTACTTGAAGAATAAAAAAAACTGCCAATAAAGCTACCCAATAGATCACTCTACGATTATGAAATAGTGAAATTCGCGAAAAAATTGGAGATACCATATTTTAGGGGGGTATTCATGCGTGACACCCTCCCGAAGACCCCTAAACGTAACGAGAGTGCCATCGTTAATTTGGATATCAACGAGCACGAGGGTACACATTGGGTAGCTTATATGAAACGTGATAATTGTGTAAAATATTTCGACAGTTTTGGAAATTTAAAACCACCAACGGAACTAGCACAATATTTCGGAAAAAATGTAAAAATTCTTTATAACGAAAAACGTTCCCAGAAGTTTAATTCTAGCAATTGTGGGAAATTGTGTATCGAATTTCTATATAAAACTAAATGAAACAACAATAAAAAAGTTAGTCATGTCTGTGATTTTCACACTAAAAAGTCGTACGTCGACGCTCTCCATCGACTTGGTGAACCCCATTCGACTAGATCCCGAATACCAGTATGGTTTAGCATTAATCGGATTCCATTCGTACCACACAATTCCGAACGTTGAGGAGAATACGGAATTTCATTATAGGGTAGGGGGTACATCTCAATCCATCACTATACCTTCGGGTTCATACGAGATAACAGATCTTAGTGATTTCCTCAAAAATAAGTTTATATCGAAGAATGAGATAAGAAAGGGTGGTGATGAGGACGTGTTCTTCTTGAAACCGAATAACAATACATTAAAGTGTGAGATATTCCACAGAGATTACGACATAGACTTTACTAAGAAAAATTCTCTAGCACGTCTCTTGGGATTCTCACCCCGCGTTCTGGAGGCTGGGAAAATACATACGTCCGATCTGCCAGTGGAAATTGTTAAAGTGAGAACTATTCACGTGGATAGTAACATTACAGGTGGTGCGTACTACAATCATAGTCCCTCTCACACCTTGTACGAATTTCCGATCAGTGTCGATCCGGGTTTTGCCATAGACGAACTACCCAGGAACTTAGTGTACCTGCCTGTGATTCGAAGCGAAATCACCAACATTACCTTAAATATTCTAGATCAGAATTTTGAACCGGTAAATTTTCGTGGTGAGGAAATTATCGTGCGACTAGAGCTTAAGAGATGGTCTTGATAATCGACCATACCAGTATAAAAGATACTTGGATTGGGCGTAAGGCATTAGTAAGTAAGCGACCTCTTAGGGGAAAGTTATCTTCGTCAAACGCCAGTTTTCTTCGATCCATTGGATATGTTGTCAAACCGTATTTTCGACCTCTACCGGAAACCGCTCCAAGACGAAACAATTATACACGATGAATTTCGAACGTATTTACCCTACATTAAGTCGTTCGAAAACAATGACATAGTCGAAATTACCATTAACAGAAATGATGTTTGGTTACTGATGTACGATGCCGCTCTTACGATAAAAGGGACTTTTAAGCAAACAAGTGCTACGGGATCTGCCAGGCTATCCAGTAATATGGGAGCGTTTCTATTCGATTCTGCGACATATGAATTAAACGGTATCGAAATGGAGCACGTTAAGGACCCTGGAATCGTAAGTCTTGTACGGGGCTACTTATGTTATAATGAAGAGGACTCCAAACATCTTTTGCCGGCGAGTTGGACTTACCTTAAATCACCAGACATTTTCGATAAGGATGGACGTTTTTATCTAAGGATTCCGCTTTCGCATTTTTTCGGTGTCTTTAATGATTACAGAAATGATTACCTTTAAAGAATATATATGACAAGGTGAAGGAATGTATTGTTGGAGAAGAAGTAACGAAAAAAGAGGTATTCCGAAACGAAAGACCAGTTCTGTAATACATATGACTTTACGAAGCCACCTAAGTTTTACAATTTACAAAAATTAGAGTACTACTTTTAACCTAAGAAAGGTAATTTTACTGTTAAATAATAAATATAGTATAGAATTCTAATGGAATAAGATGAAAATATATAGGTGTTATTGTGAGTGCAATACCATAAGGACGAGAATAGTGTAGCATGTGTAAGAAGGGAGGAGGAGTGGGGAAAGATCCAACCGTTTCATATATATAGAGATATCTTCGAGAATGAAAAGCACTTGTAAAATCTACTTACAGTACTTCTCCACAACCATGTCGGCTCCCGTCAAATCGATGAAGTTGCAGGTTCACCTCAAGCGACAACGTGAGGAGCTGAACGATTCGTCGTTTGAAGTTCTAGATGGCTCGTTCAGCTCCTTACGCCCAATCAACGCTCTACTCCCGGTCCGGAAGGGGGATAAGCTGGTGGCGTCTGGCGGGCCACTGCAACTACCCCTGTGGAGGCCGGGACCAGCCAAGATCCAGAGCGTTGTGACGGTTCTCCCCACGTCAACACCAATTCGTCCAGTGTATGAGGACATCACACTGGACGAGCCAGTTGAACGGGAGGAGGAGACGGCTGAGGTGAGACGGGAAGGCGAGGACGAGGAGCACACAAGGGAAGTGGAGGAGGAAGAAGACGACGGCGTAGAAAGAGTGTATGAATGTGGGGATGATTCAGTGAGTGAAAGGGTGAGAGAAGTGGAATATCAGAATGAATGTGAAAATTTAAAAAAAAAGAATAATAATATGATAAAATGTAAAAAAGCGAAATTGATAAAATTAGAAAAAAAAACAAAAAAAAATAGAAAAAAAAATTAACTGTTTGAAGGAGCGAATGGTAAGTGTGAGAGGAGATATTGTGAAATGTGAGAGACTGAAAGAGGTGCTGGATGAAGTGTGAATGTTTTTATATTCTAGTGTATTTATCTATATTCTATTCTATATCTATTCTATGTACCTATTTATATTCTATTGTATGTATCTAATAATAATAAAAAACTATTTAATAAAATCGTATTACTATTCAACATACTCAGATGAACTAAGAAATCTTTCGTTTCTACAATTACATTACTTAAGTACTCATAAAATTTTACTAATTACTAGTAGTTATAGTAATTACTACTTAAATGTGTTCATAGTAATCAGTACGGAGTTAAAGAATGGTGTACTTAAGTGTAGAAGTGACACAAACTTACCATAGGTACTTCTCGAGCATAGTAATCCAAAGCACACACACACACACACACACACACACACACACACACACACACACACACACACACACACACACACACACACACACACACACACACACACACACACACACACACACACACACACACACACACACACACACACACACACACACACACACACACACACACACACACACACACACACACACACACACACACACACACACACACACACACACACACACACACACACACACACACACACACACACACACACACACACACACACACACACACACACACACACACACACACACACACACACACACACACACACACACACACACACACACACACACACACACACACACACACACACACACACACACACACACACACACACACACACACACACACACACACACACACACACACACACACACACACACACACACACACACACACACACACACACACACACACACACACACACACACACACACACACACACACACACACACACACACACACACACACACACACACACACACACACACACACACACACACACACACACACACACACACACACACACACACACACACACACACACACACACACACACACACACACACACACACACACACACACACACACACACACACACACACACACACACACACACACACACACACACACACACACACACACACACACACACACACACACACACACACACACACACACACACACACACACACACACACACACACACACACACACACACACACACACACACACACACACACACACACACACACACACACACACACACACACACACACACACACACACACACACACACACACACACACACACACACACACACACACACACACACACACACACACACACACACACACACACACACACACACACACACACACACACACACACACACACACACACACACACACACACACACACACACACACACACACACACACACACACACACACACACACACACACACACACACACACACACACACACACACACACACACACACACACACACACACACACACACACACACACACACACACACACACACACACACACACACACACACACACACACACACACACACACACACACACACACACACACACACACACACACACACACACACACACACACACACACACACACACACACACACACACACACACACACACACACACACACACACACACACACACACACACACACACACACACACACACACACACACACACACACACACACACACACACACACACACACACACACACACACACACACACACACACACACACACACACACACACACACACACACACACACACACACACACACACACACACACACACACACACACACACACACACACACACACACACACACACACACACACACACACACACACACACACACACACACACACACACACACACACACACACACACACACACACACACACACACACACACACACACACACACACACACACACACACACACACACACACACACACACACACACACACACACACACACACACACACACACACACACACACACACACACACACACACACACACACACACACACACACACACACACACACACACACACACACACACACACACACACACACACACACACACACACACACACACACACACACACACACACACACACACACACACACACACACACACACACACACACACACACACACACACACACACACACACACACACACACACACACACACACACACACACACACACACACACACACACACACACACACACACACACACACACACACACACACACACACACACACACACACACACACACACACACACACACACACACACACACACACACACACACACACACACACACACACACACACACACACACACACACACACACACACACACACACACACACACACACACACACACACACACACACACACACACACACACACACACACACACACACACACACACACACACACACACACACACACACACACACACACACACACACACACACACACACACACACACACACACACACACACACACACACACACACACACACACACACACACACACACACACACACACACACACACACACACACACACACGCTCGAATCTTAGCGTAACGCGATCTACGGATAAACTGTATCTGACTAATACCTTGAATGAGGAAAGAGGAGAAGAAGAAGAAGAAGAAGAAGAAGAAGAAGAAGGTTGTAGTAAATTACCGGTTTGGCATGCTTCACAGGAGCGGACTTAGTGATAAAATAGTATTTTCAAAGTAGGATGTCCTTTTAATTTAGAATCATTGACAAAGTGAGCCAGTACACATATTAGGGGGACAAGAGATGTATTAGTACGAAAGTATAATAGTAGAATCTTACGTATATGATTTTAAGTAGTAGATTGTTGTTTTTATAACTTGGGAGTTTCTTTTAACTAGGAATATGTGACAAATTAAGGCCTTATACGTATTAGGGTTAAGAGATGTATTAGTACGAAAGCATACATTAAAAAAGTCTTACATGTAAGATTGTGAGTAGTATAGAGATTGTTGTTTTCAATAGACTGTTGACGTTATTATCCAGGAGAGAGGAACAGTGAATATATATAGTTGAATAAACAATTGAAATAAGGAATAAGTGAATAAGAAGTTAAAATTTTGAAATTCAATATTTGTGCTTAATGTTAAATGATTTACAGATAGCTCTACTCATAATTGAACAAAAAAAAAATGGGGTTTTTTGTAGAGCAACTGGTTTAGTGTTTCAATAAAACGAATTAATATTGGTGTATCAGTTTAATTATTAATATTAACTATTACACAGTAAACAAAACTGGAGCAAATCCATCCTCCTGAGGCTCAGGGTACAGTTATCGCACCGGAGAGACTCGAAATTTAAAATGTGTCCTGTCACATGTCTTCTTACAGCAACTATTGTTGTAGGGATTGGAGGAAGAAGAGACAGCATGCATCCGGGGCACAAAAGTCTACCATTACACTCGAAATAAGTGTCACTAACGCACATTTGTCCTTCCATCACTGTATTCACGAACTCCTGTGGCGTCAGTGGCGTTTCTTTTACGATTTTGGTGTCCGTAGTGGTGATGTCTACGTCTCCAAAACCGTCGTCGAACTCTAAATGTTCTCCGTTGTTAATTCCAGGTTCTTGAGCCATATTAAGTTGTAATATGCTGTACTGATTCATATTTACAAATTCATACGTATTTATACAAAAAACAAAAGTCATGAAACCGGTTGTTATGGTATAAGTTACCAGACTGTATAAAAAGAGACAACTAGAGTTGCTAAAAATAGAAAACCAGTTTTGGTTGGAGATCTGAGGATTGAAAGAAGTTGAACCGGTTGGTAGAGATCATTAAGGGAGGTTACTGACAGGGATGTCTAAAAATAGATGCAATTTCGACAGGTGAAGGGAATTCATACGTATTTATACAAAAATAAGTCATCAAACCGGTTGTTATAAGTTACCAGACTGAATAAAAAATAGACAACTAGAGTTGCTAAAAATAAAAAACCAGTTTTGGTTGGAGATCTGAGGACTGGAAGAAGTTGAACCGGTTGGTAGAGATCATTAGGGGGAGGTTATTGACAGGGATCTCTAAAAATAGAGGCATTTTCGAAAGGTCAAGGGAACCGAAGAAAAGATTTCAAGAGATATTAGAGGATAAGGGTGTTTTGTAACACTGAAAAACATAAACCGGTTTAGAAAATCCCCCCACCACCAACCCCCCTACCCTCCAACCAATTGAAGGAATATAAAGAGACACGTAAACTTTTAGTATTCAATAATTTCACACAATGTCGACCTTTACCAATACACCATTTGTGCTATTAGGCGAGCGCAGATTTCATCTTAACCCCTCAAAATCTAAATTCGTGTCAGTGGGAGTATGTTACAACTGGAACTTTTCACCATGCATTCGCCTGGCTGGTAACAAAGGAGATGAGGTGTGCTTCGAGGAAGCGTCGTGGTTGAACTTTTTAAATAACCAGGGAATAGTGACAAACTTCCTGTATTCTACCGACCCGACCGACCCGATTGACGCGGGGGAATTTATGTTGGAGTTCAAACAATTAAAATATGGAAAAGTGATCAAGATCTCGAAGGACAATTCAGCCATCCATCTGGGATATGAATCAGTGTGTGCTCTATGGGAACTACTTCCACTCGTCAAGTATCGGTTAGAGTGCATCAAGAGACAACACTTTAACAATTACTTTAAAATTCTCCAGAAAGGTCTACAAGGAACACCTGGAGATCTGATAAATGCCACCTACAATCTGTTGCAGCCTGATGATAACCCGTCAAGTGAAAATATTAGCATGATTTTGGAGTTTATGTATACATACCCCAAAGTGTTTCAAGATGAGTTTAAAAACGGTTGCGTTTAATATTGCTAAAAATGAATTTTATTGTGTTCCCTCGTTAGACACTTGTAGACATGTATATTGGGAGATTGTAGCACTAGATAGAATGCGTTTTCAAAAAAGGATTACCAATGTTTCAGTTGTTCTGAATCCTGTGTTAAATTATAATCACAGGTGTAATGTGTTTGAGAAACGATTTAAATAAAAGACATTATTTTGGACAAAGTATTTTTATTTGACAACATCAGTTTTATTAATCCATGAATTATGAGTAGAATCTAAATTCATCCATTTAACAAACAATTTATTTCCCTTTCGTCGAAGTATCCTTTCAATTAAATAGATGTGTGGATACTGCGTACGTTGTAGTTCTTCTGCGTAAAAAGCACCAGAAATTGGCTGTCCATTTTGATCTTCCAGTAGGTAAGTGATTGGATTTGTATATTGAATTTTATTTATTTTGAAGATTTCCGTCGACCAGTTAGGCAAGTAACCTTTAGAAAAAGCTTCTCTATATTTACTAACACGCACAAAATCACCAACTTTAAATTTAGACCCCCTTAAGTCAACAGTTTTTAAACGATTATAAACAGTTTGTAACACTTTCTTCGCATTGTCTTTTGTGATTTTATTTGGCTTGAGACCCGTAGTAGAATGTATGGTGTCATTATATTCTTTAACAATTTGAGGTAAGAGTGTGAGCCATTCGTAAGAACCTTTCAAGCTGAATCCACGCCACAGTTTTGTCTTTAACGTTCGATTAACTCGCTCAACAACACTAGCTTTTAATGTTGAGTACGTGCTATAATGATTAATAGCATTATCTCGCATCAACTGTTGAAATTCTTTATTGTAAAATTCTTTACCGTTATCCGTCTGTATATTTTTAGGCGTTTGCATTTGAGCTAAAATTTTTTTCATTGCTAATGTAACATCTTTTGCAGTTTTTCGCTTAACGGGTTCCGTCCACACATATTTACTGAAAACGTTGATCACAATTAAAATATACCGAAACCCCTTGTTAAATCTAGCATATGGTATCATTTCGACTAAATCCGCTTGTAAAAGGTCATTTAGTCCTTTCACAATAACCTTTCTTCTTTTAAAATTCCTTCTGGCGGGTTTATGGATTTCATATACGACTTCTCGCTTACTCATTTTTAGCGATTGGACACTGCAATACGATTTGGTAATATAATTTATCTTTAGTGTTTTTTTCTCTAGTCCAAAATGAAAGTTTATCTCCCTTATTTATAGTTTTCCCAATAAGTGTCTCCAGATTGAGATCCATCAGTTCCTCATTAATATTGACAGAAACACCAGTAGGGTAAGCTTCAACACTCTCTACTATACCAGTAACGGGAGAAATATAAGTCGTTTTTGCGTTATCCAGTACGAAAAGCCATACATTATTAAACTTTATTTGGTGACTTTTTTCTATGCCTCGAAAGTTTAATACACATTTAGTATGATAGGCGGATGTTTGCCAGATATAAAATGGTGAAGAAAGGGAGATTTGTGAAGCTCCAACTAAATCGTCGAATTTAAGGTTATACGGGACTTGACGGGAGCGTAACATATGGCGACCAGCTTTATCAATCATTGTTAGCTGTGTGAATACTTGTAGCGAAATAATGGAATAGTGAGTTACTACCACGTTTTATACAATTATTTTAGCCTCTTTTAATTCTTCAATTATCGATATAATCTCGTTATTGTGTGAGTTATTTCCTGCATATTGAGATGCTATTAGTAATTTTAATCTATCAACCAATTCGTTATAGTTATCAAAATATCGATATTGTAGTTTTCTATTATCAAACTTCATCAAACCTCTCCCAATCTTTCGACTACGTAAAGCTAGCACGTTAGGATATGAACTTGAACGTCTACGAAATTGTTCCAATTGTTTTTGTTTGGTTAATGAATGGATGGTGGTCAATTGAGGTTTAATGATATCTCTAAATTTTGGGGCATTTGATGTGCTCAAACCTTTCTCCGGATCATTATCTATATACTGTGCGTTAGACTTCCTGATGATATCGATGTAGTTTTGAAGATCACTGTTCTTGTACCCAAGTGGTACGCTCTTAAACAAAAGTTCATAAAGACCAGGTGTCCCTTGAAATCGTTCCTCTTCTTCCCCCAAAATTATATCTTTATCATCAAATTTAACGGAGGAATCACCTATTTTCCAACCATCTTTGTCAGGATCGAAGTGAACTCCAAATTTCGTGTCAAAATCTCTACCCCCAGTACGTATAAGATCTTCAATATATCCTCGAGGTAAAGGTGCAAACTGTTGTATATAGTGAGTTAGATCATCATCACGAATATTTTCTAGCATTTTGGACGTCTCCAGAGGCATTTGACCTAGGAATGTGTCGTCGAAGTAGGAAGTTCTGTATGGGTCTACGGAGGGGTCATATGCGAAAAAGTCTTCGGTTGGTGCAATAGAATAAAATTCACGGGGGACTGGTTTCGGTTGAGAAAATGTGCGTTCCGCTTTTATTTCCTTTTCTTGGGGTGATATTGTTTTGAACTGTGTTAACAATTCAGTAAGGGGTTGAGTTATTGGCTTATACGTTTGTTCCAGTGAAGATTGTGTTTGAGCAATATCTCCTTTTAAGGCTTTATATTTTTGTTTTAAAGCTTTTCTTGTAGCTATAAGTTGTTTAACCATCCGATTATCCATGTTGACTAACGTTAGTAGGGGTGAGTTAACATTTATATATAAATAAATTTATCGAATCCTTGACGAAATCTTCCTTCTTTGATAGAACAATCTTTATCGATTACAAGAAATCCATATTTAGTCATCCAACACTTAGCACAAATATCCTTGAAGGTTTGAAAGGGCATGTCTACACTAACGTGGTCGTTATAAATGTGTTTCAGATTTGTCATATCTTGTTGAAATACAACAAGTAGATTTGTGTTATCACGAATCAATTGCTTGGGTATTGCCGAGTAGGTCTGACATAGGTAGAAACAATCAGTATTTTTGTGTCTTCCAAAAGAAAAATAACTTTTAACAATGTTCTGATCGCAGGATGCGACATCGTCAAATATTATTACTGAATTTGGTTTTATTTCCTCCGCAGGTATCACAGTTTCACCATCGTTGAATTCGAAGTATCCGATATCCTTAAGTGGTTCCATAAGTAATCGCAAATACGTATACTTGGGTTGGTATAGAGATTTGGAATATACATAAATATTTTCAAATCTGAGACCATTAGGGTGTTCTAACAGACTTAACATGACCTCGGTTTTTCCACAACCTGAGGCGCCAACCAGGATGCCTCTTTTCGAATTGCCACCGAATAGAATTCCGTGTTTTTTATATTTTTCAATGGGGGTAATGGAATCATGGTTTTTAATAGGTAAATGTGTGTTTTGTTGTTGAATCTTCATTCTACCAGCGCAGAATACTATATAAAGGGAAACGTTAGCCCGCCAAGCTTATATAATGGTTTACAGGGGTACAGTGAAGAAGAAAAAAGGAAGCGGCCTACTAAATACTTTGATAGATAAGCTACCGATAGAGTTACACATACCGGGTTTTAATTGGTGTGGTCCGGGAACAAAGGTCTCTAAACGTCTAGCGCGAGGTGATCGCGGTGTTAACCCTTTGGACGAAGCCTGCAAACAACACGACATCGCCTATTCACACTTTAAAGACTTGGAACGAAGACACCAAGCCGATAAGGAATTAGCAGATATTGCGTGGCAACGTGTAAAAGCAGGTGATTCATCCGTAGGAGAACGAATTGCTGCCCTAGGCGTAACGGGAGCAATGAATTTGAAACGGAAGTTGGGTATGGGGTTAAAACACAGTAGTAAAAAGAAAAAGAGTGGTGGTCTGAAATTCGCCAAGAAAACACGTATACTTCCAACACCTAAAATTGGAAGAGGAATGAAAAAA
Organism: Cryptocephalus primarius; assembly: GCA_963576515.1. Lineage (NCBI taxonomy): Eukaryota > Metazoa > Arthropoda > Insecta > Coleoptera > Chrysomelidae > Cryptocephalus > Cryptocephalus primarius. Next base: position 1,407,852 of record OY754939.1, on the reverse strand, counting down.
CGACGTAGATCGAGAAAAGGTGGTTTTTTACCATTCTTACTTCCTCTGCTCGGAGCACTCGGACCGCTACTAGGAGGAGGAGCAGCGATTGCGGGTGCTGTCACAAAAGCCAACAGAGACAAGGCCGAAGTAGAAGAACAGAAGAGACACAACTTAGCGATGGAAGCGAAAGGTCGAGGTTTAAAACGTGGTCGTGGAGTACATTTGGCGTATCCGTTTCCAAAAAACTACCGATAAAGTTACCACACCGGGCACTCACAGATATCGACTTGAAAACATTTGTAAAGAAATTACAAATCCCACATTTTAGAGGAGTCTTTTTTCGAGACAAATTACCAAACACGATTAATAAGGAGGAAAGTGGGATCATCAACTTAGATTCTGTGCGCGGCAAAGGTACACACTGGTCTTGCTATACAAAAAATAGGGACACAGTCAATTACTTCGATAGTTATGGAAACTTGCAGCCACCTAAAGAAGTGACCAAATACTTTTTCAGTGATGGTAAAACCAGACACATATATTATAATCATGATTCTTATCAGAAGGATGGATATATTTGTGGTCACATTTGTTTGTTATTTTTATATAATCACTATTTCTAAATGTTTTCGTCATTTGTTTATAAACCTTAATAGTAAGATGTCCACCAGTTTTATTCTCAACGGGAAATTTTCCGAGTTAAGTTTCGATTTTAATCCACCTGTTTATCTGGAAGACGATATAGATTATGAAATTGGACTTGTAAATTTTGATAGTTTTTATTCCATACCAAACGTCGATGACACAAACAACAGATTTCTTTGGATAAATGAAGCCACTACTCTTCAATATTTGGTAGTGATACCTACTGGTTCATATGAAATAAATAACCTATTGGATGTAATGCGTAGAGAAATTTCCAAGGTAGATGCTGACGCAGAAATTACGATGGACTTTGACAACAACACCTCTAAAGTGGTTTTACAAACAAACAGAAGCATCTCCTTCGATTGTGAAAACTCCTTAGGGTCAGTACTTGGTTTTACTAGAAGAGTCGTAGAAGCAAATAGTGAGGTTACCGGAGATAACCCTATTCAAATCCTTAAAGTGAATGCGATATGTATCGATTGTAATATTGCTGCCGGTTCTTTTCTAAACGGACGTCCAGTCCATATTATTCACCAATTTTTTCCTACCGTTTCACCAGGGTATAAAATAGTGGAAACTCCACGCAATACCATTTATTACCCAGTCACTGTGAAAAGAATAAACAACATTACTGTGCGTATCATCGATCAAAACGGAGACCTAATCAATTTTCAGGACGAAATTCGCACTATTCGGTTACATTTAAGAAAAGTTCCTGAATAAAATGGTTCTCCGATTTAATACACCGATAAGAGGCTTCCGTGGCAGTCGAACGAGCAGCAGAAAATCCACAAAATTAACAAAAGCGAATCACAACTTTTTAGTATCTTTAGGCTTTAAAGTTTTAGTATAGAATATAAAAGACAATTGTACACAGTTTTTGGTTAGTTAAGTAAAGTTGTTTCCCGAGTTAACATGGATAAAAAGGATCTCCTAGATGTAACCGGAACACCATACAATGATTCCTCGATTGAAGAATTCCAATACCACTTTTATCAACCTTACACATCCGGTGAAATCAATTATAACGACGAAGTTCGCATTCCTATCCCCGATTTAAACGCTTATACTGCTCCATGTAATAGTTATCTTTATGTAGAAGGGAAACTGGTTAAAGATGATAATACGGCGCCTACCAAACTAGAATTTATAAACAACGCCCTTTCCCACGTATTCAGAGAAGTGAGATATGAATTGGAAGGAAATCTAATCGATTCCGTTAGAGATGTCGGTATAGCGTCTACTCTGAAAGGCTATCTCGCATATACTCCAAACGAAAGCTATATGTTAGCAAATGCAGGGTGGTTTCCGAAAAAACAAATTTCTACACCAGCAACGGGTGAAACTCGACTACAAGCAATTAACAAAGATAAAATAATAAGTGATAATAATGGAAATTTTAATACACTAATACCTTTAAAACATCTCATGTGATTCTTTGAAGACCATCGAAAACTTATACTTCATATGAAACAAGAGTTAATTTTAATACGAAGCAGCTCCGATTACGATGCAGTAATAAGCACTGATGAAACTGAGAAACCCAAAGTAAACATAACTAAACTCTTTTGGGTAGTTCTACACGTTTCGCTTAGTCTAGCGGAGCAGTTGAGACTAAACAAAATTGTTAATAAAGGAACAGCACTTCCTCTATCTTTTAGAAGTGCAGAATTAATAGTTTGCCCATCTTTACTAGAGACTTCGCGTCACACTTGGGCTGTGAAAACATCACCTAAATTAGAATCACCACTACATGTAATTATAGCGTTTCAAAAGAATAGGCGAAATAACCTTACTGCGGATATGAGTAAATTTGATAATATTTCTTTACGGAATGTTAAGGTATTTTTGAATTCTGAAAGATATCCATATGCCGACTTATTGTTAGACTTTAAGAATAATAAATTCGCAACACTTTACGAAATGTACGCAAATTTTCAAGACTCGTATTATCCAAACAAAGGAAATCAACCACTGTTTAACCCAGCGGAATTTAAACAATTTACGCCTATTGCACATATTGATTGTTCTCATCAAAAGGATTTTGCTCAAACAGGATCTATTACCCTTCGAGTTGAATTCGAAACGGAAGATGCGACAACTTCCGATGTGGCGGCATACTGTTTGATTTTACACGAAAAACGATTCACATATAATCCATTGACAAAAATTGTCCGTCAGCTCTAAAGCACATGTGTCAGTATTTAAGAACGTCACCTGAGAATGAAATATATCAGTAATATTATGAGACCTCGTAGAAGTAACATCACACTACTCCATTTTACGGAAACGTTACAAGCGTTTAATAAAAAACTTCAAATTCTTCAAATCGATGTTAACTTATATTGTGTGTCTAAGCAATTTAAACGACTCAAGATATGAGAGTGGTTCTTGATGTTCAGGGATTTATGCGAGAACGTAAAGAGTTCGTAGTAAAAGAATTGGCTGCTTATGATGGACACCACTTCTCTCACACTATATTCAAACCACCTTTTTCAATGGACATGCTACCTCCAGAGCTACAAACTCAAAACAACTGGCTAACAAAACATCACCATGGCCTCACTTGGAACATAGGATTCACACCTCTACATCAGTTTAGTAAATATCTCCGGGAGCTAACATCTGCTGCTTCTCATGTTTATGTCAAAGGAGTCGAAAAAGCAAATTACATCAGAAAATATCTACCCCAAGAAGTTGTTGAACTACCCGAGCAACCTCCCCTACAAAAATCGGAACCCAAATGTTTTTATCACTCAAATAACTTTTGTATGTGTGCCTTGTCCAATGTATTTTTTTTATATGAAAATTTTATAATGCAATAATTCATGAAATAAAACACACTATTAGATACCAAAAATTTCTTTATTACAACCATAACATTTAAATTCTCTTTCTTTATTACCTTTATAATTTTCAATTTCCTCAAAAATAACCTTTTCTTTTTCCATCCACTCAACTTTATTTTCATTTGTCTTCTTCTCTTCTTGAGCTCCAACTGCTTCTTCTTCTTCTTCATCCATTTCCTTTCCTTCTTCTTCCATATCCTCTTCTTCTTCATCTTCTTCATCTTCTTCTTCTTCTTCTTCTTCATCTTGAAACTGAACCGCGAGTTTCTCTGGTAAGTAACTCTTGATACGACACAAGAAATCACCTAAATTTATACGTTGCATTTCTTGTATGAAATGTTCTAGACATAATTCCGAGTCTTTGTACATGGTACACAGGTCACGTGCAACTTCATATCTTCTCGCCACGTGTAGACAGTAGTCGCTATCGAAAAAGCGCCCCATTCCATAATACGCCTCGTGTTCAGCATCCCAACGAAGATTTTCAAACTTATCGTATAGATGTGTTATACCAGTTTCGAGACTTACTATCTCAGTTTCTTTACTATAACACATCCACATGTTGATTACTGAACAGAATACATCAGCAGCGTGATAAATACAACATTCCCCTCCATTTTCTTGCTCCACAAAAACCAGTTACAACACTATACCGGTTTTCCATTTTAAGGTAACCACCAACGATCTATCAGTGATCTCCCTTAAACCCGGTTTGACTGCTTTCTATTTTTAGATATGCTTGTATTGTTATTGACCCACAACCGGTTTGACTACTTTCTATTTTTAGATATCGTTGAACTATCGTTGACATATATGAATACTGGTTTGACTGGTTTCTATTTTTAGATGTAGCTACCATTAAACAAAACTTGTTTGACTGCTTTTTTTTTTTTTTTTTTTTTTTGGTTAAACTGTCTATATAAGTACACATATATTTTGACATACTTCAGTAATCAAACAAACTGTGCACTATGCGGTGTGAGAAGTGCGCGACAGTATTTCGTACAATGGGACGTTTCGCACGTCATAAGTGTCACCAAAGTAAAGATTCTTACACCTGTGATGCGTGTAGAAAATCGTTTACCACTTCATCTAATTTAAATCGTCATAAGCGACTCAACTGCAAAGTCGGTGCAACTACTAGTAAACAAGTCAAGCTAAATAATGGTACCTCAGCTCCGAGTGCTTCAGTTTGTGACCGAAGAAGACTACATAGAACAGTTTTAAGCTCCTCAGCCAACATCCAAAAACTACACCACGCATTCAAGAGTCGCATCGCTACCTATAGGTTTTCAAGTGATGAGGATCATATCGCGCCACTAACGTTCTTTACAGAAATAAAAGCACCAGTAGTAGATCTACTTTCAGAGTACCTATGTCGCTTTCACGTTCTAAAAATCAATATGGAGCTTTTCGGGCTTTATGTTGTAGAAGAACGAAAGCTCACCGATGTGAAGTCTTTTACTACAAAAAATAAAGTTCTGACTGTTTCTACCGATATTAGTCAACTTTATGAAGACTTTAGAGAAGAAGTACAGACGAAAATGTCCGAGTTCCAGGAACGTGATAGTGGATGGGCTTTGAAAAACATTCTCTTTTTAGATGTGAACATAAATAAATTTAACTCGGTGTCTGCGTCCTCTTACATCAAACTTCCTAAGTCCATAGAATCCACCAAATGTGTTTTAAACATAAAAAATGGGGACAATGCGTGCTTTGCGTGGAGTGTTATTGCGGCTATATTTCCAGCAAGTGGTGAACCAACTCGAGTGTCATCGTACCCCCATCATGACATTCTGTTGGACTTTACAGGTATCGAATTTCCGGTTAAATTAAAAGACATATCTCGATTTGAAAACATGAATAATATTTCAATAAATGTCTACGGAATTGAAATGAAATTTGAAAATGGAAAATATGTTACCGAAGTTGTTGGACCATTACACTTTACACAACACCGTAAACCTACCCATGTAAACTTGCTGCTTATTTCAGATGATGATGGTAACAACCACTATTGTCTTATCAAAAACCTCTCGGGATTAGTGCATACCCAATTGTCTAAACGGCACGGTAAAATATATCTTTGTGAGGGTTGTTTGCAAGTTTTCAGAAAGCGTGAACAGTTGTATATACACGAACAAAACGAATGTAATCACGTTTACACCAAAATACCAACAACTAACATTATTGTAAACAAATATGGTGAGCTTCTACCGCAAAATATCCTCAAGTTTATTAACTTTGAAAAACAGTTATCAGTGCCGTTTGTAATATATGCTGATTTTGAAAGTATTTTAAAACCTATTCATCATACTGAACCTACTAGTAGCAAGTCTTTTACGGTGAAAACATTTGAACATGAAGCATACTCGTTTGGATTATATGTAAAATGTAACTTTGATGATGCATATTCACAATATTATTCATATCGCGGTCCTGATGTTGCCGAAACATTTATAAAACAATTGGATGATATCGTTCACTCTCTTTTTCATACACACTTGAAACATATAAGACCAATGAAACCATTAACACAACAAGAGGAAGATCTATTTCAAAAAAGTTCAGTTTGTCACATTTGTGATAAACATTTATCAAACAAAGACAAAGTACGTGACCATTCGCATAGGGACGGTTTTTACCGTGGCCCCGCCCACTCCGTTTGTAACTTGAATTATAAAACCCCAAAGTATATTCCAGTCTTTCTACACAACCTCACAAACTATGACTGTCATTTGTTTATTAAAAAATTATCTCTGAAAGGTGAAACAGTCTCAGTCATAGCCCAAAATAAGGAAAAGTATGTGTCCTTTTCCAAACGTATTCTTGTTGAAAAATCGAACGATCCACAAAAACCCGATACTTTTCTTTCTTTACGATTTGTTGACTCCTTTCGCTTTTTGTCTAGATCTCTTGATACGTTGAGTCAAACTCTACATTCTGATCAATGTCGTGAAGTCAGGAAATATTTTCCAGAAGATAACGAGTTCAATCTGATAAGGCGTAAGGGAGTTTTTCCTTATAGTTATGTTGATTCTTTCGATAGGCTGAACGAGACACTCCCTTCCATAGACAAATTTTTCGATATACTTAACGGGGAATCACTTTCTCAAGAACAATATCACCGAGCTCAAGAAGTGTGGCAAACTTTTAACTGTTCGACTTTAGGCGAATATTCAGATATTTACTTAAAATCTGATGTATTACTTCTTGCAGATGTATTTGAAAATTTCAGACAGGTCTGTACGAACACGTACAAGTTGGACCCTGCCCATTACTTGACGTCACCTTCTTTGAGTTGGGATGCTATGTTGCGCTCTACCCAAATTGAACTTGAACTTCTCACTGATATAGACATGATCCATTTTTTCAGAAAAGGGATTCGTGGTGGTGTAAGTCAGTGTAGCAAAAGAAAAGCTGTAGCCAACAATAAATTTATGAAAAATTACGATAATTCCAAACCAACCTCATACATTATGTACTTCGACGCGACGAATTTATACGGTTTTACGATGCAACAGCCTATGCCGACTGGTAATTTTAAGTGGTTAGAAGAAAGCGAACTTGTATCCTTAGATTTATCTTTAGTTGATGACACTTCTTCGAAAGGTTATGTACTGGAAGTAGATTTAAGGTATCCCTCAAGTTTACACGAATCTCATAATGATTTACCCTTTTGTCCAGAAAATATAACCCCTCCCGGTGGTAAAATATCGAAATTAATCCCAAATTTACAAACCAAATACAACTATGTAATTCATTATAGAAATTTAAAGCAATGTTTAGAATATGGTTTAATTTTAGAAAAAGTACATAGAACTCAATACTAATTTAAGGAATTCAGCCAAAAATGAGTTTGAAAAGGATTTATTCAAATTACTTATCAACTCTATTTTTGCTAAGACGATGGAAAATGTAGATAAACGACAGGATATAAAATTATGTACACACTGGGAAAATAAAGTTGGGTCTGTGGGGGCTAGAGAGTTAATAGCCAAGCCCCATTTTAAATCTTGTGCAATATTTGATGAAAACTTGGTGGCTATTCAATTAGAGAAAACAAAAGTTTGTTATGATAAACCGCTTTATGTAGGTTTTTCTATTCTGGACATTTCTAAAACAATTATTTATGATTTCTTTTACGGTTTCATTAAAAAGAAATATGGTGCTAATGCTACACTTTGCTATACTGACACAGATTCACTTATCTTGGAAATCTTTACCGAAAACATATACGATGACATTAAAAACAACATCGAATACTTTGACACATCAAATTACCCCACCAACAACATCCACGGTATCCCCCAAACCTTATCTGTTTTGGGGAGCATGAAGGACGAATTCCGAAGCATCCCTGTAGAATGTTTCTCGGACGTGTTTACCTGGAAGTCTCCTGTGCGCTCAGAGCAGGTAGATTGTTTACTTCACGGCGTATCGTGCTAACGAGGGTTCGGTGAAGTGCTAACGTGAGTGTTTTCGGAGAAGTGTTTACGACCTTGTTGACGAGTATCGCGTCAACGACTTTGTTTTCGTGTGAAGGGACTAACGGCCTTGTTTACGCACATCGTGCTAACGAGGCCGTTTAGTAGTTGATTGCGACAATCCAGGTGAAAACACTTTCGTTTTCTACCTCGGAAATGTCGTCACCAACGAATGACGCGGCGGTGCAGAATGCCCTTAAGGTGTTGTCGGGCATTGGCTCTGAGAACCTTAGAAAGGTGCTTAATGCACTTTTCGAGGGACTCGGGCTGGACGTGACGTACCAGAGGCGCGACCGCAAGGACAGGGAGACGAATCCCCCCAGGAGGGAGGAGAAAACAGGGACGAGGATGGACTGCTCGACAACGGACGACGAGAATTTTGTGACGCCGGCCAAGAAGGCCAAGAGAACCAAGGTAGTAAGTATGAGTGTTACTGAAACCAAGAATTCTTTCTCAGGGCTCACCACCGAGGACACGTGCGAGGACAAGGAGGACAAGGAGGACGACGAAGAGGAGCAGATCGAGAAACCCCAGGCCAAGAAGAATAGGAGGATACCTCCCATCGTTTTGAGGGAGAAGCAGCAGTGGACCGACGTGAGCAAGGAGCTCACGAAGAAGAACATCAACGTGACCAAGGCGACCAACACCAAGGACGGGATCAGGATCCAGACGACGACCGAGGAGGACTTCAGAAGGACTACGAGGATGCTGGAATCACGGAAGGCGCCCTACCACACCTACCAGCTTCAGGAGGAGAAATCGGCCAGGGTTATTCTGCGAGGAGTTCCGGAATACGTCACAGAGGAAGAAATAAAGGAGGACTTGAACGGGAAAGGATTTCAACCACAGAAGATCACCAGGATGATGAAGACAGTCAGGACAGACAAGGGAGGAGCGAAGAGGATCCCGATGCCACTAGTGTTGCTCCAGCTAGAAAAGAAGGAGGAGAACAAGAAGATTTACCAGCTGGCCGAGATCACCCAGTGCCGCATCAAGGTCGAACCCCAACGACAACGGGGAATCATCGGGCAGTGCTACAGGTGCCAGAAATTTGGACACGGGCAGTCCCGCTGCACGGCACCTCCTAGGTGCGTCAAGTGCTCGGGATCGCACGAGTCCAGAGACTGCACCAAGCCCAAGCAAGCCCCGGCCAGATGCGTGAACTGTGGAGGAGCTCACCCGGCCAGCTTCAGAGGATGCACGCAGTACCCCATCCCGAAGGAAGAAGCCAGGAAGCCCCAACAAGAGAGAAAACAAGGAATCAGCTACGCCCAGGCAGCTAGAGGAGGATCGCAACGGACGACAACGGGAGAAGCAGAGACGACGACAGAAAGGACCCAGGAACAACCGGAAACCATTTTTCGAGCCATCGACGAGATGAAGAGGATCTTCGAGAGCTTCCTACAGATCGCCGCCAAATTCAACCTGACACCGACTCATGGATAAGACAAGACCCGAAGGACTTCGCATCATGACTTGGAACGCTAACGGACTGAGAGACAAGAAGGACGAACTACTGGAATTTCTAGAGGAGTATAATATCGACATTGCATTGATTCAAGAGACATTTCTAAAGGTAACAGATCAGATTAATATTCGAAATTTTTCTATTTACAGGAAGGACCGATCAACTAAAGGAGGAGGAGTACTGATCGCCATAAAGAAGAGGATAGCACACCAGGAGACACCACCCTACCGGACGGAAAACGTCGAGAGCGTGGCCATCGAAGTCGAGATGGCGGACAGGAAGATCGACATCATCAGCGCTTACAAACCACCGAGGAAGGAACTTCAGGACGAGGAACTCAACACCATATTCAAGGACCAGGACAAGCCGAAGATACTAGGAGGAGACCTAAACGCCAAGCACAGGGAATGGAATTCGAGGAGCGCCAACAGGGATGGGAAAAGACTGCAGGAACACGCAGCGAGATTCGGATATGACGTCATAGGACCGGAGGAGCCAACACACTACCACTACAACGGACGAGGGGACGTACTGGACATCTACATCATGCAGGACACGGGACTGGACTACGACGTAAACACCATGGAGAATTTATCATCGGACCACAAACCAGTGATGCTACAAGTAGGGAGATGGGAGGACCGACAGGAGACGAACATCAGGACGACAATCGACTGGGAAGAATACAGGAAGCACCTACGGGAAGCGAGACGAACCGAAACGCTGGACACCAAGGAGAAAATTGAGGAGGAGGCGGAGAAGATCACCATGGACATCAAGGAAGCCGTGAGAAGGAGCACCAGGACAATTCAAGAACCAACCAGAAGAGGAGATATACCAAGGACCATCAAGGAGAAGATCAGGGAAAGAAACAGACTCAACAGAAGATACAGGATTAACTACGACCCGGACATCAAGAGGACAATCAATAGAAAGAACATGGAAATCAAGGAAGAGCTAGCGGAACATAGGAGCAGCAAGTGGAACGCATTTCTGGAAGGACTAGACGAGGACACTGGAGCACACTGGAGGATCATGAAGAAGCTGAAGAAGAACATAAATTCTACAACAACGAGGGCGATTCACAGTAAATCTGGTTTATGTTTTAGGGACGAGGACAAGGCAGAAGCATTCGCGGATACCATGGAGGACCAATTCAGGATGAACGTAGACCCAGAGGACGACATCGACTTCGAAGAGGACATCGACCGGAGGGCTGCGATGCTTGGAAAAAGAAGAGGCGACGACGATCTGGAACCCACGACGATGGAAGAAATGGAGGAAATCATCAGGACGCTACCCACCAGGAAGGCACCAGGACGGCACACCATAACCAACAGGATGATCAAGGAACTACCAGAGGAGGCAAAGAAGAGGATGCAGGAGCTCTACAACGCAGCGATGAAGAGGAAGTACTACCCACGACTATGGAAGGAAGCGGACGTCATCATGTTCCCGAAGCCAGGAAAGGACAGGACATTCCCACAAAACTACAGGCCGATAAGTCTACTGAGCAACATAGGAAAACTACTGGAGAGGATACTACTGAGGAGGATCAAGGAAGAAGAGGAGAGGCTGCACATCATACCGGACGAACAATGTGGATTCAGGGAAGGACACTCTACGGAACATCAGGCGCTGAGGATGGTGGAGGAGACGATCAAGGACATCAACGAGAAGAGGACGACTTGCATGGTACTATTCGACGTGGAGAAGGCATTCGACAGGATATGGCACAACGGACTGATTGCGAAGATGGACGGACTAGGATTCAAGACGGCGACGACCCAGATGATACAGGACTACCTAAGAGAGAGGAACTTCAGGATCAAGGACAAAGGGACGACATCGAGCAGCAGGAGGATGGAAGCAGGAGCACCCCAAGGATCGGTATTAGCACCATTTCTGTACAATATCTACACCAGCGACATTCCAATAGGACAAGGGAACACCAACACCAGGACCTATATCTACGCGGACGACACGGCGAAGGCGGCGACATCGAGGCAACCAGACAAGGCGGCGGAGTACCTACAGCGAGAAGTGGACCAGATGGACGAATGGGCGACGAAATGGAAAATCAAGATCAACGCGGAGAAGACCGAGGTAATCTACATAGGACCGAAGACGAGACGACCAAAAACAAAAATCTGGATGAGGGACATGGAACTGGACTGGAAGGAAGACGTGAAGTATCTAGGAATCCACATCGACAGAGGACTAACATGGAGGAAACATATCAAGGAGACCGAGAAGAAGGCGAAGGACCGACTGAGCAGACTAGGACCACTCATTGGACGACGGAGTAAGCTGAAATTGGAGACGAAGAGGAGGATCTACCTGGCAGGAATTCGACCGATCATGACGTACGGGACAGCAGCATGGGGACAAGCAGCGAGGACACACATGGAGAGACTAGAAAGAATACAAAACCAAGCCATGAGGAGGATGACGGACGCACCATGGTACATGAGGAACGAACAACTACGACGGGATCTGAGAATTGAACAGCTGAAGAGGATCATCAAGGAGAGGACGAGAAGGACGATCACCAAGGCGATGGAGCACAGGAACCCACTCATTAGGAAGGCGATGGACTACGACGAGGACGCACCATCAAGGCGGAAGAGACCCAAGACGGCGATGACGGAGGACTAGGCACATAGGAAGGACCAAGGAGGACGATTCCACGAAGAGGAAACCAGAAGCAGAGGACAGCAGGACCACCTGGACGAGAGGAATAGGAAAACACAACAAGGATCGCGGAGGAGATATAAAACATAGAGGGAGAAGTAGGGAGCTGTATAGCTCAACTTTGTAAAAATTAAGGACAATAAACAAAGAATGTTTCTATGGCACAGGTGCGAAAGCGTATTGTGTTAAAGCGGTTGATGTTGTGAAAAAAGCGAAAGGAATTTCTAAAAGTGTTATAAAGAATCAATTGCATATGTCTGACTATATTCAGACTGTTGAACACGGAAAGTCGATTTTTCGCAAAATGTACATTTTTTCTTCTGATCTTCATACAATTTATACAGAACTAAAAAATAAAATTGCTCTATCTTCACATGACGATAAGAGGTGTCTACTCCCACACACCTATGACACTTTGGCTTGGGGTCATTTTCTCCTTAACTCAACTCAAGGCGATTTAGATCTTCTTCTGCAATGGGGAGAAGAATTAAATATTTCGGCACCATTATAATGTGACTTATTACATGTTTTTCTTTCTTGTGAATATAGCTTCCTCATTGTATATATATGTGTGTGTATTTCTATGTATTTATTTATGTATAAAAAATAAAAAAATTAACAAAGCAAGTATTTTTTATTGAACATCACACTCAAACATCTACAATATTCATAATTCTAAGATACAGTTGAATTATTTTCTGTACTTCTTCGCTGTTCCTTTCATCATCCCAGCGTCGGTAGCAACATTCACAAGTGTCCGGTCCTTCCTGTGTTTCGTCATACGCCCAAGGACAACTTTTGTAGTGTGATCCATACTTCGAGTGAACCTTTTCATCGTTTTTATTCTGCTCTAGTTCCTTCTGTAGAGTGTGAAGTTTTCTTTTATGTTCCTCCAGCAACACGTGACTATAGAGATTCAAAAACTCTCGCAGCTCCATCATAACTGATTACAAAAAGTTCTTCAACACAGATGTATAGACTTTTATACAATTACTAAGTAGTAGTATCGAAGAGCACACCGCTATGTAGATAAGAAGTGTAGGAACTATGCTCTGGTTTCCCGGCGAGTCTGCTTTTGTACCATCGGGAGTGGTGGGGTTAAGTTTTTGCCATTTGGTATATTCTGTGGAATTCGTATTTCCTCTAATCCGTAACTTATACTCCGTGCTATTGGTAGGTATTGATGCATGAAAAACGGATTTTGTATGTTGCATTCGAATCCACCGCGAAGGCCAGCTGCCTCCCGTTTCATCACCGTCAAAGCGTACAAGAATTTCTGCAGAATCATTAGCATAAATATATAACACATTCTGCCACACGGCATGCAGCACTAGAATATTCCCCATCAACATTTTATTAATTACTACTTAATACGAAACAATCAATGGCTTATATGTTTAAAGAAGTGGAGGGGGTAGGACATCTTCTTAGTACGTTAGATGTGGAGCACTCGCAATGTTAACGAAACTCGAATTTCTATTCATATACCTTCTTAATAAAGTACAACATATGTGTACTTTTAGCCGAGAGGTAACTGCTCCGCCTACCACACAGAAGACCCGAGATCGAGAGCTACTCACATCTTCTTTTTCACCCACAAAGCACACTGAAGTCAAGGGTTAAGAGGGGTCACGGGGTTATGAGTCATGGAGTGCGGGAACCGGTTTTCCAGGTCGGGGTAGATAATCTGAATCTCAAACAGGTTTCTACATGTTGTCAAACCGGTTTTCCAGTTGGGGGGTCGATAAATTGAATCTCAAACAGGTTGTACATGTCGTCAAACCGGTTTTTAAGGTCGGGGTCAATAATTTGAATCCTAGACAGGTTCAAACAGGTTTTACATGTCGTCAAACCGGTTTTCAAGGTCGGAGTCAATAACCTGAATCCTAAATCTGTTACAGATGTCTTATTACTTCACTACTAATGTCGTAACTCGCCGTCAATTTTTTATGGAAAATCGCATTTCCAAAAGGCCATAATCATTTCCTAAAATTATAATTGATGTTTTTGAACAAGTTATTATTCTGCTTTCTAGTCATATGTAGCTTCTATCAAAATTTAACATGTCATAAAGTAAAGGTCAGTCAGAGCCAGTTACTCTGTACATCCATAGGATCAGAACATTATAATAACCTGTCTGCATTTCTGGGACCGGAGAAATCGGTAAATTCGCTTACTTTCGAGGAACTAACAAACGCACTTTCGCAAATTCTTTCGCCAAAAACGAATCAGGTGATCTCCCAACACTATTTCTTTTCAAGGTACCAGAGTCCAAAACAAACTATTCCAGAATATGTTGCTACCCTGCAGAAGCAGATTCCAAAATGTGATTTTTATGTTAGGTGCTCATGCTCATTAAAACTCTGTAGCTAATGTATTTCTCCGTGCACAATCTATCAGAGGTATTCGAAATAATTCCATTCGTGAACAATTACTACAATCTGATGATAAGTCAACCTTTGATGTAACTGTAAAGAAGGCATTTCCCTAGAAGCATCAAGAATACAGTGCAAAGATTTTCAAACCAATTCTTCAAATGCAAGTTCAAGTGGATCTCAAACCAATTTAAATCAGTTGTTGAAATTCAAGGGTGACTCGTACCGCGATCACCACTGTTCACGTCAGCGTGTTTCTAGGGCCCATTCTCCATCTTCGCGTAATAGTACACTTTCTAGACGACAACGTATAGACTGTCATACTTTAGGCATCGAAAACTTGTGCTTTATATGTGAGAAAAATTCACATAAAGCAAACGATTGCAAAGAAGATCGAAGGAAACTTAAGTGCCACACATGCTCACGAATATTACCGAACCGACATATTACAAAAGTGTGCATAAACACCTTAACCAAACAAAACGCAAGCGCAAAACAAATTATAGACTCAACTTAACAGGACAATGATGAACCGAATTTTCAATACGGAGTAAATCAACTACTGTGATGTACCAGGGTAGGAGGATGAAAATAAGGCTTATTCGATAACTGGTTCTAACATATATTGAATCTCCTGAAATAGAATACATTATTCGGATACATGTTATAAGTTACGCTCCTCGTCGGTAGCTGTGTCAATTACGTCGATCGTAATACATAGGTATCTAGGGCGAGTGAGAATGTGTAACAGATTACCTCAGCAAAACATCCAACAATCGATTGCATTTGTTTATTCGACCCTACGACACAAATAGTGTCGAATATGCACTTCAATTGCGTTAGACGCAGGTTGTTGTTATCACTACTTGGTAATCTGTCACACGACCCAATTACCCCACACTACAAACTATTTCTACAAGTGTTTCAATGCAAGTAGTGGACCTCTATGGAGTTCAAAATCTGGGAAAATATGTAACGACGGTATACGTCACCGGAAAACCAAAAGTCATGGAAGTTGATTCAGGTGCAAAATTTTCAATATTATCAGAAGACCAATTTCACTCATTACAGTTAGGAATAATCATTTAGCCCGTGCCGTTATTCCATGCATTGGAAAAGCCAATGTGATTATTACATACAAAGAGCATTCGGCCACTGGAAGCCTACATGTTGTGCCTCCAGAACATGATGCAGTTGTTATAGACCACTGTTATTCAAGTGGACCATATATTTAATAAACTATCGCAGTGACAGACTGGGGCTCATCCCAGTCTAGTCCCATCTAGTATGCATCCCGAAACTAGACGGAGGAATCAGACTATGTGTAGGCTACAAGTGCGGGGTAAATGATCGTCTTGTTGCAGCAAACTTCCCTATAAAACGCATAGAGGACGTTCTCTCAAATCTGCGGCATTCTAGATTCTTTTGATTCTAGATGGTCTAGATTCTAGATAGTCTAGAGGTGTAGATTCTACACCTCTAAGTGGATGAGGAAACCAGTATCATACAAGCAATAGCTACACACAGAGGCACATTTAGAATGAATAGACTGAGTTTCGGTATAAAGACGGCACCGGCAGAATTTAATATAATAAGGCGTACCTAAATGTGAAATCTATCTCGACAATATTCTGATACATGGTTCAACGTACAAGGAATGTGAAAATACCCTCAGACAGTGCTTGAGGACAATGGCACAAAAAAGTTTACATTCGAACAGAAACATATTGTAACATACTACCCTAATGTCAAGATTAACATCTACAATCACATAAACAACTATTGTTTTTACATAAACAGCAACCTATACGGGGCATTCGCTACACTATCCCTCCCCGTCTTCAGGGTCGCCCTCGACCCTCGGACGATCTACTTCCACAGCACACCACATCAGCGAATGACTACCATATCAGCGAACTGCTACTGCTACGGCTACTGCTACTACTAATGCTAATGCTACTGCAACGGCTACTGCTACTGTTACTGCTACTGCTACTGCTCCTGCTACGGCTACTGCTACTGTTACGGCTACTGCTACTGCTACTGCTACAGCTACGGCTACTGCTATTGCTGCTACTGCTACGGCTAATGCTTCGCCTACTGCTTCGGTTACTGCTACTGCTACTGCTATGGCTACTGCCACTGCTACTGCTACTGCTACTGCTACTGCTACTACTACGGCTACGGCTTTTGCTACTGCTAATGCTACGGCTACTACTACGGCTACTGCTACGGCTACTGCTCCTGCTACGGCTACTGCTACGGTTACGGCTACTGCTAATGCTACGGCTAGGGCTACGGCTACTGCTACGGCTACGGTTACTGCTATTGCTACTGCTACTGCTACAGCTACGGCTACTGCTACTGCTGCTACTGCTCCTACTGCTTCGGCTACTGCTACTGCTACTGCTACTGCTACCATGCGCACCGCTCACGCGCACCGCCCCTCCCTTCTTCAGAAATTCCGCCAGAACTTATCCATCGAGAGCCAGTCGTCCTCTCCAGGCGATGTTCACCTCCGGGAATCTCGCCATAGTTGATCTAAAAATCAAACAAAACACGCCAGTATCCTTGCCAAATCCATTTGCAATAAATTGCAAGTATGTGTGTAATTGTGTGCATGTGTATGTGTGTGATTAACTCTATTGAGCGGGTTGGACTGTAAATACTGTACAAAAATTCATCAGCAGCAAATCGAAACCAAGCAGGCCAATCCTCTTTCTGACCATTAAAGACACCAGGGATGACCAATCCCATCCAATGCTCCAGGTGGAAGAGGGACCTGTCTCTTGAAATCCTCCGCTGCTCCTGCAGTTACTGAAATCCCCAGCAACTGCTTCATGGCTCCAGACGCACGACCCAGTGGTCAACCATCACCAATTCTTGTACTAAACGTGAACAGCGCCCGTCTCCCAATACGAGTTACGAATGTGAGTGTAGCACTTAAACGGGCCACGCGCGCCAGCCGCACGCAGTCAATCCATTCGAGTGTTTTCCTAAATCTAGGCTTAGGTTAACCTAAACCTTGGTGTTATAGTGGTGTGTATTTGTGTATGGTACTTAGCTTCGGACTCTGCAGCATCCCGACCCGCGCCAGCCGCTCAACAACTCCATAACGCCGCACAGACTGCACTCCTCGCCTCTCCGCCGCGTGCCATCACCATCACTTCCGTACGCCATCCCAGGTCCACCAAACCTTTATCCGCTATTTCGGTTCAGAAAATCCCGGACGAGCCCCCAATTGTAACACTTTTTCATACAAAAAGAGATTTTGTTCTATTCTAATGTCAACATTAACATTTTCGATCACATAAACAACTACTGTTTTTACATTAACAGCAACCTATACGGGGCATTCGCTACAATATGTATATTCTTCAAGACTTCAATTGAACATCTAGGATACAACAGAGTTCAACCAGGTGAAAAAAAAACAGAATCTGCATCGGACCAGACGGTTGAAGTGAAACTTCGTTAGGTATAAGCCGCACACAAACAGCACATATGTACCTACTGAATACGGCATCGATAGTCGTTTCGTATTTGGTCGTACTTTGAGTCTTGTCATTGGACATTACCAAATCTAATTTTTCTTTTCTTTCAGAAAATCTATCAATGGCACTGCCTTCTGATCGGAAAAATCAATGTTGAAATCTCCGCTCATTACCATTCGGATTTCATCAAAATTTTCATCGAGCAGTGCTAAACCGTCCCTTGCATAAATTAACAAATTTTGATATATAAACTTTATAATCCACAAAGTAATATATCCACAAGAGGCGCGATGGGTGGGTGGATCGAGCTCTTGCTTCTCACACGGGAATCCCCGGTTCGATTCCTAGTGCGGGAGGTCTTTTTTTTAAATTAAAAATTTCTTCCATAGCCAACACGTGGAAAAGCAGGCTAAAACACACCACATGTTCAGGAGAAATGAGAAAAAAGCGTCTCACTTTATTTACGCGGATTTTCGAATCACACCTCACCAAAATATCCAACGTCCCCTAAAAAGTTTCACTTCAAAATTTCTTCCATAGCCAACACGTAGAAAAGCACGCTAAAACAGACCACGTGTTCAGGAGAAATGAGAAAAAAGCGTCTCACTTTATTTACGCGGATTTTCGAATAGCACCTCACCAAAATATCCAAGGTCCCCTAAAAAGTTTCACTTCAATAAAAGTTTTACGGTACTTACTCTAAACGGAGGTCCAACGTTTGATCGGCCATTGTGTTTTCTCAAATTTAACAAAATATCACACTAAAACTAAACGAAATATCAATGCCGCAAATTATACGTTAGATTCAAATACTATCTGACAGCTGATTGACATAACCTATAAACGTATTTTGTTATAGAGGTGGGATATTTTGATTCATATAGAGATGTGCGTTACTGTTACCATACGGTAACGCTAACTGTTCAAGGGATTCTATCAACGATTGTTTCGCCGGAACCTCGTCAATGTGCCGAGATCCCGTGTTTTTAACGTTTACTGTAATATTATAAAGGAATAAATAAAAAGGGAATTAATAAAACTGCGGGTTTGGGGCTCATACATAACTTTATTGGCCCCAGGAGGAAAACCTGGCCAGTACAGAGACCAACCAGGAAAAAACCCCCTGTTTCATGAAATACGTTGATTACAAATAACCTTAAATTACACAAATTAAACAAAAACTATCAAAGTAAAATACATGAATCTCCCTATAAATGAAAGTGTAAAAGAGTGACAGGTGTATGTATCGATTATTATTCAGAGGAGAACGTGTCGTCATCCTAGAAAGACTTAGAACAATTATGTTGTTCAAGATGGCGTCAAGAAAATGAAGCAGTTAGCAAGAAGCATCTAGACATATTGCCCCCGTGCGGGTAAATGGGGGCGAAGTGCATCCATTTTTCAAAATTTCGCGAGTATGCCGCACTGGCAGTTACCGCGCTTTCGTTATTTTGGCGAAATTGCTATATCGGCGTGAAGTAGAATAATCGAACTTTACTATTATCGTTTAACCCATGCGAATATCGTTCGGGAACATTTAAAAATTTCACATTGAAAACTGGCAAATTTGGCGAAATTCCTCACATTTTTTTTTTAAATTGCTGGTTCCATAAAGTTAAAATTATTTTCCCCAGAATCCTCAAACAGTCCTCTTTTTGGGAAAAAAGTGCCATTTTTCTATTCAATGTTCAATAAGAAAAATGTTTACCCCCTCATACTTGCCTTATCGACTAGAGGTCGATGAAATAGCCGTTCGGAGAAAAGTGATGTTAGTTGGAAAATAATTTTTTTCTCAAAAAGTAGAAGGAATGGCAAAATGGAATAGGCACATCGTTATCTACGGTTTGTTATTGATCATCGGTAATATTTTGGTGAGTTTTCAATTGTCACTGTGTCACCCCTAAGTGTGTACGGCAAAACACGCGCAGGAGACACTGCATTAGACAAACTGGTCAAAAACGAAGGAGGTAAGAAATTCGGTTTTCTGTTCTTCAGGGAATAGAAGCGCATCTGGAGCATCCGTTCAAAATTAAAGTATAAGGAAAGTGGTTGTGTTGATTGTGAAAGATTTTGTTGCTATGTGTATAAAGAAGATTAGAGATATTTTATGAAATAAAAAGGTGAAGATATTAATGGTTTTCTACTACCTAATTTACCTGTTTATTAATTATAGACGGTTACATTAGAGAAGGGCACTTGAGTCAAAATGTGAGAATTAAAACCTAAAGATTACCTAAAACTAGTCGAGTAAACGTTACACTCGTTACAAATTAACAAACAATAAATTAACCTGAATTTACTTATTTACCGGATACGGTATAACATTTTCCTTTGCATCCTGTACTGCAACTTCTCACGCCTAATCAAGGCGTGGATAACAAGGATGACTGCTCTCTCTGGATAGTGTTGCCTGACCAAGTCCTCGATTATAGTACGCTCCGACACCTGAATGCCAATGGCAAATCTCCTCATCAGTTGCTTCTCTATGCGTTGCAACATCTCTTGCTCCTCCTCAGTCGTGAACCCTTCGATCCCTAAAAAAGATTAAAGAGATATTTATGTATTTTTTTTCGTTCTCATAAGTGATGTAAAAACTTTATACCTATCTCTAGACCAAATACCACGGGAATATCCGTGTCTATTAAAGTCTATATAAAAGCGTTAATATAAATTCTATTCTGTAAACCGGGAAAGCGATCACTTCGCTTTCCATTCCCGTGCGACCACTATTCTATGGCGACTGAATAGGGGTGTGGTTGGCCCGAGTTAGGTGGGGCGGTTCCTTTAAATAGGTGAAGCGGTATTCACCTGTATGAAATGGGAACGCTCTCAGCGAGGATCTAGGACAATTCGGAACGGCCGGTTTACTTTGTACTTTAAAGCATACAGTGCGAATCTCTAACTTGGAATAAATTCAGTAAATTAAAGAGTTTTTTTGTTGGACACATGCTAGTATAGGATGATCAGCATTTTGAATTGATCGCTCTTTTTGATGTAAGAAAATGTTATACAGCGTATACCAAATTTGAGATATGACGTCATCGACTATTTTTTTAAGGCAATAATAATTTTTTAAGGCTATTCGTATAGGGCATATCAAGTTACATATACGTACCAAATATCAAATTTTTATTCCTTGTTTAAAGTATATTTAACAAACATCAACTAATTCGAAAATGAAGATATCTGATCAACTGATCTATCTGATATCAACTCAAATCAAGTTTCTTCAATAAATGCTCAAAATATTGTCCATTAACTAACTGACAGTATCCCAAACGGAACTGAAACTCGTTTTAGAAATTTCTATTTAGTTCGGCGGAAATTAGTCTACACTTCTGTCTTATTCGTTGTTGTATTGTATCTTCTCAATATTTCCCGGTTTGGTATTAAATAATTTACAAATACCCCCATAAGAAATAGTAGTGCAAAATCCGGGGATCTGTGAGGCTATTCTAAAGGTCCTCTTCTACCAATCCATCTGCCTGGAAATACATCATCCAGATACTCACGGACAAGTCTTGCAAAATGGGAAGGTGCACCGCACCGTCTTGTTAAACCAGATGTTTCTATTGGGGACATCGGCGTCATCCGGATCAGGAAACGTAGTAGCCAAATTGGGAACTAGTTCTTTATGCAAGAATTCTAAATATCCAGCTTTATTGAAATTTCCTTGGAAGAAAATTGGTCATATTACTCGACCACCAACAATCCATACCCAAACATTGACTTTTTCTCGATGTTGGTCTTTCCGTATCCAGTGTGAGTTGTTGTCTGCCCAATAACGACAACTTTGACGATTTACCTGACCATTTAACCGAAACCACCACCACCGATATTCCACCGAAACAATATCTGGCTCTAGAGAAAAAAACCTTCCAATACATGGATGAAAAATGAACCTTTACAGAAGCCACCCACGTCTATTACCACGAAGAACTCAAATTTGTCAAAGCGAATGACTGCATAACGTCGTGAGCCAAGAGGAAATACGGATAAAGTCGCAGTGCCCTGACGAAGAAACGACAATCGTCGAAATATAGAAGAGGGTACCACTTCGGATAAACAACATCCCCATGGAGGAACTACACCGCCTTTCGAAACAAATCGAAGCCACCAGTAGCCTGTCACTTGAAGATACCAACCCGAATGCTACCACCTGGCTATCCTGGATCAGTCCGATAATAGTATTGATCTCGATAGTAGTTCTCACCGGATTTAAACTCAAGAAGAGAATCCTGCGAGTCATCAATCAAATCAATCCAAACGTTCAACCTCCTTCGGTCCTTTTCTCAGCCCAAAGTTGAAGCTTAGGGGGAGCATATTACATATGCTTTTTTATCTTTTAATTTTATGTCGTTTGTTTTATTATTCATTCTCATTTTCATAAATTCTACATTCTACATAAATAAAATTTGTAAAAAGACCGGGTTTCCAAATTTAATTCGCGAATGACACAAAGGGGTTTTTCGCATACTCTAATGTCAACATTAACATTCACATTAACTGTTTTTCACATAAACAACAACCTATACGAGGTGTTCGTTACAATATATTTGATATAATACTTCTTAAATTAAACTAACTGAACTGTTGAATGTTTAAATATTCAACAAACAAAAGTTAGCGAAGACATGATTAGCGAAGGGAACCTTAAAATAGAAACGCTAGTAACCCCAATTCGAAAAAAAAATTTCTCATTACCCAGAACCTGCGAACTCTGAAAACAATTACTGAAAAACAAAATGTACGTAAGAACACATGTTAAGCTTGCGACCCGGGCGGATGTCGATCGTTAACTTTTTTTAAATTAATAGTGCAACAGGAATTTTAGATTTAATTCTCACGAAATTCGGTGCTCAAAGCGATTTGCATCGGCACACTTTTTTCTGTAAAAAAGTGTGTTATTTGGAAAAAATATTGGAAACTGCCCTATAAATTACGCTATATGAAGAACTGATTCTTTTCTTTAACTCGTCACTTAAAAATACCACTTCTCAGTACATTCTCATTGGAACTCTTCCGATTTTATGACTACTATCACCCCTGGAACTTTTTATATCATTTCAAAAACTTGCTGTATGCACAATTTTGTAATTAGTGACCCCTTTCCAAACCGACAATCCGCAGTTGTTTGGCTCAAATGGCAAATGTGCGGTTGGCCGATTTGTAGTGTGCTTTGTTGCGTTTTCCACGTCGCTTGTTCCAAACCCTTCCGAACAGGCCGCACCGTACTTGAACCTTAGTTCAAGTACGGTGCGGTATTAGTTCAAGAATTTTTATCATTTATTTATTGCAATCACGTTACACAGTAAGAACACGGTTACATAGCATTTTCAAGCGATGCTAATTCCTATCTCTGCGCAGCTGGAAATAATATAATGCAATATAGCATTAATTAAACATAAACTTCGAGCTATTAAGATACCGTTAAATACATTTTACCCTTATTTTTCGGAAAGAAAAACTAGTCGTTATTTCATAGCCCTGAGCTATAAGTATGCCCGGTTTCATGCCTCTAACTTTTCGGGCACTCTTAAATAAATTTCGACAAAAGGAAAATGCAGTTATACTATTTTCTGAACTTTCTCGTTGCCTAAGCTATAATCGTGCCAAATGTTGTTTCAAGATATTCTGGTCCTGTAAAATACGTTTCATCCCTATTTCTCACACTCTCTGAATGGGAAACTCGGAGTTTTACTCTTTTTCGAAACCATTCTGGAACCCAAGCTATAAGGGAGCTTATTTAAAAGTTTCTAACGATTCGGGCGTTTCGAAATAAATTTCACTCTCATTTTTCGTCCTATTCCGAGATACATACGCGTATTTAGTACCCCGACCGAGTTATGTGTAGAGACTACATTATACTCCATTTGAAAATGCTTGACAGCACGAATTTGTGACACTGGTAATTAAGAGGGCCTTTAACAGGGTGAACGACAAATCAAATAGTGTTAAATATTCCATTTCCATAGGTATAAGAAAGCTTGTCTTCACTATTATCCTTAATGCATACACGTCATACTACTACTACGTCATTGTAAAATGTAAATAAGTTAGTTCGGGTCGATACTGTATATTCATGAACGTGCGTTTATATTTTAAATTTTTTTAAATTATACGAATAGGCAGATTCATGTAAATAAAATGCGATATAAATTTGTATAACCACATGTAATAGTAAAATAACACATAATGACAAACATGTATATACTTTGGGAATTCTGTAAATATTTTCTTCAAACATAAGCCTCTCTTGTAAAAGTTTCAGTAATGTTTTTGTGTATATTTTTTCCGAATACATGTATATATAATAAAAAAACGATTTGACTCGCTGTTTTTAACGCAATACTTTTTTACACTCCAGCCAAGTACAACATTGTGCTTTTCTGACAACCACAGACGTGAAAAAAGTGTGAAGCTAAAAAGATAACGTCATTTCAAAGACAACAATAAATTTATTTCTTGCCAATAGATATTTGCAAAGTAGCTATTCAAGAACTGATGATTGTACGCAGCCTGTGCAGGAATTAATGGACCCTGGTATTATACCTGGCATTCTTCATCGCGTTATTGTTATTCGAAGCTTCGACGACATTTTCTTATTTGGATGTTAACAAATTACCTAACTTTCAGGAACTGCTGCTTAAATGTAGGAAAATATACAAAATCCCTGTTGCTTCATACAATAAAATGGCTAATAATGATCTCGAGAAGTACCCATCACTGGTATACAATATTTTAATACGACTTAATGACGGGTCCCCGTTTTCTGTTCTCTCAAGCATTTTCAAATGTAGTATAATTAATCGCGTTAATATGTACCACCAGGCAACGGCAACTCTGCCTGAATAAATCCTGCCGTAAGTGACTTTTAACAATTTATAAATTAAAAACTTGTGTCAGTACCCCCAGGTAGTTTTGTACTTGTAGCGAGTCAGAACATGCAACCCTGGCGGGGGCGCGCAAAGGAGGCTATTTGTTATTGACGAACTACACCCATAGAGTTTCGCCTTAAAAGACATATCAAACGAAAATCTTTAAGTCCTCTATACAAAAAGCCACTCCTGCCTCGTGAAAATTTGCCGGAAAGGAGTGGCAGGACTTGAATTCGTGTACGCGCCAAACGATCTCATCGTTGTCGGTTTAGATACTATACTTACGATGTTTTGCGCAAAAATGAGGTATCAAATTAAAGGTATTGACGTCTTTTAACCTTTCATCCGAAAAATCAATCCTGCCTCGTCAAAACCTGCCGAACCGAAACCTGCAGGGGAACATTGGGGGTGCGCACGCGCAGTAAATTTTGGAGATTGTGTTAAATGAGGTACCAAATAGAGTGGAGTGCAGGATAGGTAATGATTGTAACCAAATTTTCAATTTGTTTGTTGAGAATTTTCGCTACTCATAGAAATTTGAAATTTCATAACAATTTCATAGGAATTATTGCATCATCACTCTATGTTTGAAAATTGTTTTGCGATTGAAACTATTTTCATCGTACCATCCTTTTATTATCATACGTGCATTATTTCATGGATGATGATACAATTGTGCGGCAACATTAGTATAATCATTAACAGTATCGATTTAGAACGCTACTGTTCATGAATGCTTTAGCATTTGTGATTCATGTATTCATGGTACCTATGTTTTTTCATACATTACGAAAGTTATTCAACGTTTTGTGAATTATTGTACAATCATGTATGAGTAATCAATTAGTAGTCAATTAGCGTAAGGTACACAAATTTTCTTACGTTCTGATTAATCCGATCTAATGATGCTAAATAATTCTTAAGTAAGCCTTATTTAAATTTAGGATCATTTCGATCACGTCAGATAAGAACGAAACAGAAGGAAAAAAAAACTAGTGATAGTTACATGGTCACAGTCTACAATAGACAAAGAGAAAACCGACGACTTGCACATCCGGCCAAGATGCTACATTTTGCTTAGTTAGCAACTAAATTTATATTTAATCGTTCGCAATGTAAAATTAGGCCATTCTACGATTAACTGTGTTAGAGAATAGTTGTAATAAAGCTTTTAAAAAAAAGTCACTTGTAATTTGAAAAAACATAATTGGCGCAGTCAGTAGGATTCGTGCGGTTAGGGCTTCGTAAAAACCGCATCGTGCGAGAATCGACTCTTTAACTTTAGTGTCTCAACACTTCAAGCACGAATACAAGGGACTTCCACGGTTCGGGACCCTACTCCAGAGGTCTCAAGGCCGAGAAAACAATACAGCTACCTACACACAGCAACGAAGGGTCGAAGGAAGGAAGAGAAAACCGTAAGTGCCTTTCTTGCCTTTCCTAACACCTATCTTGGAACTTTGGAAGAAAAATTAAGTTTAGGCTAAGAAACAAAATTCATGAATGCAGAGGAAATGGTAAGATTAGCTCTAGAAATACACAAAATAAAGCTTTCAGATAAATCACCAAGAGAGTCAGACGAAGAATTTTCTGATAACGAGGAAATGCAATCCCAAGGTCCAATAAATTGGGATCTTTTTAGATCAAAATTGAGTACTATGTTAAACCTTATGATGGCAATAGCACCACTTTAAACAAATTTATCAAGAGTTGTGAGAATTTGATAGATAGTTATAATACGTACAATAACGCAGAATTTAAAAACCATATTTTTGAATGTATTCAAAGTAAATTAACAGGCAAAGCTGAAGCTTTAGTAGGCAGCCGAATTGAATTAAGAACGATTTGAGAGACGCTGCGAAGCAATGTTTCTCTGATAAACGCGATTTACATTGTCTAGTTCAAGAACTGACGAGGACTAGACCTTATAAGGGCGAACATCTGTTAGCTTTCGGCAGTAGACTCCAATTACTAAAAAGCGATGTAATTCAGAAAATTAATAGCGACACGACTTTAGACGCTAATAATATATTATGTCAAGTCAACCATTATAATAAAACAGCCTTGAATACGTTTATCGCTGGGTGTACGGGAACTTTAAAGAACAATATGCATCTAAGAAATCCCGCGACATTGGAAGACGCTTTAGCATATGTAGCAGAATACGAAAACTTCAAAAAATTATACGGAAATTTAAATGATTCTAAATCAAATTTAATACCCAGAAATAACTTTCCACAAAATAACTTTAGGAACCCGAATTTCCACCAAAACCATCCTCAACTAAATTCGAAATTTAATTACTCCCCTGTACCGAATTTCAATAACCAAATTAGGAATTTTCCGAATACTTTTCAAGCAAATCAACCCCAAAATTTTCAACAAAACCCGGCATTTTCTAGTTAGCCAATCAATATTCAACCCGGACAAATGCCACCTAAACGATTTTTCACAAACAAAGAAGTTCTTGGTACCCCTGGACCAAATTCCAACGTCTTCAAACCAGGCCGATTTCCTAAACAACCTCTACCAAAACCCGAGCCGATGTCGATAAACACCAGAATTTCATCCGCCAACCGAAATATCCCAGGTCCCAGTAGACCGTATAATCATTTTCAAAATATAGATCGAAATCCGAATTATACATTCGAAGATCTACATTCCAATGATTACGACGACTTTGAACAAAATCCATATTACTGCTATCATATAACGAAAATTATCGAGACGATTCTAATAATTTTAACCAATATCCGGAACAATACTCTGACGAGACTTACAATCATTGGGAAAATATCCCACAAGACGAATCCGTGTCATATCCGAGAGAAACACCAGCCTCGGAAGAAAATCCCCAACCTTAATAGAACTCAAAATCCTTCCTAACAATACTTTACCTTACATCTAAATAAAAAAACCCGATTTAAAATTACTAATAAACACAAGTTTAAAATCAATAATTCGTCCAGACATAATAAAAATGTACTATCCGGAAAGAATATACAGATCTGTTAATTATCAGGCACAAGTACCGATCTTTCCAGAATTTAATTGCTTCTATGAAACAAACTTTCTTCTATTTGATTTTCATGATTATTTCGACGGCATAATAGGACTAGTAGACCTAATAAATATGAATCTAAATATTGATTTGACCAATCAGCAACTAATAGGTGAACACGTCATAATTCCGATCAAATATAAATTTAATAACAAGTCGAACTACTCTTTTTATCTGAATGCAAAAGAAAAATATTTGAAACAATTACCAGTAAATGTAGATGACGGAGAAATTTTAGTAAAAGAAACCTTTTTAGATAACTTATATATTCCGGAAACCTTAACACTCGCTAAAAATGGGTATGCACCTGTAGAAATTCAAAATTATTCGAATAATCAAGTAAATATTACTTTAAAACAACCGTTAAAACTAACTAAAATTCATGACTCGACTTACGAAATTAACACTTTTGATCGATTAAATGAGTTTGACCAATCAAAAAGTGACGAAATTATTTTCAGAGAACTCGAGGAACTAGAGAGGCTTCCAGTGTTAGAATCAGACGAAATTTCAGAAATTTTAAACGAACTTGATCAAAACGCACAACCGAAAATTATAATTCACTCGGATATTCAGGTTGAACAACCAAAACAAAAATTGAACGTGTGGGAGTTCGAAGCGGTATCATCAATCATTTTTTATTACGGTCAAAACCAATGCTGCTTCGAACTAACCCATAAATCCCATAAATTAGCAATTGTAAAAACTGCGTCCCAAGCGAGACGGATGGGTAAGTCCTCTTTCCCTACAGCGAAGCAATAAATGCTTTGTTGTAGGAGAGGAAAAAGAGTAATTGCCCATCTGAACAATGTACTCGGCGAACATTCCTTAAAAACATCTGTGAATTTCGAAGTTAAATTTCCGCGCCAAAGTAGTTGATTTAGAGAGGGACAATTGACCCTCAATAAAAGTACCGTTAGACTTTCTAAAATATTTCCTGGGAAAATCGAAGCCCAGCTCAGAGTAAAAATTCACAGATGGACTCTTCACCCCGGTTCCGCGGCCAATGAGAGCGACACGCAGGGCGCACAGTCACGCCCTCCGCTCTCACTTAGCAATCCGCGAACGCCGTCATTGGCTAAGGCCGAAGGGTGCAGGGCGGAATGCGTCGCAAATATTAAATCAATACCACAGCTAGGAGAATCTCTCACTACCCAGTCTCACTCAGACTTCTCAGCCTCTTGCGTCGCTCAAGTTACGTCTGATACGTCAAATCATACATTTACTTTGACCCAGTCGTGCTCATTCTTACTCGCAGTCGTGTCCCTTCAATCATTTCCACTCACTCAGTTTGTATCTTACATTTTGATTATTTGACTTATTACGTGAGTGGACGGGATCGACACTAAAGGTTGTCTTCCCTCATAACTATTTTACTCAGTCAATCAACTCTCCTGGTTGTGGTATCTTTTATTGCAAATATTGTAAATACATGTAAATTCTTTGTTCACACTAGTCAGGCATTAAATTATTGTATACGTTATAACTTCTCGTTTATCTTTTATGAAAATATATCTTTTCCCTGACGTGTGAGAATTCTCATTACACCACAACCGGCTGCA
Organism: Cryptocephalus primarius; assembly: GCA_963576515.1. Lineage (NCBI taxonomy): Eukaryota > Metazoa > Arthropoda > Insecta > Coleoptera > Chrysomelidae > Cryptocephalus > Cryptocephalus primarius. The sequence continues at coordinate 1,378,354 of OY754939.1, read as the reverse complement.
TTGTTTAAAGTATTGGGGCTTCTAGTCAACTCAACGACTAGCACCTACCCCAATAAACGAAAACGATTCACAAACAGTCCACACTGCGATAGAAAATCCGATTTTGACAGTCCCAATTTCTAATAAACCGTTAAATATATATATAAAAATCAAGCGATATTCACATGTGGCGATATTCCAAATTTTAAATTCAGAAAGGAGAAAATTTTCGAAAACAATCGATTTTATGTTACTCTACCCCGTAGAAGTATAAAAGATAATGTTATCGAATTTGTAAAAAATTACTTCGCCCCTAAACAAACATACGCGTTATATTTTCAAAAATCCGTATCGCGAATAGATTTTAGGTTAACAATCCAAAACACATTTAAACATTCATCCTTCAAACTAATACATTTTACGAAAATTTTCACTGATGTCCAGAGTACGGAAGAGCAAAAAGAAAAAATAGAATACTACCACATATTTAAATCAGGACATCGAAGAATAAACGAAGTAAAAAACTCTCCCAGTCAAAGTTATTATTGGCCAAAAATGTTAAACGACATCGAAAATTTTATAAATAATTGTGAAATCTGTCAAAAGAATAAATACGATCGAGATCCACCAATAATTAAATTTAGTTTTACACCAACGGCAAACAAACCTTTCGATCACGTTCACATGGACGTTTTCCAAATTTAAAAACAACCATTTTTAACAACATTGATTCTTTTTCACGATACGCTCAAGCATACCCCTTAAAATCAATAACCGGAATCTCAGTCACAGACGGATTATTAAACTTTATAACTCATCATGGCCTACCTTCAAAAATTACTACGGATCGTGGCACCGAATTTAAGAATTTTGATTTAGAAGATTTTTGTAAACTACATAGGATAGAATTCCATTTTACTACACCAAAAAACAGTAATTCAAATTCGCCAGTTGAAAAATTTCACTCAAGCCTTTTAGAACATTATCGTTGTATACGAGAGGAAAACAAAAATCCAAACACTGAACAGATAATGAAACACGCCGTTCTTTTTTACAATAATTCAATTCATTCGGTCACAAAATTAACGCCTTTTGAAATAATAAATGGACATATGAATACCCCAAACCCATTCGACTTAAACGACAAACTCATCATTTCGACTTATGTTCAGGATCACAAAGAAAACACAAAACGGTTGTATCAAAAAATTCGTGAACGAAATACAGAAGTAAAAGATAAGGTCATAAGAAGATTAAATGAAAATCGTTCAGAACCCGCTGACTTTTCACAACAACAAACCGCCTTTGTAAAAACCAAGTTTAGGGATAAAAATTTGCCGAAATTTAAAAAGGTCAATGTTTTATCTGACGATGAAATCCATGTAACAACAGATAAAGGCACTTATCACAAAAACTTATTCAGAAGACCACATGTTAACAAATTCAAATTGTTACAGGAAAACAATGGAGAAAGGACTACTGATCCTGTGCCTGGACCTTCAGGTATAAATTTATAACAGCAACGGAAACGAATTTAGTCTCACTAGATTAGAAAACTTATTATTACCTATTAAATTAGGAGACTCTAAAACAATATATACAAAACATACATTCCAATAGAATGAGTAGAAAATACCTTCAATAACATAAAAAATAATTTCGAAAAACTTAATACTACTAATCCAATATCGTATATTGAACTCACGCGAAACGCACTAGTAAGAGCAGAATTCTTAATAGAAACGGTTCGAAGGAAACTCGATAACTTTCATCCGAACATCAGAAAGAAAAGAGGGCTTATTAACATAATTGGCAAAGTAAACAAATGGCCGTTTGGAAACCTAGATTCGGAAGATGGTACTAAATATGACAACGCTATTAAAATTCTTGAAGAACGACAAAAAACGATAGTTCATGAAACTAACCTCCAAATATCACTGTTTAAAAAGCTGATAGATCATTATAAACAAATAACAATAACTACCCTGTCAGAAAATCAAAATAATTTTAATGAAAATCTAAATAGATTTCAAAGTGCAGTCGATAGTAAAATAATTGGTATCGGTCAGTACATTAGTTTACAGAGCATACTCTCGGGCATCCACGTAGATTGCCAAAATATTATCTCATTTTTGAACAACTTAGAAAACGCTATCGTATTCCCAAAACTTAACTCTCTACATTCCTCAATACTATCGGTAAAAGAAATTCTTGAAATAATAAAATATTTGAAAAAGATTTACAAAGAAAGCGAAATTCCAAATTTCAAAAACCCCATAACATTTTATGAATTTTTGGGTATTCAAGTGCACCTTACAGAAACGAAGATAGTATTTGCAATTCATATTCCAATAATCGACCCTAAAATCTTAGAGTTTTATCACATATATCCTATTATCCAAAATCGCCGAATGTTTATCCCCGAGTACCAATATTTGGCACGAAGCGGTTCATCGACAAGACCGGAGAAGACCGCCTGTCCATTTCTAGAAGATGTCAACTGCACGATTCAAATTATAGAAGGAAAACCACCGAAAAACTGCCCCATCCTCGAAGTGATCACTGAAGAGCCGATAATTGAACAAATTACCCGGCAAGAAGTCATCATAATGCCACAAGGGACCGAATGCATCCTATACAAATGCGATAAGGACCAATACTTTGATATTAGCACCTTAAACTTAATAAAGATACCAGAAGCCTGCGAAATCCAGATAAAGGGCAAAAAGTTCATCAACAATAAGCAAATCCAGCAAGGGAAACCGTTAATTTTACCGAGATTGGAATTAGTAGAGATTAGAACATAACGAAGATAGACTTTGACAATTTATATAAAATTAATGACGCCGCCAAGCAAATGTTACCAATCCAGGAGGGAGGATCCAACCCCTACGTTATGTCCACGTGGTATTCTATCTTGAGACTCGTCGCAGCAGGACTCGTCGCCATCATCCTGTATGCAGCAGCAAAAGGAAGAAAAGGAAAAATCAGACTCCTACTCAAAAGAAAAACGAAGATTCCAGAAGACAACCCTGATGCTAAAACGACTTCCATCGTTTTTGCTTCTTAAGGAGGTGGAGTTATATGGTCACAGTCTACAATATACAAAGAGAAAACCGACGACTTGCACATCCGGCCAAGATGCTACATTCTGCTTAGTTAGCAACTAAATTTATATTTAATCATTCGCAATGTAAAATTAGGCCATTCTTCGATTAACTGTGTTAGAGAATAGTTGTAATAAAGTTTTTAAAAAAAAGTCACTTGTAATTTGACAAAACATAATTTGATGGTTCAAAAATGGACGGATTCAATGATGACACAAACATAGACAAATGGCTGCGACCGTGAAAAAGTTCTCTATAATTCTGTTCTATAATCATATATGATTGTATAGTTGGTAAAAATCACCGTACCATCAGTATAAATTAGATTCTGCAACGATTGTCGCTGCATTCTTATGTAATAAGTTGGCAATTATACAGATTGTACAAGAAAAATTAAAAAAAAAAACAGCTAAAATCAAACAATTCTTCATGCTTAACGAAATTACTGATTCTACGATTAGACATTTAACGCAAAAAAAACCCTGGAAAAATTTATAAAGGTCATTTTTAACAACCGAACTAAAAATCCGATTCGGAATCGGAACCTTCATTGCCATTGGATTTATCAGTATCGTTTTCACTTTGATCATTCTCATTCACAAGCAACATGTCCTCAACGACCATGGGAGTTGTATTACCAACGAACCGTAACGGCTTTAATTTATCGTCATCGTATAGCCAACCGTAGTATGAGGGTTTCAATAAATAGCAATTTTACCTGAAGGCATTTTGCCACACTGAATAATTTTTGTTCCAAAAAATGCCGACAATGCGGTATGGTGCTCTAATTACACTCAATCATCAAACAAAATCAAATCAAAATGTAGGAGCAATCGACGGCAAACATGTAGTTTTACTGAATATTATAACTCAAAAACTTATCCATTGTTGTACTTTCGGCATTAGTCGACAGGAGTAATCATTTCATTTTCGGTGCATTTAAAGTGAATGACGAATCAACAAAGGGATGTGTTTAGAAATCTCTATCATCTATCTCTAAAATTATCCCTTATAAGCAAAGTTGGAATGAAGCCAGGACTCAGTCATTTTTAGTTTCAGTTTAACTGCAGCTTAAATGACATCTATTTCAGATACGTAACACATTATGCAATGAGTAGTGTGGTGTATAGGGTGAATTGGCTTGCCGTGAAGTTCATCACAAGCCTCCCGTCATAAACTACTTCAGATGGGAGAGAAAAAGTTTTTTGTTTATTGTCTACAAATCACCAGAATTTATTAGGATCATTTCTTAAATTTCGCTCAACACTACACACATAATTACTATAGGAGATCCGTATTTCTCTATAACACTACACACATAGTTACTATAGGAGATCCGTATTTCTCTAGAACACTACACACATAGTTACTATAGGAGATCCGTATTTCTCGTTAAACCGTGGGTCGCTCAACTCACAGAATGCTTCTTGATAATGGCTAGATCCAGTAGTTTTCAGGGATTTATACGCTTTCTGTTTCTTTTTGATAAGGTGCATAATTCTACCATCGAACCAAGGGGAAAATTGCTATTTGCTGCGGTTTCAGAGGAACATGTTTCTCTATAATATAGTATAATTTATTATTTAAAGCTTCCACAGCTTCGTCAGTATCGCAAATATCTTGGATCAAATCCCAAGAGGTATTAACAATGCTACTGTAGATCATTGGAAAATTAGGCTTTTTTGTAATTTTGTTGACCATTACTTTGAGTGAGAAACTTATTACAGCCGATTATCAAATCTACGTTAATCGTTATGGAAGGGTGATGGTTATCATCTTGAACGAGAAATTCTGCACCATACTTCTTATTTGTGAAAACAAGATCTAGAAGTCTATTATCAGAATTAGTAACGTTATTGCATTGCTGTAGGTTTAGAAAATTAGAGAAGATTTGTAGCAATAATAATTTTGAGGTAATATTATTATTCAGATTAATCTCAGGAATGTTGAAGTGCCCAAATATTAAAACATTCGAGTTATATAAAGGGGTAATAATCTTAAGCGTTCAAATAAGGTCTCACAATGATCCACACTACAGGAAGAAGGAACATATAAGGTAAAAACATAGAGTATTATGGTTACATTAATTTTCACAAGTAATGTATCAATAAAGGGAATATCACAGAATTTATCACAGTATTTGTAAGTATTTATTTGACTAGGTGTGTCTGACTAGACTTTAGAAGTATTGTTAACAGAGTACTTACGGTCCGCTCCAAAGACTATAAACTGACTAGGCTCCAAAAGTTCCTCACTGCGAATGCCATCACAGCACCAAGATTTAATAACGAAAAATATGGGAAAGTATGGTAAGCCAATGTGTTGCTGAACACCTCGTTCGTTTTAGACCATAATCCAATAACATTTTGATAATAGAACAATAAGTTATCGGCACCTATATCTACTAGATTATTTAAATTTACTTCCATACTCCTATTGCCATAAGTTAGGAATAATTTCTGAATTAAATTTGGTCAGTGCTCTTTCCACGCATGACAGGGTCCCAAACGGGATGCTCATGAAATGTGTCTAGGGCCAGGTAGGACTTTAGATTGAAGCAACGTATGCACTTGATGGCATTGGACTTACATTCAGAAACCAGGTGCTTACCCGAACATTCAGGACAAACTGCATCAGCTTTCATGTGTTTACTTGCCACATGATGTAAACCACAGCATTTGAAATATCTACGTGGTTCCATAGCACAATAAACGGGACAATCAAAATCAAAACCAATAGTTAATTCACCTTGCTTCATGACTCTTAAATATGTGTCGACGTCAACCTGGACCACAGCTTGGTACAGTCTAGCATTATGCTTATGTTGACATTTAATATAACGTAGCAAATCCTCTTCGCCTAACTTCTCTGAAATGTTAGTAACTCTTAATCGGGGGCGTAGAACTTTAGAAGTGTCTAAACAACCAATTGCCCGAATGGCCATAATCTAGAACAGCAGTAATCAAGTACGTCCTGCGTAAGAAGCTGAGATGACGGAAATGAACTCCGAAAAGCAACCCGTGCAAATCAATACACAGTGTGAGTACACAGTGCACTCAAGCCTCTATGCTTTATTCGAAACCTATATGCGCTTTGACATACTGGCGTTACCAGAACAAACTGTGAGAAACGTTGACGTCTACCTCCACCATCGACCAGCGAAGAAAAAATGTCATATTTCTATGAAACGTCTAATGACTTCCTTGGAACGGCAAGATTACAATAAAACAATGGTCGAAACCATGAAACGCTGTGTACAATGTACAATGTCGCAAAAGACATGAGATCTTCGCGTTAGGAACAGAATTATAAATTTAAAAACTAAATTATTAGTTAAAAACAAATTTAAGATTACTTTTCATAATAACGACAAAAGTTGTACAATGGAACTAGCCAAAAGTCTACAGTTGTGTTCTGTGTATAGTCGTGTTTAACATAAAATAAACGTGGGGTGTGACAGATTGGTAGTGTGATCAAACTGGGAGTCACTATCGCTCGCTCGGTGGCTTTACCAATACGAAAATGAAACAAGATAAGTTTTAAACGTAACAATGTCACCCAAAATACTTTCTATTAACTCGTATAGAAACCATATAGGTTTATAAATTTCAATTTTGCCGGTACCTGATTTCAGTGCAGCTTTTTTTCTTAGGTATCCTATAAAACTCGCCATTAATGATATTTTTTGTTTTAACACCTGTACGTTTAAGTACGTTCAACATCTAATGAATTCAGTCCCAAGCACCAGTTACTTTACTTCAATCCTTATTTTTTTCCAGATTTATTCAGATTTTTTGTAACCTAAATAACTGATTCCGTTTGGTATAATTCCATGAAAGTGTAACATAAATCGTTAGACCAATCGCGCGTTTCCTTAACTCTTTGCGGTTAGCTACACACTGTCCTTACCTGACAGGTGCGCTCGCTTCGCGTCTCACGTCCTTTGACTCCTATTCAAAAACCGACACCGAGTGGACCGACGTAAGCGGAGACGAGACGAGGGCGCCGTCCACATTCTCGCACTCGCGTCTCCCCCTATCGCCTCCTGGAGAGTGTGCAGCCGGCATAAGAGATGAAGTTTTTAGACCTAGAGTAATCGTTTGACCAGAAGCTTTTCTTTCCTGGTGAACACCTCGATTGCTTATTCCTCAATCGACTCTAATCACTTCATTTTTAGACTGACAACCTTTTTTCCATCAGGAACCCCTCAACCTTTATAACTAAACTAGAGTAACACTTCTACTGTGTTTCCTTACCTGCGAGACTTCCGTTCTTAGCTGCGTCCAATGTGGATACTTCGAACAGCCTGATGGCCTCTTCAACGTGCGTCTCTGCAGTGAATGGCAGCAGATGCATCTTCGCTAAGCTCTCAGAGATACGGACCATGGCCTCTAACTGTCTGACCGTGATCGGGATGCTGCTCTTCGTCTCGTTGTCCTGGTGCACACCGTTCCTCATCATGACATAGCGCCTCTTGAGCTTATCACCTGCCTGTTCGCTCAACCTCGGACCACAGTGACTGAAAATAGAATAAATATTATTATACAGAAATGTGGGTAAATGAAGGAATAAAAAATGAGTATGAAATGGATTTAATTTTTTTTAAATATCGGATAAGCTTACTAAATCATTTATTTACTTATTTAACTGAAAAAACCCCATTACAGCATTTTAATATCAAGCAAAAGATACACATAAAAGCCATATAAAGTCAAACTCAACAAAAAATATATTCTATACAATTAATATCACAATTTTCTAATCACCCTAATACAGAACCATTGATGCACCCTTCGATTGATTAATCTAATATTAGTAAATGTATTAATTAAATTAACCTTATTACCTCCCTCTAAAATGACTTAAAGGAATCACCGAATACATCTAGCCTTTCCTCACGATTTAATAATCCCAGTTATCTATCTATAAAACAATTTTTGCCATAATTGGTTATATGGCCATTAGTGAAAAATAAGTTACTTCATCGCAATGATCTCTGTGACACAGACAGTTTTACCTGAGACAGCAAATATGGACATGTAATTAAGCCGTTTAACAATTTAAAGACAATGCAATTGTCAAAGATGCTCCTTCGTTTGTCAAGAGTAGATAAATTCAACTAGTTCATAATATGAAAATAGCCATGACTAGCCATACAATTCAGGTGAAACCTATAATTACAATAACTTGGAAATTCATGTCGCACACATTCTTTTTTAATACAATTTTTTATAAACACTTTTTTAAGTTTGAATTTTTAATAAGTTTTTTAAGATGTTTGAAATACAACTGACAGATGACGTAAATTTAAGGAGTGCACATTTTATCTTACAAGTTTGCCTTTAAAAACTTAGGTACACCATAGTATGGCAGACCGTGGAAATGACAGAAAGACATAAAAAACAAAATTTTAAATGTTAAATTCATTCTTTAAACAGAAATGTAAAACGTATAGCTTGTTATCAGAATTTGTTTGGCTTAAATTTGACATTAATTAAACTAACACGACGTAAATGCCAAATTTGGATACCTAGGATACCCCCTGCATCTACAATGTGTAGATGCAGATATACCTGCCTGAAAGTAATTCTGCTGCATCCATGATTCTATTTCATTTTCTAAAAAACGAAATTTGAAACCATTTATCTGCATTCAGATCTAAGAAGTTCTGTTTTCATTAATCTGCCAAATAATCAAGATTAGTCTAAAGTAAATCAATGTATTTGGGAATGAAATGTATAACGTAGCATCATAGTAACAAGTTAGGTGCATATGTTTTTGTCAAAAAACAAAAAAATCCCACTCAAATTCCGTCTGAGTGTTACTTTTAATTTTGCCCTGATCCGACTTAAATGAATAATTTAGTTGCTGATACGACATTCGACGACCGTGACGGGACGTTTGCAGATTTGTGAGTGATGGATTCGCATGTTTATTAAAAATGGCAAGTGAAATGGTAAAAAATCTGAAAAAGTGAAGGTGTGTTACGTTCGTCATTTGAAACGGTGTCGCATAAACTAGAGAACTATTAAGGTTCAATTCTGACAGTCTACAGGTTCTACGAGTTTCTTTCGAGAAGTTGGTCAAAAACATTTGAGCAAATTATACAGGAGGATGTTGAAATTTACGAGCTAATGTTGGAAGAGGCTGCCGAAGAAGAGTTGATGGTGAAAGTGGACGGCTGAGATGTCTACCAGAAGATTAGATGCGAACAAGGCCAAAAAGAACGTATTATGCTGGATGACGTGGATTCTACAGTGATCTCTACAGAAATGCAAATAGGTATAGCGTAAGTTTAAGCTCCCTGTCATCGAGTTTAAGCACTATGATGGAAGTATCAAGGATTGGCCGTCGTTCTAGGTTCAGTTTAAGGTTGACCAGGACAGTGACATAGATGAAGCGGCAGGACTGAATATCTGATTCAAGCGATATTAGCCGGCAATAGAGCACGTCTATTGGTGGAGAGTTTCCCGGGCATGAGGGAGAATTATCAGAAAATTATTCATTATTCAACTATTCAATAAATTCAAAATTTAAATGAAAGATCATTTTGGTAGACAAGACAGAGGTGTGTGTTAGAGAATTGTGGAGACTGGCGTTAGGGAATAACATCTAAGAGCGTGTACATTTGAATTCTGTGTATGACAAAGTGGAAACGCAACTACAAGTACTTGAAACTTTAGGAATCACCTCTGATAAATGTTCGGTTATGTTGTTTCCGTTAAGCGAGTCCGCTTTACAGGGTGTGGCATCATAACTTCCTTTTTTCAAATGCGTGACATTCAGGCTGTAGAAGTGGTAGTGGGTGAAGAAATGTTTTATTCGACAGGCATACTCCAAAAGTTTTGTTCCTCACTCGGTCAGTTGCCATGATGCGTTGAATAGTGAACAGCGTGCGTTTGCCGTCGAGCCGTACTTTTCGAATGGACGTTCCGTGATCGCAACCCAGCGTGCCTTTCGAAATCGATTCAATGCAACCCCGCTAGGCCCTGTCCCAGATTGGAAATCGATCGTTACATGGGTGGCCTCGTTTAGACAAACCGGGAGTGTGACAAGAAGAACTGGAGTTCGTCGGCCCATTAGAACCCCAAAGAACACTGATGCTGTGGGAGCCTCAGTATTGCGATCTCCACAGCGTTCTGCGCGCAAACATACGTCTGCACTTGGACTTTTTAATCGTTCAAGGAGGCGAATTCTTCATAATGATCTTCATTACCATCCATAAAAGTTGGCGATTGTACAAGAACTCTGTGAGCGTGACTTCAATTCTCGGAGGAACGCCTGTGAGGCACTTCTCGAAAACGTTTCTGAGGACGCAATTGTTTTAGTGATGAGGCTCATTTCCACTTCAGTGGATACGTCAATAAACAAAATATGCGCTACTAGGCAATTTTTAAGAAGTGAAGTATGTGAATATGAAGTAAATGAGTCCCGAGAATAGAGTTGCAGGTCGCAACAATTAGTGCAAGATTATAGTAAAAAAAAAGAAAGGGTCTGCATCGGACCAGACGGTTGAAGTGAAACTTCGTTGGCGCACACAAACAGGACATATGTACCTACTGAATACGGCGTCGATAATCGTTTCGTATTTGGTCGTACTTTGAGTCTTGTCATTGGACATTACCAAATCTAATTTTTCTGTTCTTTCAGAAAATCTATCAATGGTACTGCCTTCTGATCGGAAAAATCAATGTTGAAATCTCCGCTCATTACCATTCGGATTTCATCAAAATTTTCATCGAGCAGTTCTAAACCGTTCCTTGCATAAATTAACAAATTTTAATATATAAAATTTATAATCTATAATATAATATATTCACAAAGGACTCGGTGGGAAAGTGGATAAAGCTCTTGTTTCCCATACGGGAGTCGCTTGTTCGATTCCTGATGCGGGAGGTCTTTTTTTTTAAATTAATAAAAAATTCTTCCACAGCCAACACGTAGAAAAGTACGCTAAAACACACGTGATCAGGAGAAACGAGAAAAAAGCGTCTCACTTTATTTTAAGTGTTACGCGGTTTTTCGAATCCCACCTCACCAAAATATCTAACGTCCCTAAAAAGTTTCACTTCAAAAACATGTATTCTCAAAAATATAGTAAAAATTGAAGAATTCTGAAAAATCAATGTTCTCTCTAACCTGTATTACGAAATAAAATCTTTGATTTATCTGCTATAAAATCCTGCAGCGTATGTCTCACGAAATGTTGTTTTTTATGACGAGTTGTATATCGGTCAAAAAGAATGTCGTGACTCGCTGCGAAAAAGATTGTTTCCATTTTAGATCATTTTGAATGTCAAAAAATTTCACCGCCTCAAATATGACACTTTTACGCTCAGGCATTCATAATTATTAATTTAAATAATTGGCCAATAAATAACTCTGCTAGAAATTTGTGGGCATGATTTTTCCCAGAAACCCACAATTTTTGAAAAAATTCCGGGCCTTCTAATGATTTGGGGAGCGGAGCTACCAATTTGCTAATCAACCAATTTTAAACAATGTAACAATAATACATTTTATGTGTGCCAACTGTACAGGCATGCTTCTCCCAAGGATCCCGGAGTTTTTGAAAAATCTAATTTTTTTTTCAGAAAATCTATCAATGGTACTGCCTTCTGATCGGAAAAATCAATGTTGAAATCTCCGCTCATTACCATTCAGATTTCATCAAAATTTTCATCGAGCAGTGCTAAACCGTCCCTTGCATAAATTAACAAATTTTGATATATAAACTTTATAATCCACAAGATAATATATCTACAAGAGGCGCGATGGGTGGGTGGACAGAGCTCTTGCTTATCACACGGGAGTCCCCGGTTCGATTCCTAGGGCGGGGAGGTCTTTTTTGAAATTAAAAATTTCTTCCATAGCCAACACGTAGAAAAGCACGTTAAAACACACCACGTGATCAGGAGAAATGAGAGAAAAGCGTCTCACTTTATTTACGCGGATTTTCGAATCACACCTCACCAAAATATCCAACGTCCCCTAAAAAGTTTCACTTCAAAAAAAGAACTTGTTATGTAAGGTTCAGACGTTTTTTTGGAGCGATTCTTCTACCGTAATCTCTTAGACTCTGAACGGTCGGAAGACTATTAAATCGCCACTGAAAGGTGCTCTGTTTGCAGACGATACAGTACCAATCCCTTTGAGGCAAGTTTACCAAGGTCGAGTGCAAGATGCTGTTGCTTTTGAAATTACCAGTGTGGACTTGGCTGGGCCGTTTTACCTGAAGAATGGAGAAAAAGTTTGCACATTCCTCTTCACTTGCGCTGTATTTCGAGTTCATCTTGAATTAACTTCTGGGTTATCAACTTGTGATTATAACGTTGTTGCAGAGGAAAGTGTGTTATCTCAGTGAACTGGCAATAAATTACACGGGACCGATAACTTATCTCCAAGGATCCGGAAGATTTAGTACCTATTACCTCAGCTATGTTTTTATGGGAAGCTGAAAATGAACATGTTCCTGATCTTGACACAATGGCTCGAGAGTCATATAATAAAAATTAAAATATAGGCAAAAGTTGCGGGATGATCTAAGCAAACGATTTCGCAATGAATTTCGTAGGCAACTGAAAATGTTTCGCGATAATAAGAATTTTTATCGGGAAGTGAAGATTGGTGAGGTAGTACTTATTAGCAATGAACGGTTTAAACGTTTAGATTGACCTCTTGGTCGTGTGATTGAAGTTCTAAAAGGCAAATACAATAACATTTGACTTGTATGATTAAAGACTTTTTACAGGACAGTTATTGAGACCGGTCCCGGTCCCCTCTGGAAGTATTCGACACTCTGCTGCAGAGGGAATGAAATCAAAAGATGGAGGAGTTTGCTGAACAACTGGCGGAAATTGACACTTATTTCGATTCAAACATCGTTCCACAAGGTTTAAATTCGGATAGTGACAGTAAAAGTGCGGGAGTGGCAGGTGCAGCCGTTTCTGGAAAAAGATTCAAATGTAGTGGACGATAAATTAAATTACCGTTTGGATGTGTGTAATGTGTGTCACTGTATTTCTTCTAAAATTGTTTCCCCTGTGGGAGAATGTGAACGTTTAGTTGCTGTTAGGACAATAGTCTTCCTCACCATGAACTGTCAAATATAATTCGATGTCGTCCGCGGACATTAATATCTCTTGACAAAAAATTAAGTACATTTTAAACTTCACGCAAAACGTTAAAGGTAGCTCTAGTTTAAGTAAATAAAATATAAGACAATTAGATTAGAGCTACACGATACAGACTGCTTCCTTACCTCCTGCAGTAGTTGATGTACTTTTTAAGGAACTCCAAGGGTAATTCCCCTTCTATGGATTCTCTCATTGAATTCTCGTCGTTCATGTGGATGCCGATTACATGCTTAGCAAGAGTCTGGAAGGAAAAATATCATTTCAATCGAATTGTAACAGTATTAGCAACTGGCAGAAATACAATTAATGCAAGGAATGGAATTAGTCATAAATAGTTTATACACTTAAGCAGAATGTAGATCAAAGGGTACCTTACATGCTGTGAAAAAAAATCCCATTATAAAAGTCTTACTTATAATATACTTCAGAAAAATTTCAGGTGAAAGACTTAAAGAGTGAGGTTAGGAGCACGTGGAAGGCGTGATGGGGGAGGACTCGGGGCCGTCCAATGGGGTGTTCACCAAAAACAATGAACAGTTTCAAAAAATTCCAAAAAACTGGAGTCGACAAGTGCAGTGACGACCGTTAAAATTTGACATCAAAATTGGACCCTGATTGGAATCCTAGACCTGGAGAAAGAGGTGAAGAAGCTAGGCGAGGACAATTTTACCAACCATGAATTATTACAAAAGATCAATTTGATTAAGAGAAACAGAGTAACTCATATGGATGGAGATCTAGGTTCTTCCATGGTCATGGTTGAAATGACAGCTAGGGCGAAATTTTATCCCAAAAATGTTGCATCCGATGGACCTGATTAAGATGATCCACAACTTGGGAATCCAGTGGGTTAACTCCATAGAGAAAAAAGAAAGAAACAAAATCGGGGTGACATTTTACCAATTGGAGGACACAGACAAATTCCTCTAAAACAAGGACATACACGATAGTAGGCTAATCACATATACAGATTATTATCTTTTAAGGGTACAGTTATAAAAAACGCCCTCTCTGTCACTGCAGATTTAATCGAGTACGCTAGGTCAACGCAGATCATTGAGGCTAGAAGATCAAGATCAAGATTGAACCATACTACACATTTATGATTAGTTTTGAAGGCAATAACCGACAAAGAACTATAAATATTTTTTCATACATAGTCCAAGTCACGCCCCATATATATCCCTAGTGTACAAACTGCCTAAGATTTGGGCACGCAAGAAATCAATGTAGAAGTGAATCGAAATGTGCTAGGTGTGGAGAAAACCATGCATCTTATAAAGCGACCTGGAAGTGCATCCAGTGCGGGTCTAACTACGTAGCCGTGGATAAAGTAACAAGTAAGAAATTCACCAGACAAAAAAAAAGATCAACTAATTGATGACTTTCGACAACCTTTTTTTCTATAAGGCAGCCCAGTTAATTTCTTCGCTGATTTAGAGGAATCTGAGTCAAAACTTCACATACGAGCGGGATAATACACAGTTCCCAAGCCTACTATTCAGATCGATTCCTCTTCCTAACAGCCAAAATTCGTACGTTAGAGCGGTATCGAACAAACGTCATAAAAGCACAATAGTTGAAATGAGCCCTCAACAAAGTCAGGTCGTAAAACATAGAAGAATCACGGTGCAGGTACACATATCAAAGGGAGGGCCTATCTTCAGCAAGGATTCATAGAAAAGTAACCTGTCCCCTCATTGAAGCGTCAAAGGAAACTCTGATGACGGAAGGGAAAATGTCAAAGCATGCAACACTTCTGATGAAGAAAAGTGATGGAATGTGATGATGAAACTTTGGAGTCCACTTTTTTTAGAAGAGCAGAATCACAAATCCTTGTAAGCTTGTAGTTGCACTGCCTGTTCGATCAAACGAAAGATACCTGTTTGCCAATGTTACATTAGAATATCATAAGTATACGGTCGAATTTAATACATTCAACTCACACAACATATAAACATAACTTCAAACTAAATTCCTTAAATGACACTTTCCTTTTGCTTGGAGAAAAATTCTCTTATAAGAATTATAACAAGGAACGGCTCCTCGGGACGTGGAACCTTTTCTGAAAATAATATTAAACATTCAGTTCCTCTACTCAACTATTTTTCTACTTGCGGTGCGGAATTATTCGCGATTAGGCAGGAGCCGATAAGACAACTTATAAAAATATGGGGATGGTCAAAACGTATAATCCTTAGTGATTCCTTGAGCGCCATTCAAAAGATAGTCAACACCACGATAGACACTTATATAGACTAAAATGTGCTACACATTAAAACTAAAATATTAAAATAAAATCGAATATAGTTTTGGAGGATGAACTGGCAAAAGAGGGAAGAAAGAAACTTTTATTTATCAACCAAAGTAAAGGAGGACACGAGAAAGAACTGGGAGACACAATACAACCAGTGGACAGAGTGTCAGTCTCACATATACATGGATTAAAAAGTATTAAAAAGAGACATCCTGACAGGCAATCATTCACACACGAGCGGATTGACACACAGACCAACCATTGCCTATAAGCATTTGTAAGCATTTGAACTCTGAATGTGGTGGGACCCTGGATTTACACATTTTCTTCGCTGGTTCTAGGAATTCCACAAACATCTTAAAACTGAATTCCGTAGTCAAAAGTGTTATCCAAAATTTATTTCCTCTAGCAATCCATGACATTATATTCATAGATCTGCCAAACAACTGTGATCGAGTTAGTGATATTCTGAATTCGTCAAAAATCAAGTAATAGTCCAACAGAAGTGCCCGGATCGCTTTAACAGCGGGGGCCATATAAAGTTGGAGTTGGAAGATATTGGGACCCAGTGTATTTTCAAAGGAATACAAAATAGTTTTCTTGTTAAGGTAAGTTTTCATTCACGCGTTCATCTTTTCCTGCTCTGAAAATTTCTAAAGATTAGAGCACATTCAATCTACTTTTGTTCCATAAATGTAGGAAGTCTGCATTGGTTTTAAAATCACAAGAGTAGATTTTTAGATTAGATAACATATTATTCCAGTAATTGAGTTCATTTTTTGAACCTAACGTGGTCGAGCTCAGTTAAGTAATGAGAATTGGATAGCGTGAAGTATTAATTTCCTTGAGATTTGTGTATAACTGATTATTTTTCTGTGATAATATATTATCTGATTGGTTCATATTTCTATCGATTCCTTTCACATTTTCTCATTCTTTAGTGTTGAACGAGACTGCTAAGAATCACGGATACGCAAGGGAACGTAGCTTAAAATGCGACAAGGTCTTGCAATTTTTGAAAAAAGCTTCGATTTGCATGAAAATTTGGGGTAAAGCTCAATTTATCGTCCACTTCAAAATCTATATTGTGCCGTTGTACGCTTTTCATTTTTTAGAAATTAAAACTACCCCCTATTGCCAGAAGCTATGAATTAAAGATTAAGGTGAGTAAGATTTGATTCAGATGAGTTGAATAATGACTGTTTGTGTTTTAATGACTCTGGAACATTATTTCAGAATATTTCCTCCCTTAAACATCAACCCCTATTATGGTTTAATTTAAATGTTTATTTACCCTGAAAAACATTATCCATGTAACACAGCATTTTAATGTAAAACATATATTACTTAAAATAACTAATTTTATTTTGCAACTTTTCAACCCTTAAAAATCAACCCTTTTTTTTTAAAATTATTGATTTGCATAAAAATCTGGGCTTAAACTCGACTTACCCTCCACTTCAAAATGTATATAACGCGGATGGGCGTTTTTAATTTCTTAGGGGTGAAAACTACTCCTTATTGCCAAAATCTATAAATTAATGCTGAAGGTGAGTAAATTGATGTATTTAAGATTAAGGTGAGTAAAATTGGGTTCAGATTTAATTAAATTTATTCACATGTAAATACAAACAATTACTTATAAGCACGGATAATAAAAAATACGTTTCAAAGCTATATATACAAAATATATGCCAGTAATATAGATCATCATGCTCCTATTTGTGCTTTTCGAATTTTTCGAAAAAAAAAAGTGATCGGTTTTTTAATCGTAATTTCTTTATTTTTTATCGTAGAAAGCTCATAAAAAATGAATCTGTAGGTTTCTTGAAACGCTTAAAGAGCTGAAACAAGGAATGCTCCCTCCTAAATATAGATTTTAAACGGCCATCTCTCACTTAATTTTTGTCCTACAGAAAATTTAAGGAGAGCAAAACGTTTGGAATTAAAGAAGCTACAATTTGATACCCTGGTGACATTTTTTACGCATGTCGAGTAGTTCGGAGTCATTTTGAAGAGAAGGGCATTTTTTACGAAATTGCAGAAATTTGTTTTTCACTTTTAGCTCCAATTTTTTCCAAATTAAGCCTTCTAAACCGGTCAAACTACCAGAACGTATTAACTATACACAAATAAATACAATTGAAAAAGGGCAACGATTAATTTTAATTAGGGTGGTAACTAGGAGTTTGCTTTCGCTGACTTTTTCACTGAAAAAGTAGGGACCTACTTTATTTTCAACATAACTCGCTCAAGTTTCGAGTTACAGACTTCCTTAAAAAAGAAGGTCTTTTTAAATACTTTAAAAAAGATGTTTTCTTAGAAAAATACATAGTTTTCCCGTTATTTGACTTTGAAACTCTCAAATTTAGCGTTTGATGAACAAGAGCTAACTTTTAACAAGCTATAGCTAGGGTCGTATTGGTCATACAACAATAATAAAAAAACAAACATTTTCTTTCTTTTTTTATGACCTACAGCTTTGCTTATTAGGTTTTTTTCGGTAAAATGCATACTTTACGAGTTAGTCGCAAAAAATCGATTAAAAATGATGATTTTTTTCGATGAAAAACTGATATTTTCAGTCGCGAGTAACTCGAAATGTATTTATGAAGAAAAATATATAGATTTGTATATTCTATATTTGTAGAAATGTAGTTTTTACTTAGAATTAGTTTTTCTATCGATTCCTGAGGTCAACGTGAAATAAAAAATTTCCACTCCCTAGATGGGATGGCAACCACCCCCAAGGCAAAAGCGTACTTTGGTATAATATATAAATTTTGATCCTTGGGCTATACCCTACCTAATGTCAAAATTTCAGCTAAATCGAAAATGTTTGAAAAAATTGCTAGGCCACAACCTTCGTTTCCTGGAGGGGGTTCGAGCTATATTTCGTTGTCAGAGCTTTGATCATTTTGTGATCATTTAGAAATCAAAACTTAAGGGGCACTTGGTATACTGGTTACTGACATCTTGGTATAGTGAAATGTGTATACTTCGATTGAATGATGATTCGTTTAACTGACTGCATTACCACTAACTAATTTATGTTAGCTGGAGTAAATCTGTTCTTGTCATTATCAGTGAAGTTACCTAAAGTTTGTTAAAATAAGTAGGTGGCAATATGGAAGAAATATTTTGGAAAACTTACCAAGTCTCTTTTCTTGTCATGTTCATCTTTCACTATGAAGATCATATCGAAACGTGAAAGGATCGTTGGAAGAAAGTCTATGTTCTCAGCACCCTAGAAAATAGAAAAATAAACAAATCAGTTTATTCTTGATTCATATTCTTAGGATAATTAATTGAGAATGTACTCGATCTATTCCCGTGATCCATTCATAATGAGAGTAATGGAAAGTGTAAAATGTGCCAATGAACGTGTGACCATGAAGTCTAATGATGACTAGGAAAAAGGGGAATCTGATACCTCTTTCCACAGGTGCTTGCGAGACCTCATACGTCATATGGTAGCTGCATACTTCAGAGCACACTGCTAAAGCTTCACTCTAGCAGTGTTGTGACCAGTGAATCAGAGGTAAAGGACGGAATAAAATCCCAGGGTGACGATCCATATTTTGATAAGATAAGATTCGATATTGTGATCAAAGACTGTTAAAATGAATCTGAATCCAGGATGCAATAGAATCATGTGATCGACAGTTTAGCAATACTGGAATCAAATTGTTTTCCCCAAGTGGACATGCTCTGGCCATTTAATCTCGTCAATGTGCTATTTGGTGCATGATTAAACATAATTCCAGAAACACAATCTATCAACGTGAAAGTGGTCTGACCATTCTATCCTGTCGAAATGCTTTCTGGGCTTTTGTTCAAAACTTAATACAATTCTTACTTTCGTATCGTCCCACCTTCCATGTGTGCTGTTAGCAGCAGCGAGAACCGAACATCTGGAGTTCAATGTGGTAGTTATTCCAGCTTTAGCGATTGATATTGTTTGCTGTTCCATCGCCTCGTGTATCGCCACTCGGTCGTCTTGCCTCATCTTATCAAACTCGTCTATGCAGACTACGCCTCCGTCCGCCAGTACCATCGCTCCTCCTTCCACCATGAAATTTCTCTGGACAAAAAACAAAACATAGATTTTAGAAAAACAATGTTTCGAATTAAAATTTTAGGTAGATAAGTCAAGCTGTCAAGTGTGAAATATATCACTAGAGCTGTTTTTGGAGACATTTAAGAAATATTATACATCCTCAAGATTAAAGTGACTGTTAGGACGATTTCAGAAAAAAGCTCTCAAATAGGGTCATATTCTTTTCTTTCAACCACTGTTACATATTTGCTTTATTCGATGCAAAGGTGGTATGCAAAGGCTTATACACACATCGTTTTAAGTCCTAATTTGAAAATTAGTTCAGCATTTGGAATAACATTGTTCTGGCCTCCACAGTAAACAATTATTAGTTTACTTCCTTCACTACAATTGATTTCAAAAGTTGCCAGTTCCGTCACTCCAAGATTTTGGTACAGGAAGTAAACTATGAATACATTATTTCGTCATCGTATACAATATTTGTACCTAAAATGTAAAAGCATACATGTAAATATCTTATTGTACGGAGAGAAATGGTTTAATTTAGAAAATGTGACATTTTTTTTATTGGGTGGCTTTGTATGCATTTTTTTGTCAATTATTCTTATCCTAGAAACAATGGGAACACATCTTTTCCAGCTGAGCCATAACGAAATAATTCTATTTTGATGATATACTTATAAAGTGTTAAAGCAAAAATTAGCGTTCATATAACAAGTACTAAAATAAATATTGCCCGAAATAAAGAATATTATTCTAAAGAAATATTTATTATATTATTCTCATTTGTAGGTATACATTGAATTGGTATAATATATGCGTTGATGTATTTCGTGTATTGATTGTATGCAGGTTGAATAAATTGTAAATTTTGTAATTGTTTCGTATTCTGTACCCACCCACTACACGTTTCTCCAAAAATATGACACCGTGTTGTTATATCAAATTTAATTCATATTACTTTTACATTATATTTATTTTAAGAGCAGTTAATAATTCCCGGGAAACACCAGTTACGCCACGGTTTCGGAACTTGTAAATAACCTATGTTTTCACGCAACATTTGTTTAACGGTGCATGCGTATTTCCTCTATATTTTTCCCACCGCGCATGTAGTAATTTAAAATGTGCCCATGAGATCCTGAAAGACCTTCTACCTCCTTGAATAATTCTCTTCACACAACTCAGCGAAACACTGGTAGCTTCGGCAACTCTGCAACATTGTTGAATAATGTTGTTAATGTGTCCATCTATATCTCGTTTTTCACGCACAAGAAATTATTAAAAATAATGTGTCATCCTTGACTATACATAACTCTGTTGGAATTACTTTCCTGATAAAGAAAAATGATACAAAATAAAGATCATAGTTTATTAGAAGAGAAATTTAAAGAAAACATTGCTGGTTTTATAATACTGACACCTTATGCAAAACAGAAACTGATCCTGTAACGTGGAGACACAGAAAAGAGCCTCAAACTTGTTACAAGGCCTGGCAAAGGTGTGACATTACTTTGATTGTTCTTTTATTATTCAAAAATGATCGGTGATCATCGAAAAATGTTGAATTCCATGTTTGCACAAGTTCTCAGAGGTGAGAACACAGAAATAGTCTATTTTTCCCCAAAAAATCGGTTTTTCGCAAGAAAAAATCAGTTTTTGAAGTGTTTCATTGCCCAAAACCAAAATAAACACGGATATTTTTTGTTGGCCTTAAAGTATACGTAAAAAGGAAGATTTTGGCGCCTTCCAGATATTTTTAAAAAAATATACTTTTTAGATATCGCGCTTGGAAAAAAAATTGGGTTTTTTCGATTTTCTCGCTCCGGAGAGTGTCTAATCACGATTCTGAGCGCGGGAATGGATTCCTGGGGAAATTTCACATCGATTTACTACTTTTTATTGGGAGAAAATTGGGGACTGAAAATGTAGGATCGGACGTATTTTTACACCCTAAAAACGTCCAGATACTTCCGGTAGTGTTTTCAAAACCAGCCCTCACTCTCTGATCACCTGACATGGAACCTCCCATATACATACATAGACATTTATCTAAAACATATTCTTCGTACTAAAGGAACCTCAAAACGTCCAGAAAAGCAAATATCCCAAATTCCGAAAATCAACCCCATTGCAATACCCTCTCATTACCTCATTTGAGAAAGTGTATATTTTATAAAGGAGGAGATTTTGAAAAGAATGCCGTTATAGTAAGGAAGTAAATCTGTATAATTATAAGTTCATTCTACTTGAAGTTTTGTGACGATTACTGCTTAGTAATGTACTAGACTTTTGTATTTATAGATGTCACCGTTTTCAAAGTTTTCAACGTTAGCTAAAGCTACCTCTACTAATTAAATTACGTGTGCAATATTACCGATCCCGGATCTCGTATGATCGAAGCAGTTAAACCAGCAGCCGAACTCCCCTGTCCGGAAGTGTAGACGGCGATCGGAGCGACTTTCGCGACAAACTTCAGCAACTGAGACTTTGCGGTGCCTGGATCTCCCAACAGCAGGACGTTTATGTCTCCCCTCCTGACAAGACCGTCCGGCAACCTGGAAAGTTGCAGAGATGATAAGCATAATATGCGTCAGTGTATATATAAGTGATGAAGAGCGAGCTTCTTTTTCTTTTGGAGAAAAAAAAATAATTAGAAGTTTTCAAACAAAGCAAGCTTCTTTTTCTTTTGGAGAAAAAAAATAATTAGACAGAGGCAAATACAATGATTATGGTAACATTTCAAAACGCAACACATTGTATTAACACCTCTTGGATAGAAACAAAATGTGTTATATACTGCACGTTTACATTTTCCTGGAACCTCCGAACAAGAGACAAGTAATGGCCTTCTTGATATCCACAGCTCCGAAGATTGAAGGGGCGATGCTGGCAGCGACCCTCTCGTAAACATTCGGGGATTCTGACAATCTCCGAAAGGCGATTTCCTCTTCTGGAGTAATGATGGTACAACCGGTCACACCCAGTCCCTCGGATTCCAACTGCATCCCAAACACCCTTATGTAAGCAGGTCGGATCCCCATTGTTTTCTTCTCTCGACCTTCTTGCTAAACACAAATAATTTGTTTATTTATTTCAACAGAGATGGCTATGTGTAAAATTTTAAAGGTTCAATGATGATTCACAGCTCTTTGTATGAAATATTAGCAACTGTGATGTAACTAAGGGAAGCCATAGTATTAAAATTAACAGATAAAACTATACATTATACTAGTAGTTTGTAACACTTCCAATCATATTTCACATGTTTTAGAATGGCTCAGGAACTTGAACCTTCATAAAAGATTCAGAGGTCAGGATCTCATAGGTTCACTACCGAATGAGGTGATAAAGAAACATGATTTAAACATGCAGGATTGCTATGACGATGGCGTCAATATGGAGAGGAACCCAAAAGGAGGGACCAAAGGATAAGAAGTAACCGTAAAGCATACAAAAACTCATAATAAAAAAGTGTGTGAATCGCACTGGGAAAGTAGAGTCCCAAGCCTCGAAGGCGTTAGGATCAACGTACTAAAGTAAAAGATGCGCTGCAAGAAAAATTTAAAATTCCACCAGGACTTCAACAAACGAGAAACCGAAAAACAAATATTCGACAATGAATCCAAGATAAAACTCCAATAGATTCAAGACAAATTTTAAGATCGTCATATCCTACCCTTTGACAGATACATTTGTAAATTCGCTGGAAATACATTTTCAACAGATGACTATTTTAATGCAAGTTGGTGTTTCTTTTATGATTTAAAACGACTGATTGATAAGCCAAAATTGGAGCAATGGTGTTTAAATTTGCTATGATTCATACAGCGACATTTCTGGAGACCTGGCTCAAGAAATACCGAGATTGAAATATTTTTTAGACTCGGACCGAGGCCTACCGAAAAATATTCTCAATAACTTGAAAAAAAAAATGATTGATGTGATTTTTTTCCGATATTTAAATACTCAAACTATTCCAGTAAGTGTTGTCAAAGATGAACATAGGTGACGCAAAATTTGTCAATACCAAACAAGAAAGTTAAAGTTCGTATAAATTAATTTACAATAAGATTGATATAACAATGATATCATGTGTTCCTATAATTATGTCACTACAATACTTACTGATGTTGATAAATTAATTTATTATTTAGTGACATTTAAATTAGTATCAAATACTAATTTAATTGTATAATGGTAGGAACTCCGTTTACGTTAAAGGAGAAGGAGTGTAATAACTATAGCTGCTTAATCCAATTTAAATTCAAGTGTTGATTTTTGCTGTACACGTTAATTTTTGGAAAAGTTGGTAGTTATCATTTATTTAATATACAACTAAAATATATAACTGAACTACAATTTATGTGATGTGAAACCGCCGATCAAAGGGCACCGAAAGACAATCTCGCCCTAGTCTGATCAAGGGCTCTGGTTGGGCAGCTCCACAAACTATATGATACAAGTTTATAAGAGAAGTGAATCAGCTAAACTTCTACGCCACTCTGAGGTTATTAACTCAAATACATCCAGTACTAAATTGTAGTTAATAAAATTATAATCGTTGGAAATTTTTGATATCAACCTTACATGCCAATGCGCACGCGCACGCACGCACGCAAACACGCACGCACGCACGCACACATACACCCCCGCACGCACGCAATTACCTGACACACATCTGAACTCGTTATTTTAAAAAACCTAAATTGTAATTTAATTAAAAAACCGTATACGACACTCATTTAATATTGTGTCTCCAACATACTAACCCGAGACTGTTTATTAATTCTCTTGATGGAAAATATCCCGAGAACGGACACCCGGTTCCCAGGCACGGCTTTCTCGCATAAGTACCGGTCGCAATACAGCGTGATATGCCTTGGTACCTCGCCCTGAGGCACACCATCAGGTAGTTCTTGTAACTTGAGCACCTGGAAGTCCACACAGTGGCACTTATCCGGCATTATGAAGTACGGGTCAGGTCTGCACTTCGGTTTACCCGCTTGTTCCCTAGAATATAAACAGTTAAAATGTTCAAAGTTGAAAGTTAGTCAAACTAGTCAAAATGCATGGCAAGGTTCAGAAAGTTGTTTAGTTTGGGTTAGTATTTGATGTCTTATCTATAGGACAAGCAGGTATTCAACATTTCAATACAGTGATATAAGGACCCATAGCATCTGAATATTTCCTACAGAACTCGGATACACTCCCACCCACAAGGGAAATGGGCGACGTAATAGCATACTGCTTCACACAAAAATGGGAACTGGTCATCAGTTGTGACGCCAACTCACTTCATATCGTATGGGGCAGTGAAAGCAACAAAGCTGGAGGTAAGCTGCTTTATGATTACATTGCGGCCAATGACCTCTAATCTTGCAAATAAAGGTAACATACCAGCATTTATTAACTATAAAACTCGAACCATAATTGATATGAGGGTCATATTTCAATCAGTTGTTAACTGGCATGTATCCGGCAATGTCACAATGTCGGACCATTACTGGCTAAGATACGACCTAAATCTGACAAAGACACCGATAAAACTCTTCAGTGACCCCCTTGGAACTGGCGGGGCTAAGTTCTAATGTCAACTATGGGAAATTCTGTATGAGGCCGAGGACAATACACCTGAATATAACGGTTCATAGGTAAGCAAGTGCAAAAACTGAAAAATAAAGGTTTCGAAGATTCTCGCTCTTTTAAATCATCGTCTCAACCTGCGAAAGCGGCAGTGGGGGGAGTTCAAAAAACTCGTGAGGAAATGACAACGAGAGGCGTGGAGAACATACTGTGAGGAGATCGAAGATCACTCTCTATCAGCTAGACTTTATAAAGTCCTTTCAAACGACAAAGATTACGAGCTAGGGCTACTAGCAACAAGAACTATGCCGATGAGAAAAATTCTCAACTCACCGACTCAGACTGGCACCTTGCCAACCAAATAGTTGGTGGGAATAAATTATGATGGACGATAGAAAGTTCCTCACCCTTCAAATTACCAGGAAAGGACAACATACGTTCAGCCCTACTACAGTGGGGCCTGAACATACAGTTTGTATAGGGCATGCTTAGTATTGCGCTATATCCCAAAAGTATGGAGAGAAAGTGAGTGAGTGAGTGAAAGAGAAAGTGATATGACACAAAGACTGTGAGGATGGATTACACAATTCCAAAAGCCTACCGGCTGATTAGCTTAACGTCTTTCACATTGAAAACGCATGCAAGGCTATGCGAGCGATTCACAAGGGACAGCATAATGGTAAATGGTAAACAACCCTCGATCAATCTGGTGGCCAGAAGCCAACAGAAAAATGCAATAATCCTGATGAGTCAGGTCCAAAGAACAGCTCGTTTTACCATTACGGAAGTTATGAAAACAACTCCAATTAGGGCCATGCTATGTCTGCCACCCCTGGATCTATATCTAAAGCATGTTGGTTATCAAAATAGTTGGAATTAACTGTAGCGTGGGTTGTGGAGGGATAAAGCGCCGCCTGTGGGAGGGGACAGTCCGAAAAAATATCATGGACAAAACGGTCACAACCTACACAGACAATAGACAAGCATTACTGACCGTGAAGTAGCACAAATTCATTACATAACATCAAAATCAGAAACATTAAGGTACAGTTAGTTACAAATGGTATATATGTATGTATATTTGCTTACATTATTACAGTTAGTTACAAATGGTATATACATATGTATGTATATTTGCTTACATTGTTCATCACATCCTCTTAAAAGGTTAGGAGGAAGTGTCAAAAGAAATTGGTGGAGTGCCCATTCTACAACTTTCTCATATAAGGCACGTGCTCTATTTGAGTTTACACTCCTAGAAAACTCTTAAGACTGGTGGCCAAGAAACTCAAGGGGCAAATAACCCACGAGGGTGAAACACCCACGGAGGAAAGAGACCCCCGAGAAGAAACAAGAGCTCAGTTCACTTAAGAACTGACCAAATATATCTGAGTCCTGCAAGTGAATTTCCAACATGCCAAAGCGGCTGCCGCTACTGTTTGCAGGAGATTTGAAAAAGAAGGATATTATATTAAGCGTGACCCAAGTTGATTCGAAACTTGCGTGGACTGGAAGCCCTAAGAAAAGTAGGAAATCCAAACTAAGTTACTCCACACTTGGGTACCAGGATATGGCGAAAGGTGGCACATGCAATGTTAAATTCGCGGTAAAAATGGGCTCCGCAGCAAGATGGGCTCAAATATATGGAGCCTACCTTACCAATCGTACAAACCAGTGTAAACGATTAAGTGTCATCCCAAGAATCGTTTGCGATACAAATTAGCTGGAGGTCATTTTACGCCGTGTTTATATATTTGTTTGGAGCAGTTCAGGGTATTGTCGTCAGAACGCGACAATGTTGCAATGAAATATACAAATTATCCCATTAACGGTTAGGGTGAACCCCGAAGAAATTTAAATTCTATCGTAGGACAAGTTGAACTCTATATACACGATAACGCTGTTGCCAGTTTATTGACGTCTGAATCAATTCTTCCTGATTTATTTACCGTTTCTGCTTCTTAATATTTCATGCGGTCCTTTGCGCATTTGAAAAAATATTTCAATGTATTCGTTTATATTTGGAACATTTCATTAGAATATTAAGAAATATTAACAGACGAAATGTTCAATTTCCTATACACCTCATAATGTCAATCAGTTGTGAATGCAACTGATCACAGTCAGCGCACAGAAGTGCGGTCAGCTGCGTAACGTCATTAAGAGGACAAAATATAACATGCAAAATTATTAAACTTAATTTCATTTATTCCCTGTAAATTTAAATATATTTTGTTATGAAATGTTAATGTTTTAAAATCAATTGACTAATTGAATTAAACAATTTTTTTTTAAACTTTTAATAAGAGGACCAAACAAACAAAAAAACCTATTAGAATGCTAGGTAATAATATAACGTTAAATAAGTATATTAGCACATAGTTTTTTATATTAAATAAATAAAACAAATTTATGAACAGCAGAATAGAAGTATAGTCGTCAGTGTTTGAGCATAATCACTATATCTTTCATTTACCATGTATGTCGTTTTGGTCTCTATTTTAGTCTGTCTGTTCAATGGGTATTACAGAATTGATCGGCAAAATTCTCACCAGACCAACAATCTTAGCAATGGGTGGGCAGATGCGCATAATATACACCCGGCTATTAATATAAATCACATCCACATAGGTTCAGGGGTGTGCAGTGGTTCCAAGGAAGAGACGCGCGAGTACCGCTCTATCTACTAATGACAATTATATTAACTCGTGCAATGAGTACTATGACTTGTTATGAAAGGCGGTACTGCAACAACAGTGTCTAACTCGATTTGACAGAGCCAATGGAGAAAGCTACGATTATTACTCAGTTTTAATATTAACAGGTAACTTACGAAGTAGTTAGTTAGCTTATCAAACGTAGAAGAATAAAATGCTTAATCTCGTTACTTAATTATTTCGGTTGCTATCTCATTACATTATTTGTGCGCCAGGAACCAAGCACACGCTGTTACGAATTCTAAGTAAAAAATAAAACGTAGTTAACCCTCGCTGCGATCTAAAGGATTTCTTTTTTCCGTCAGAAGATACTGTTCATATTTAGTTTATATTACGATCGATTTTTAGAATAGAGAAGGGCTTATGTCGCCCTGGTTCCATTTCCAGACGAGAACAGAAATAACCCGATATTTAAAACAGTTCTAAACAAAACATTAAAATCTATTTTATTTCTCTCAAGTTCATTTAATTGCAAAATAACAATGTTTTTTACATTAAATTATAGTTCATTGAAAGACTATTTTTAATCAACAAAAGGTAAAATTGTGCTTAGAATAATAATGTGCCCCAAATATTCTTACATCATTAACTCAAAACAATTCCAATACCGATACAACCGGCGGTTACTTCGGCGACTACAATACACCGATATATACCGCGGCTACGTCACGATACCACTATACTACCAGCGGTTACTTCTAACTCCGATACGCCAATATACACATCACGACGTCAACAATAAAGCAGGGTTTTTTAAAAAAACCCTTTTCTTCAATTCAACATAAAACTAGGGCATTCTCCTGTATGTATTAAAAGTTTTGTAACAGAGATCTATTTACTGTTTTTTATTTTAAAAGAGATTGAAATATAAACCCAACGATTTCGTCATTATAAATATTATAGTCTCTCTTATAAATATAAATATTACATTCATAAAGGACATATTTGCATCCGTTATGAATGTTATGACAAAAATCGTAGGTATAAATGTAAACTGGCAAATAAGAAGTATATTTGAAAGTTTAAAAATGTAACAGAATGGTAATACTTTGAAAGTATTAGTGAGCGGAAAAAGATCCCAAACTTTGTTAACTCTTTTTATTAGCCCATTGCTGTATTTCCTAAAGTTTTTCCGTTCAATTTTATGTAAGTGAAAGGATTTTTGCTTTTTTTTTTTAATTTACAGAATAAGTTTTTGCATGAAACCCCTAAATTTGCTACTTATCGTTAAAAAATCATGTTCCCACTAATTGGGCCTACGGGTTTCGAATTTTTCTAGCACTCGTTTTTCAAGTGTTATTTTTCCATTAATTTGTCGTTTTTTAGAAAAATGTCAAAATTATAATTAGGTAATTTTATTTGTAGAGTTTGGATATGGATATGGATAAATAGTAATTCAAATATCAGGATTGCTAGTAATCACAAGTTGCGTTCCATAGAATCCTCGTCTACATCTTACGTGGGCTCAAAGTCAATAGCCCATAAGCGGGCTTTGGCATTTATCTTATTGTATTATATCTCATCTAAATTCTTAAAAATTTAAAAACCAAGATGATCATATCATTTTGCCTCAAAAGCTTTTAGATTAATTTAAAAAATAGAATAACGAATCAAACTGTAACAGCTACCACATAAAATAAACAACTTAAGCAGGCCGCACATTATCACGGAACGGAATGGATCGGAACGGAATGGAATGGAACGGAAATTTTTAAAAGCATTGAACTAAATATTAGCCCGCACACTATCGCGGATCGGAACAGCGCAGAACATATAGGAACGAAACGGAATCGCTTGGATTGCTCGCTGGGCGAATTTTTCCGAGGATCCGCGACCCCCTCCACTGTTCAGTACTAGGAACTACTCGCAAAAAGCAAGTGTTTTGTCTGGAAGAAATACAAAGTAGCATTGTCACGCAGTTGTGTCTTGTTTTGTCGGGTTATAAGTTAATCAAAATGAATGAAGAACTATTTATCAATATAATTCGTGAATATCCACATCTTTATTTAATGAGTGATAAGAATTATCACAATCAACAAATGAAGGAAAATGCATGGGAAGAAATTTCCAGTGAAGTAAAAATGCCAGGTAAGTAATGTTACCTTTAACCTTGTTTATTAGTAGAAAAGAAAAGGTACCTAATTGTATTTTCATATAATGTCACGTATTACATCTTACTTAAAGTTGTCTTCGGCCTCTCTGAATTCGTTCTTCTTGCCAAGGGACAAGTCCGTGAGGTGTATTGAAATAATGTGCGAATCTATCTCGAATATTCATTGCTTCACGAGTAGAATTACCTCCCATATTTCTCATTCTGTCTAATCCTTGTGGCACTTCAGATTGCTCGAGTTCATCAGGTTGCCAAGAACATTTATCATTTCTTAAAAAGTTGTGCAAGCAAGTAGCCGCCAAAATTATTTTATCGAGATGTTCAGGAATGACGTGTAATTTGTTGAAAAATATTCTAAACTTTTTACAAAGTAAACCAAAAGCATTTTCGCTACATCGCCTAGCTCTGCTATGTCTGTAGTTGTAAATTTTTTTACTATTATTGTTTCGAAGCTGAACTCTAGGATATGGACGCATTAGATGTGTACTTAGGGGAAAAGCTTCATCCCCTACAATTACATGCGGCATCAAAAGATCACTTCCAGGCAAGGTTTTTGGTCCAGGTATATGCAATCTACCACCATTCAAAGCTCTTCCTAGTGCCGAATTTTGAAAAATTCCTCCATCGCTATTTTTACCATAAGCCCCAACATCAACGGTAATAAATCTTAAGTCAGCATCAACTAGCGCCAAGAGGACAACACTAAATTCTTTTTTATAGTTAAAATAAGTTGAGCCA
Source organism: Cryptocephalus primarius (assembly GCA_963576515.1). Taxonomy (NCBI): domain Eukaryota; kingdom Metazoa; phylum Arthropoda; class Insecta; order Coleoptera; family Chrysomelidae; genus Cryptocephalus; species Cryptocephalus primarius. Next base: position 1,347,664 of record OY754939.1, on the reverse strand, counting down.
CTATTTCTTGGTTTTTCAGTCACAACATGCTTTCCATCCAAAGCACCTATACAGTTAGGGTAATTCCACTTTGTACAGAAATCTTTTTCTATATTTTGCCACTGTTCAATTTTTGGTGATGGCATCACAATGGGTTGGAGTTTTGACCAAATTTCTGCACAAACTTCATAAACAATGCTCCGAACCGTTGACTCCCCTAATCTGTAGCTAAACGCCAAACTGCCAACTGAATCACCGTGACCCAAAAATCTGAAAAAAATTAAAAATTATTTTTCTTTCAGTTGAAGACTGTAAAAAAAAATGGAGACACTTAAAAGACTGCTACAGAAAGTCACAAGCTAAAAGACGTGGTAAAAGTGGTGATTCTGCAGATACCATCCCCAAGAAATGGAAGTATGAAGATGAAATGAGTTTTCTTCTTCCAAATCTAAAGGAAAGGCCACAACAATCAAACATACCACTTGATGATAGGATGAATGAACAAAATGAAAATGTTGAAGATGAAGGTGGTGAAAGTTCTATTGCTACTCATCAAGATGCATTTGACGATACGACCATTTTGTCACCTCGCTCGGATATAATTTTAACACCTAGCTCTTCAAATACGAGTACATCAACCGCCTTCAAACCAAAGAAACGCGCTCCAAAGCCGGAATTAAATTCAGCAGAAGTATTGCAGAAGTTTTTAGATAATAAAGAAAAACGTAAAAGAACAGATCACTTAACAAAATTCTTTGAATCCGCTGAAGAAACAACACGATCTTTGCCTCCTGACCTACAAGTCGAAGTAAAACATCGAATCTCTACGATTCTTTATGAATTCGAGCTACAAGCCATGGCCAGATCAAGTTTAAATGCTAATGTGGTTGATAATGATGAATCAACCAGCCCTAATTATGCGGTGACAACAGATGGCAATAAAACTTACACACATTTGTAATGTAAAATTTAATAAAAATAAATACTTACTTCAGAGTTAACGCCAATTTTTCTTCTACACCTATAGCTTTTCTAAATGTTGTATCTTGTTTGTGAATATCCAAAATACTCAATAATTCGTAAAATTTTTCGCTAGACATCCGGAAGTACTTGAAAAACTTCTGCTCGTCTTCTAAAAGATCTGGGAATAGGTGATGAAACTCTCCCAATTCTTCTCTTTTCAGGTTAATTTCATGCACCCATTTGCGTTTTTTATTGTTTCTTCGCTTAGCTTCTCCTTCTTCTGCAACTACACATAACGCTACGAATTCTTCGTCTGAAGTGTCCATTGCAAAGTAATCACACACACTAAACTTTCTCATGCACGTGGCACATCTAAATAAATAGAGTTTTCCGCGGAAATCCGCTCTAATGTGCGGAGATTCAAAATTTCCATTCCATTCCGTTCCGTTCCATTCCGTTCCGATCCATTCCGTTCCGTGATAATGTGCGGCCTGCTTTAAAAAGTTGTGGTTAGCAGTCATGTAAACTGTGCATCAGAAATTGCCAAGCTGAATAAAGTACAGTGGTAAAAGTGAAACACTTAATTTTTTGTGAAATCTGTTTACTCTCTGTTACATAATAATTTGTAAAGTCGATTTTAGAATCGATTGAAAACCATTGTTCTGAAGTTGTTTTTTGGGCAGTTAGAAAATTCCTCTCATTATGCGACCCATATTTCTGTAAATATTTCTTGTAATGTAATGATCAAAGTGAAGCCAACTCTGGGGTCGTTTTTTGTTTTATTTGTTTTTGGTTTATAATATACATTAGATATCCTAACAATAATTTACCCTGCGACCTAAACGCTTAAACAGTTTTAAAATCAACCTTAAAGAAACGAAGATACATTTCTACTTATGTCAAAACATGATAACAATAGTAATTTTTCAATGCATGTAAATTAATTTAAATACAATTGGAATTGTCGAGATTATTCATTTAGAAAATTTATTTTTATAATAAGAGTACCTAATTGTGACTGATTTGTAGATATTTGTTGAATTATTTACCAAACAAAAAATGAAATTATATTGTTATTGTCAAGGCGTTGGAGAAAAGTATTCAAAATATTAACGTAAAACTTTAGATAAATCTATAGTGTGAGGTAATTAGGTCGTGTGACAGATTACCAAGTAGTAACAACAACAACCCAAGTCTATTCTAAAGTGCATATTGGATTTTATTAGTGGGTCGAATAAACAAAGGTAATCGATTGTTGAATGTTTTGCTGAGGTAATCTATTACATATTCTCACTCGCCCTAGATATCTATGTATTAAATAGGATCGACACAGTTAGTACGAGTAGTAACGTATAACATGTATCCGACAAATGTAATTGATCTTAAGTAGATTCAATAGATGTTATAAGTAATCAGCGAGTCAGTCTTATATTCATCATCCTACCCTGGTACATCACAATAGTTAAAAAAAGAGAAGGATCAAGCTACTTTTCGAAATAACTTTTATAGTTAGTTAATATGCTGTAGATCCCAAAATTCCTAATTTGATTTTATTGATTTATCAGTTTATTAGTTCTATACTAACAAACGTTCTAATTTTTCCCAGAATAATAGAATTGAAATACCAAAATAATTGTTATATGTCAAAATGGTGGCGTCAATAAGTAAGGATTAGGTAATTCATTGGTTACATAATTGGTTATATTAATTAAATAACAATAAGTTTATAATTTTTTTATTAAATTATTATTCATTAAGGAAGTATATAAAACAAGATAAAAATTCTCAGACTAAATAAGAAAACCTGGTAATTCAACTGTTAATGTAGGCAAGTTCGGTATTAATTGTAGACTATTTTTTAAATTTATTACAAATAAAAACTTTAATCACCGGCCACTCAGAATGCGTTTCCTCGGTATGACCCATAAAAGATGCCAGTTGTGCCAAATCAATTTTTTTCCATACGAAATATTTGTGCTATTGTCGCAAGATGTTTCCTCAATTTGGTAGAAGTTAAAACAGCCGCTTTCGTGTCATCGCTAAGCGCTAATTTTGCATGTTTCCTCATTACGACGTAACCATAGATTGGATTTTGTAAACCAGATATCCCGAATAAGTATGTATTGTCCTGAAGTTCAAAATTTGTTCTCAAATCAATTAACCTCGTAATTGATTTTACAACCGTTCTATCAAATAGTACAGGCACACCTCTACCATGGTTTCCTCGAATAACTATTCTTTTAAGTTTATTTTCTTTTAAGCTGATTTTCCGCTTAATTTGAAAGATTATAGTTCTAAGCAACAAAGTAATAAGTTTTACCGAATGTCAATCCTCGAACTGTTTAATAGACTTTTTCATTGCATATGCATTTTGATTTCGTTTGATGTGGAAATTTTTATAAAATTGCTAATACCTCTAAAGTAAAATAAAACTGACTATCAGTATCTAAGCGAATATAAAAGTGAAAAAATTCTCGTGCACAGAGCAGCCAAAATATGTGGTGCATAAAAGAAACCACATACAAAGTATGAAATTTTAGATATTGTTGAAAATACGATACCCCGCTAGAGTTAATAATTTAAATTCGGCAGTATTCACAGCTTTTAAATGTAATAAAGAGTGGAGTTGCCCGTAACAGGAAAATTATTTCATAATCATTTTCATAATGTTAATCATAATGTTAATGTTAATTCATAATTGTTAGTCAGAATTTTAAAGCATTAATTGGTAATAAAAAATAAGTTGCACTATAAACTTAAAACGTTGGTAATGTGAGAAAAACCTGAAACAGTTTAATGTAGATGTACCAAGAACATGAATTTTTGGAACGAAATTTATCAGATAAATGATAAGCTTGTTACTAAGAAATTTAGAAAGAAACAGAAGAAACAGCGCTTACAGATGCCTCCTGCATAATTCGAAAATGATTATTCAATCTGAAGTTAGCAGCCTTCGAAAATTCCGAAAATGTCATTTTTTGAAGTCTCCAATTATTTCAGGAAAGGGATGTCAGGTAGAGATAATAAGGGAAGTATTTTTTGCTTGGTATTATCAGTTGAAAACAACTTTTGTTGTGCAAATAACATTATTTAAATTTTTTCAAATATTTTTTAATAAAGTAACTCTCAGTCCGACAAATGTCCATCTGAAAAATGTATGTTCATAGAACAACATATTTACAAAATTTTGGGTAGTTCTATCTAAATCAAAGTGCCAGATAGAAACAAGACCTGTGCCTGTTTTATTTCAATCAATATATTTATACATATATCAATGTAACTGTAAAATATATTACAAATACAGTAATTAAAACGAAAAATTAAACGAAAACAAGCCTAAACCGATATTATATAGTATATATAATATGATGGTATCCAGTCAAAATCTTGTTATGAGTTTGATTATAATATTTTAATTGGATAATTAACAGATAAGTGAAGGATGGTAAAACTTACTACGTATGTTGCTTAATCCGCTCATTAAAGCCCACGCTATTTAATATATTGACTTTCAATACAAAAAAAATCAGAAAAAATCTTTTCTTACCTTTATGTCTTGTGCAGGTGGTATCATACATGTTTATTATATCGATTGATTGCCAAATTTTGTCCGGCTTGGCATGGTACCTCATGGGCCCAATCAGAGTCAATGAGTCCTACCAGCAACTTTAAATTTTCGACGAATTCTTTCGAAGAATTTGCTTCTTGAATTTCAATGGATTCAGCGTTGATTGCTTGTTTAATCAACGTACCCATTTGAAGTGCTAAAGAAGGGTATCCAAAAGTTCCGTTCAGAAAATCGTTATTGGCAAGAGTTTTAGTGACTTCAATTAAAGTTTTAAATCTACTTGGTGTAAAAATATCTCTTAACGTCAAACTTTCTTTCTGTAAAATTTTTCTAGAAGCTTCGAGTATTCTTGCTAAACGCCTCATATATCTGTTAGCAACAACTAATAAATGCTGATCTTTGTGACTTTTAAGATACCTCCTAGCAACTTCACAAATGATTCTATCCTTTTTTGCGATTAGAGAAATATTGTCAGGCCTTAGCATCTTCAATAACCCACTAATAACGAGGAAGTCATGGGGTCCCAAAGGACCGACCATTATAGCTTGACCCTCTATTTGTGAATAATTTTTTTTTGAAGGATCTGGATTAAAATAGCATTTTTTGACATGTCTACGTAAGCTAGTGCGAGCGTAATATCCACGACAGAACTTACAAGCAATGTAATAGGAAGAATCGCGTTTTTCATCAGCTTGAACAGGGACAATTTTAGATGTACAAAAATTTCCTTCTTTTCTCTACTTATCAATTAATTTTTTTCTTTTTATAGATGATCTGTCCAAGATCATAATTTCTTGTATTTGTAATTCGTCAGCATGATGTCTTTCAATGTGGCGAACAAAATTTGAGATTTTCATATTGCAGAAGATACAACAATGTTTTCTTTTTATCCGAAAAGATTTGGCCACTTTTTTTGTATTGTTTTTGCATTTATTTCGGAAATATTAAAACTTTTTCTTAATGACAATCCTGATATATTTTCAGACGAAGTGTTACCCGAATTTGATGGTAAATAATCGGAATCTGTACCAGAATTCTCATCGGAAAATGAATCTGAAACAAAACAGTTGCTGTTGAACTTAATATTATGACAATTCAAAAATTATGCTATTTTAAATTTTCTAAATTCTGTCCTTACAATAATGGCATTTTTCATGTAAAATTAGATTCTTAATGATGTGCACCACGATTAAATTATGTTAATAAACAAAGTTATGAATTTTTTTTAAAAAAATTAATTTTCAACACTTTTCTCAGTTAAAAATCTCATCAAAGCACAAAACACCATTTTTAAGCTTTTTCAATTCTCTACAAATTTCTAAACGGACAGTAACATAACTCTTTCATATATCATAATACTACTCTTAAAAGCAAAATCAAAAAGGGCGCAATTTTTTTACCTTTTTTTGTTTATAACAAAATACCCAAAGTGAAATTTTGACTGGGATACTAGTTTTATACTATATGTTTGTCAATTTACCACTAATACTAAGCTAATGCTAATACTATTAAAGATGAGTCTATGATAGCTAAACTAATAGCTTTTATACTTAAAAATGTCTAAATAATTTCTCGAAATTCCTCCTGACAATTAAGTGGAAAATTGTCGTTATAAGTGGGGAATATATGGAAAAATTTCTTAATGACACAAAACACGCATATTTCAGAATATTAATTTCTTTTCACTGAAAAACCAAGGGGCTAAATTCGTTAACCTGAGGAAGTCTCAAATTTTCTGCTCTGCCAATACGAAATCTGTGTGCAAATTGCGTGATGTGTTTTTACGATCGAAATAATTTTATACGGATTAAATTCCTTATATTGAAGATTCTTGTTAAACACCCCAGCTTCTCTATAGGTCGGTCTTGTGCGGAACGAATTCAAACGGTTTTTATTTTAAGATGTAAATAGCAGCACTAAATAATATTTTACTTACCTGCATTTAATTTGCTAAAGCCAACTGGACCATTAAAGCCGACCGGCGCTGTTTCACCATGATGACTTTGATAAAAAATCACCAATGATCAAAAAGACACCATAGACAACGATGTACGCATTCAATTTTAGCCTTTCCTTTTACTTTTTGAGAAAAAAATTATTTTCCATCTAACCTCACTTTTCCGCGAACCGCTATTTCGTCGCCCTTTCGTCGATGAGGTAAGTATGAAGGAACTCCAACTTCTCTTTCTGCTACATCTGTGGGATGTCTTCTACACGCGTCGCACCAATTTTCACACGATATTTCACAATAACACATATAAATTAACGAATTTTTGTGGACATGTCCATTTTCATCAGATTTTCCGCTCACATGGAATAACAAAATAAGCACAAAGACTTGACACCTCAATGATAGTGGTTAATCGACCGAAGGAAACACATTGCAACTCATTGCTTAACGTTCAGATTTACCCTTTTGTTTACTTTTATTTCTTTATAGGAAGGTTACAGAGTACTACTTCCTGTGCAAAATCGTAAGCGCACTGTTACCTTAAGTAGTTTGGTTTTGTTTGTTTTATAGAAACGTTATGAAGAATTATTTTTTTATATTATTTTTCGATATCATATACTTAGAATAGTGATTATGTTGTTGTTTTGTGCATTTCCAATAGAATCGACGTTTTATTAAACTGATACTACTTTCATTATATTATACCTTATTATTAAATCACTTACCCCAACGAAGCTACCGACAAGTAAAGATTTCTACATCTTGGGAATAATTCTCTTAAATTCTATTTAATCACTCGTTACGTGTCGTACACTTTTACAACACCCGTGATGACGGTCGTTTAGCCACTACCAGATCTCGGGTATAATATATCCTATATCTAGGGTGTGCTTTGACACCCTCATTTAAAATTTCAAAATGGCGAATGCGCGAAAACCGCGCCATTTATAATCGTTTTTTCATTTATTTCTCCGCACTTTTTTTACAAAATGTGAATATCTGTATGAATGTGAAAAAAACGGCAAATCTGGCTAAATTTCTCACATTTTATTTTTTTTTTTTTTCTCAAAAACTACTGGTTTCCTCAAGTTAAAATTATTTTTTTCAAGAACCGTGATACTGTCCTCTATTAGTAAGAACAATTGCCATTTTTTAAATCGTGGTGAGGTAAGATAAATGTTTACCAATCAAGTAAAGGATAACCATGAGATCTGAAAAAGTAGTGGAGGGTCATTAGGACCCAGTCTTCAATATCTATCTACCTACTCACGTTTTCATGTATTCTACAGAGCCGATTTGACGAAAAACCCAAGTAAATTTGATTATCTCTTACGTGTTACAGGTCCTAGGTAAGATGTAACCTTCCAGTCCAGGTTTAACAGACAAATTCGGGATGATGTTACTGCATGACCTGCACTGGATCGATATCTTGGTGGCCTTAGCTCTTATAGAGGACGCAGTCACTACGATCCCTGGAACTTTGACAAGACGGGACACAATGTCTGACTAAAAAGGTTAAAGTTTAGTGATTTCAGGATTAGATTTAACTGAGAGTGCAGATGCTTGCATGGCCCTTGCCATACCTTCAGGGCTCTGAGGTCTGAGGGATGTGCATCCGAGGTCAGCGTGATCTGCACGTCTTGCAACTTTTCGTCCTCATCTGGTCGCGGGGACGTCAACTCATCAGCGACCTCAGTAGCCGCCGCTTCGAATATGGCGATATGTTCAGATGGTTGCTTGTACAACTTATCAGCCAGTGTCTCATCAAATGAACCGACATCCTCGATATTAACCCCCAAATAGTACTGGCTCAGGTTGTAATTCCTCTTTAGAGTATCCCTGAACGAGGCGAGATTTAGGTAAGAGAATCCGGTCGCACAAACGTACCCTCACCTGTATTTGTAGTCGAAATTGTCTGTGTGGTACTGCCGGATAAAATCTTTGAATCGCTTCTTAACAATCTGGAAGTTCGATTGCAGATCAGTCTGGTTCTCGTCAACGGAGAAGTTGTCGCTGAAGAACACGCCCGGGTCGTCGAAACCTTGCATTTTACTCGAATGATAAATGATACTTAAATGGATCACAGACCAAACCGACGCTGAAAATTAGAGGGAAAAGCACAGAATCACAAAATATATACCTTAGAGAAGCGTAACTACCGTGTTATTTTAAGGAGACACCGATGACATTTGCCGCCATATTTATTCCTTGCTCTCCCCACCACTGACTACTGAAATTGGCGAGAAATTCGAAAATTGCTAGATTTTGAAATTGGCGGGAATCTTGAAATTCGATTATTATTTCATTTCTTGGTCCATTTACATCAAACAAAATATAAGTCCACTTAAAATTATGTAATACTTACAAGAACGGTTTCTTTTGTAAAGTTTCTATGAATAAGTGCTCCATAATCTTAAGTAATCTTATATATTGCTTGGTGTAAACGATCCCAAGTTTTTATAAACCAATGAATAAGTGCCACCTCCACTTCACGCAGTTATTACTGAATGACAAATAACAAAGAAAACACAAATTCAAACAAAACATTTATATTTAGTCACAAAACATATACCTTAGAGAAGCGTAACTACCGTGTTATTTTAAGGAGACACCGATGACATTTGCCGCCATATTTATTCCTTGCTCTCCCCACCACTGACTACTGAAATTGGCGAGAAATTCGAAAATTGCTAGATTTTGAAATTGGCGGGAATCTTGAAATTCGATTATTATTTCATTTCTTGGTCCATTTACATCAAACAAAATATAAGTCCACTTAAAATTATGTAATACTTACAAGAACGTTTTCTTTTGTAAAGTTTCTATGAATAAGTGCTCCATAATCTTAAGTAATCTTATATATTGCTTGGTGTAAACGATCCCAAGTTTTTATAAACCAATGAATAAGTGCCACCTCCACTTCACGCAGTTATTACTGAATGACAAATATCAAAGAAAACACAAATTCAAACAAAACATTTATATTTAGTCACAAAACATATACCTTAGAGAAGCGTAACTACCGTGTTATTTTAAGGCGACACAGATGGCGTTTGCCGCCATATTTATTCCTTGCTCTCCCCACCACTGACCACTGAAATTGGCGGGAAATTCGAAAATTGCTGAATTTTGAAATTGGCGGGAACTTTGAAATACGATTATTATTGCATTCCTTGATCCATTTACATCAAACAAAATATAAGTCCACTTAAAATTATGTAACACTTACAAGAACGTTTTCTTTTGTAAAGTTTCTATGAATAAGTGCTCCATAATCTTAAGTAATCTTATATATTGCTTGGTGTAAACGATCCCAAGTTTTTATAAACCAATGAATGAGTGCCACTTCCACTTCACGCAGTATTACTGGATGACAAATAACAAAGAAAACACAAATTCAAACAAAACATTTATATTTAGTGATAGAGAATAGAACTGAAATTATTCTAACATTAGAGACCGTAATAGTTACCGACAACTTTAATTCTAATGCTTTTCAGTAAGATTTGTCGTCCTCCGTCTTTAGTTTTGAACTGCATGATTCCTAAAAGAAATTCCTAATTAGAGTAAAAATCATGGACATGTTATGAAACATAGTTTATCTTCCTTTTTCTTCGTTCGATAGTTTCTTAAAGCTAGAAACAAATAGTTAAATAAACTTGAACCTACCCTCTTCGTATAAATTTTAAAGTGTTCGATTAGCTGCTCTCATTACTTAATAAGCTTGCATTGTTTAGATAATTATCTGCATTTTATGTATCTGATACATTTTACTTTCAAGACTTGATGAATCTGATTTATTTAAATTCAATTGTTTCAGAAATTCTGTTTTCAGAAATTAAATCTCAAGTTCTTGATTTATATCACGACTAGAATGATCAGAACCACTTACAATAGGGACGTTCACCTCTAAAGAAGTTGGCAGGGTATCATGGTAAATATTACTATAATTTATAGTATAATAATACTGCTTGTGTTACAGTTATCAATACATTTAGGTACTGATGCAGGCAGTTATTTTTAAATTGGGATTAGCATAATCTGATGTAACAAAATATCTTTTACAAATGTCTCTATAAAATCAACATACGTGCTTCCACCTTAACATACGGGCAGCGTTCGTAAGAAAATTGTGAAACATGTTTGATCCATAAGCAGAGTTTACAACTGATGAGCAGTACTTATTTGTGGGATAAGGAAAGTTGCATGAATATGATTGCTTCCATAATGAAACATTTGATGTTAATTATGGTACTACTAGTAATATTTGTAATACAAACTACAACGATCAACAGAATTAAAGTGAAATCAATCCAGTTTTCCAGAGGGAAAAATATCAATTTATGCAAAATATGGCAACCGTATATTTGGTTATATTCTACACCCTACACTTTTACATTGAAATATGTTATACTTAACAATCTTACCACCAAGTCTTACCTTTCAAAATTTATAATAACACCGTTATTACACCAATTATCAAACTAATTACAACGAACTACTGTTCCTAACCTCGTAGCGCGTCTTATTTCCGATACATGAAACTTAGATTACTAAAAGTTTGGCTTAGAACAAGAAAAGTTGTAAATGGTGGCCATCTTTATTCCTTGCTCCCGTTTGCCAGTGGAAATAAAAATCCTAGATTTACCGAAAAAATTCCGCATTAATTTTGTGTTTCGTGCTTGAGTTTTATGTGTGTCAACAGAAATCTGACAATATCGATGTCACCGGTTCCCCAATGCTACTTTCACCCATATGCTTAGATTACTAAATGTTTGGCTTAGAACAAGAAAAGTCGTAAATGGTGGCCATCTTTGTTCCTTGCTCCCGTTTGCCAGTGGAAATAAGAGTCCTAGATTTACCGACAAAATTCAGCATAATTTTGTGTTTCGTGCTTGTGTTTTATGTATAACTGCAGAAGTCTGGCAACATCGATGTCGCCAATTCCTCAATGCTACTTTCACCCCTGTGACTGCCTCTTACTCTGCGACCTGTCTAATTGATATATTAAAAAGTCATTGGTTTGCACAGAACACTTCCTTGATTTTTTCTTGAAACCAGCAGAAGTTGTCCATGTTTCTTACACATTCGAACAGGATGTGTTTAATGTTCTGAGTGTGGCCGCACTCGCATAGGTCATATCTTTAACTTTTAAACGAAACAGGTGTTTTAAATTGTAAAAGCAGAAGTGCTTTTCAATTGTCATTATTTGAACATTCTGTGCTTGAGGATGAAAATACCATTAAGGAACCGGCGGCATCGATGTTGCCAGACTTCTGCTGATATACATAAAACTCAAGCGCGAAATACAAAATTATGCTGAATTTTGTCGGTAAATCTGGGACTTTTATTTGCACTGTCAAACGGGAGCAAGGAATAAAGATGGCGGCCGTTTACGACTTTTCATGTTCTAAGCCAAACTTTCAGTAATCTAAGTTTCATGTCTCGTAAAAAAGACGCGTCACGAGGTTAGGAACAGTGGTTCGTTGTAATTGGTGTAATAACGGTGTTATTATAAATTTTGAAAGGTAAAACTTGGTGGTAAGATTGTTAAGTATAACATGTTTCAATGTAAAGGTGTAGGATGTAGAATATTACCAAATATTCGGTTGCCTTATTTTGTACAAATTGGGATTTTTCCCTCTGGAAAACTGGATTGATTTCACTTTATGTTGATCGTTTTAGTTTGTATTACAAATATTACTAGTAGTACCATAATTAACATCAAATATTTCATTAAGGAAGCAATCATATTTATGCAACTTTCCATATCGCACAAATAAGTACTGCTCATCAGTTATAAACTCTGCTTATGGATCAAACATGTTTCACAATTTTCTTGCGAACACTGCACGTATGTTAAGATAGAAGCAAGTATGTTGATTTTATAGAGACATTTGTATAAGACATTTTGTTACATCAGATTATGCTAATCCCAATTTAAAAATGACTGCCTGCACCAGTACCTAAATGTATTGATAACTGTAACACAAACAGTATTATTATACTATAAATTATAGTAACATTTACCATGATACCGTGCCCACTCCATTAAAGGTGAACATCCCTATTGTAACTGGTTCTGATAATTCTAGTCTTGATGTAAATCAAGAACATTAGATTTAATTTCTGAAAACGGAATTTCTGAAACAATTAAATTTAAATAAATCAGATTCATCAAGTCTTGAAAGTAAAATGTATCAGATACATAAAAATGCAGGTAATTATCTAAACAATGCGAGCTCATTAAGTAATGAGAGCAGCTAATCTAACACTTAAAAACTTATATGAAGAGGGTAGGTTCAAGTTTATTTAACTATTTGTTTCTAGTTTTAAGAAACTATCGAACGAAGAAAAAGGAAGATAAACTTTGTTTCATAACATGTCCATGATTTGTGCTCTAATTAGGAATTTGTTTTAGGAATCATGCAGTTCAAAACTAAAGACGGAGGACGACAAATCTTACTGAAAAGCATTAGAATTAAAGTTGTCGGTAACTATTACGGTCTCTAATGTTAGAATAATTTCAGTTCTATTCTCTATCACTAAATATAAATGTTTTGTTTGAATTTTTGTTTTCTTTGTTATTTGTCATTCAGTAATAACTGCGTGAAGTGGAGGTGGCACTTATTCATTGGTTTATAAAAACTTGGGATGGTTTACACCAAGCAATATATAAGATTACTTAAGATTATGGAGCACTTATTCATAGAAACTTTACAAAAGAAAACGTTCTTGTAAGTGTTACATAATTTTAAGTGAACTTATATTTTGTTTGATGTAAATGGACCAAGAAATGCAATAATAATCGAATTTCAAAATTCTCGCCAATTTCAAAATCCAGCAATTTTCGAATTTCTCGCCAATTTCAGTAGTCAGTCGTGGGGAGAGCAAGGAATAAATATGGTGGCAAATGTTATCGGTGTCGCCTTAAAATAACAGGGTAGTTACGCTTCTCTAAGGTATATGTTTTGTGTTTGCGGTTTTAGCAAACGCAAATAATGATTCAGAACAAAAAGTGGGAAAAGATTATATAATCATAATTATATATCTCGTTTTAGTAGTATTTGTGAAGTGCTAGTGGAATTTTTATCTTGGACTATTGTTTCTGTGAACTTATTCTATTGAAGGTGTTACTGAGTTGTTCGGCATATGGTTGTGCTAACCGAGCCAAGAAAGGAATAAATATATCATTTCACAGGTAAATTATACATTTCTTATTAGCAATGTGCCAATGAACCGACCCATTTTTTTTTATATAAAACCAGCTTTCCTACAAACCCCATTTTACATAAAAAATGTTTGTGCTTTCAGACCATTCATGATTATGCTCACAACATTTTCTGCCTGGAAATTTTGTTTCTAACTTTGGAATGAAAACCTTAAAACCTGGTGTTGTTCCAAGTGTGTTTAATTTTACAACTCACTTGAAAAAAACTTGGCCAAAAGAAAGGTCTGCCGATTAAAAAATAAAAACCCAATAATACCAGAAACAACCGAAGAACCAATAATGTGTGATATATTTAGGGTATATAATAAGTTGTATATACTCATGTTGTGTTATTTCTTTAGTGCATCAACCTCAGGAACTTCGACACAAAAAAGGAAAAGTTCTTCAGCTTTACCTGGATGTTCTGTCGAGGTGCTTCCAAACGTCGTCCTTTGTCGAAAAAGGTAAATTGCAGAAACAAACATGTTAGCAATTTTACTATTAAACCAATTTTGTTTTAGAGAAAGGAGTCAACCTGTTTATATGGGGCATATATCTGCAGAGGATTTGGAAAATCCAAAAAAAAAATTAAAAAAACGTGGCAAATTGCCAATCAAAACATAACGAAGCAGATAAAAACAATTGTTTATTTACGACCAAATTAAAGCGCCTCCAAACACGAGTAAACACTTTGACCAACTTAAAACAACATTTAAAATCTACTCATAGAATTTCTTCCAGTTGCCATTTAATTCTTCAGGTGTGGTAATTATACTGGGAAAGTGTGTTTAACAAGAAAATAATTTTACTTTTTTTTCTGTAAATGCGCATGAGCAGCTAAATTCCAGGTATGTACAATAAATAAAAGGTTTATTTACAAAGCATGAAATGCACGTTATTTAACAATTAAGCAAGAGTAATTTTAGAAGTAGTAATTTGCTTCTTTTTTTTGTTAGTTAGTAAAAAGAATAAATTTTAATTTCAGAGGGATAAATTTTTTTTTGGATGTTAACTTGATCTCTGTATGATGTTTTAGGAATGTTTACCCAGCCCTGAACAGCAACTGTTATTAAGACAATTGAAGATGACCACTGAACGAAAATTTCCCCCTGAACTTTTACCCGAATATTTACCCTAACTTTGCATTTTTATTCCAGTTCAGCTTGCAATTATGTTAGGAAAACATTCAATAACTGTCTCCCTCATTCTAATGATGAATTACATCAAGAGGGAAAACAATTGATTTGTTAAATAAGACTGGCAGTACAATAATTTCATTAACTTTTGATGGAATGGAAACAAATTTAACAATGGCTAAAATTTTGGGAGCAAATCTCACATTGCCAGACCCCAAGCCATTCTTTTTAAATCCTCAAACTCAAGATGAAATATTTGTTATTTTGGATCCATGCCATCTTATAACATTACTTCGAAATGCTTTAGGAGATTGGGGTAAATTTTATGATGGGGATAAGGGTGCAATCTTGTGTCAATATTTTGAAAATTTGGTCACGCTTCAAGAACATGAAGAGTTACATTTATCCACCAACATAAGAAGAAGGCATATTGATTATTTTACAGAAAAAAATGAAAGTTAAATTAGCGGTGCAGTTTTTTAGCTTTGCGTGACAGACGCTTTGGAATATTGTGAATTAGATTTAAATTTATCTTCCTTTCAAAATTCATTTGCTGCTATTAAATGTTGTCGTATTATTGATAAATTATATGATATACTTAATACCAGAAATGCACTAAGTAAATAGCCTTTTACAAAAACCCCTTTCTGATTTAAATATTTCTAAGTAATTAAGTAATTTTTTGTGAACCCAAAAATTACATTTTGAGCCTTAAAAATCCAAGGGGAAAAAAAATGATTGAAAGTAGAAGGAAAACAGGTTTCTTAGGTTGATAGTCAATATGCACTCAATAGAAGCGATTGTTGAAAAATATGTTATTGAAAAGAAATACTTTTCTTATTTATTGACCTATAAATTAAGTCAGGAACACATTCAAACCTTTTTTGCTGCATAAGATCAAAAGGAGGCATTAATAACAACTCTACTGTTTCTTAATTCGAAGCTGCTTATAAACCCCTTTTAATTCGTGCAGAAATCTCTTCAAAATAGACAGAAAACTGCTTGCTTCAAGATGACACATACATCTTAAATATTACATCATCACATAAGAAAAATACAGTGATGACGTTGAAGGAGAGGAAACCGAAAAGAAGCGTGAAAGAGTAAGACCTTCAAGATTTGTAGACGACTCTGAGGAGGAAGAAGAACGCACTACAGATAAGTGAAATCCCATCAAACGCCCTAAATTGGACTCATTAAGAAGTAAAGTATTGTTAAACTTCAAATGTACATAACTAAACAACAACTCTTTAGACAAGACACTTCAACAAACATTCTCTAAGACATCTACCCTATCAACCAGTCTTGGCATCAATCCTGGCATATCTCTTCCACCTAGTTCTTATGGTAATTGGAGTGACAGTGATTTGGGTTCATCTGCCAGCTTTAGTGGGAGACTGGACAAAGGTAAATACATTTAATTTTTAAATAAAAAAATCTACGAAAAATAATGAGCATGCAATAATTATGTAGCAATTATCGCATGAACATTTTCAAAATTCATGTAAACAAATTTGATTTAAGATTTTCAAGAAAAGTTAAGGCTAAGGCAACATTAAAATTTAATTTGCCAGAAAGTTGTCCAGTTACTTTCCCCATCAATTGCAATGCATATATTGGAAGAGTTTCTGAATGACAAAGATAATTTAAATGCCGTGGTAAGTTTTTTTCAGTTATTTTTTTAAAACTATTTTATCATGTGCTTTATTACAGGCAGTCTATTTATCTACTATTGGAGGTCGGGATTTGACAAACAGGACAAATAATATCTTAAAGTTTTTAGTCACAGACAGCATTGCCAAAGAATTCAGCTTTTTCGGATAGCGCAATAATAAGAAACCTTTTTACTGTCTTAATCTTTTGCTTAATAGCATATTTATGAAGGGAAGGGGGGTAGATGTATCAGGTGAGTTCAAAAAATTATTAATCTTATCCAAAAAATCGATGTGTAGTCCAAGCTTTGTAAACTAAATATTAATAAAATTTTGATGAAATATCTTTATAGAACAAAAAATGTCTTCCTTTGTTGAATTTGCTCTACTGCATCATGTCTTTTTTTGTAGGAGGAGCAAAAACAGCTAGCCCTGATTCATCTGAAAAGGAGATTGAAAACATAATAAAAGTTTGGTTGAAACATGTCCCCCAACACTCCAATGCGAAAAATCACAAGTAGGAGAAGAAAAACTGCTGTTACTCGCAGGCAAATGTATAGAAGAATAAATGAGCAGTTGAGTTCTATTTTATCAAACACTAATATGGAAGTCAATAATTCATTAACATGCAGCTGTATTACATGCAGAAAATGAGACATTTCCTGGCGATTGTAGTTCAAATTTAAGCTTTTTTGAGTCAAATTCGGACACAAATCAAACCGTTAGTAACGAAAGCAAATAAGAAATCCCAGATTTTAATTATTTTAATAATCTCGATTCCTCTGGTGAGGAATCTAATTCTAAAAAGGAAGTCTGGATTTTTGTAATAATTTTTTGTCATGGGTTGGTCCTTGGTAAACGAAGTTTAATATATCAAAAGTGGCAGTTACTGATCTGTTACACTTTTTATCAAAATATCATAACAACCTATCTTTAGATTCTCGAACTTTATTAAGTACGCCGAGGAGTGCACCAATTAAAGTTTTAGGCAGTGGTGAATATTGTTATTTTGGCTTAAAAAATGCATTAACTGTGAAATTATCTAAAATTAATGCAAAAATAAAAAACCCTCTTGAAATATCTCTTAATGTTGACGAAATTCCGTTGTTTAATAGTTCAAATTTACAATTTTGGCCAGTTTTAGGTTTGATTAAAAACTTTCATTCCAGTCCATTTGTTATTGGTATTTACTGTGGGAGAACAAAACCTAGTTCTTTATTTGAATTTTTGGATGAATTTGTAGATGAACTTAATAATCTTGTCAATGAAGGTTTTCATTTTAATAAAGATCATTGTCAACTAAACATTCACAGTTTCATATGTGATGCTCCTGCTAGAGCATTTATAAAATGCACTAAATCTCATACAGGTTATTCGTCATGCGATAGGTGCACCATAGTAGGTGATTATCACTTAAATAGAATGATTCTTGATATCGGGTATTTTAACAGCCGGACCAATGATACTTTTCGTCAATAGTCCGATGAAGACCACCACTTATTAATACAAAGTCCTTTGCTTCGACTTAATATTGATTTAGTAGGATGTTTTGTAATTGACTATATGCACTGCATATGTTTGGAAGTTATGCGTAAACTGTTCAATACATGGAGTAGTGGACCTTTAAATGTTCGAGTTAGTCAGCGATCAATACAAACCATTTGTGATAAATTAGTAGGCTTAAAAAATGTATTCCCTTAGAATTTAACCGTAAACCTAAAACCCTTTTAGAAGTATCCAGATGGAAAGCCACAGAATTTAGAATGTTCTTGTTATATTTAGGACCTTTGATTCTGAAAGATATTGGGATTTATGAAAATTTTTTACTTTTGCATTGCGCTGTAACAATATTAGTTTCACCTAAGTATAGGTTGATTAATTCATACGGTATTCATTGAGTTAGCAGAACTGCTAAAAAATTTTGTAGAGCACTGTAAGACCATATATGGGTTGAAATTTCTTATATATACCCAGATAGCCAAATGCCGGCAGATCGTGTGCAGATCCTGCTCTTCCGTCGGCAGATGGGCGGCAGGCTGTGGCCAAATCTGCCGCTGATCTGCCGATCCATTACCGCCACCTATCGTAGATTAGTAGAAATGCGAGATGTAGAAATAGATGCAAGACCTTTATTGGTGGTTGCATATCTATTGATCGAGGTTTCAAAAAGAATTTATAAGCAGGATACAACCGGCAACGTTGTCGATTCGACGGCAGTCGAAATAGGTTCGATATAGAGGGAACTTTTCCGTCCACATTACTTTTCTCGGTCTCGTTAATAGGGACAATTTTACGAAATGAAACATAATAAAGTAATAATCGTGTAATTGGAAATATAGAAGCAAGTAAGATGCGAAACAAAAATTTTATACCAAAGAAACTATAAAGAAATTTATACAAATAAAGAAAAAGTCCAGTAGAAAAAAACGACAATTAAATGTATATACACAATATATAATAATGTAATATAATAGACATCAAACTGATAATAAAAAGAATTTTTATAACACTATATTTACCTACATATAACACTAAATTTTACAACTTTCGGTGAACTTACAATATGTACATATATTTACATTTCATATTATAACTAATAACTAGAGACAATAAAATAGAAATTTTAATACGATTTACTGCACTACTGGTCGGATGCGGATGCTTTTTTGATCGTCTCAGCCCGGGCTCTCCCTTTTGCAGCTTTTATTCCTTTCGTCACTCCTTGCTGAAGTTGCTCTTTCCGGATTGGACCAAATCGCCGGGAGAACATTAAAGCAGCTATAAAATTGATAAAAAAATATGTGTATTAGAATTAATAATCGTACCTATATTTATGTTATGTAAGAATAATATCTAATAGGTATAACTGAAGTGTCTGAAGTCAATGAAGATAATTAATTAATATCAATTAATAATGTTAAATTAATAATTAATTATTTGATTCAATTAATGAACGAATGAGTTAATATCGCCAAATATCCGGCACTGTTAGAAATAAATGATGATGATGATGATGATAATGATAATGATAATAATAGTAATGTGAGACTTACAATAGATCGCCTGTACGAGACGACTATTTGACAAGGACTTCTCGGCGTTTTTGCCTCCTTTCACCTCACTCCCGGTCCAACTCAAATGGGTTACAAGGGCTGCAGTTATGCTCTCGGCCAGCTTCGACATTGTTCTTTTTCGTACCTCGAATTTGGCAACCTAGGTCGATTTGCTTTCGACATTGTTGCGCGACTAACACCGACGATAAACTGGAAGGTCTGCTGCGACGAAAACCACCCGAACCACCCGAAATCCCTTAAGTACCTAAGTGTCCTTATGGTAAGTTTCAATAAGGACTAGGTGAAGAATCGCTTCGAATCCATCCAATCACGTATTAGACATAAGTTCGGTTTCATTCCACCGCATTTATTTTCGTTTCTTTTCCCTTTCGAGTGGAATTTATTTATAAATTTTGTACATCGTATCAATTTATAAATAAGTATTATTTATTTAGGTATCAAATTCACACACAAAAACGGCAGACCTTTGATGAATATCCATCACCTTAAGGTGAAAACTTTATTTTGAAACGTATTTAGATAATAATGACAATCGTGAAAAGCATAGCTTTTCTAAAACACAAAGTTATTAATTTAACAATAATCTTAAATCGTTATTTAAATTCCTTTCTTTCAGAGCTGAACCCTTAGAGTACTAGATACATTACCAGATTACCAGTACAAATACATAATATATACTTTAAGGAAGACTACATAAATTGCTGTTTTCGTAATTTAAAATTACCTCGAAAACTGAAAGTGACAAATTAACAGAAACTCCTCATATATAAGGTGACAAAAAACATCTACTTCAAAATACTGTGAATTGTGGAATTATACCTAAGTCAATGCCTAATTTCGCGTGCTTTATCGAATGCCCATGAAATAAACTTCCAATTTGTTTTTACTAACAAACGTGTTCGAAAGGATTTTACAATGAATTTCATATTTCTGTCTCGTGTTGGTAAAGCAGGTAAAACCATTAAAGGAACAAAGGGCACGGCACAGGTAATAAAACAGATGTCCGACATTCATCGGACTAACGCTTATCAGTTATTTACACATAATGTTAGGATAAACCTTCGTTTTCTTAAAATTTCAGTTGGGCTTATTACAGCATTACGCTGGTCCAAATCGGTTGAATAATTTTTTATGTATTTTGTATTTATTGTGTCAACATGTCACAAAGACAAAGCTTCCTTAATTAGATATAAAAATTTTATGTGCAAAATTTGTATACAGTAATGATTACCGAAAAAACAGTTTAAGGTCAATTCAAAATATAGCAGCTAGTAGATGTATTGTAACGTCTTGTGTTATATCAAATTATATGTATTAAAAAACTACAGCGTTTTTGTGTGTGAATTTGATACCTAAATAAATAATACTTATTTATAAATTGATACGATGTACAAAATTTATAAATAAATTCCACACGAAAGGGAAAAGAAACGAAAATAAATGCAGTGGAATGAAACCGAACTTAAGTCTAATACGTGATTGGATGGATTCGAAGCGATTCTTCACCTAGTCCTTATTGAAACTTACTATAAGGACACTTAGGTACTTAAGGGATTTCGGGTGGTTCGGGTGGTTTTCGTCGCAGCAAACCTTCCAGTTTATCGCCGGTGTTAGTCGCGCAACAATGTCGAATGCAAATCGACCTAGGTTGCCAAATTCGAGGTACGAAAAAGAACAATGTCGATGCTGGCCGAGAGCATAACTGCAGCCCTTGTAACCCATTTGAGTTGGACCGGGAGTGAAGTGAAAGGAGGCAAAAACGCCGGGAAGTCCTTGTCAAATAGTCGTCTCGTACAGGCGATCTATTGTAAGTCTCACATTACTATTATTATCATTATCATTATCATCATCATCATCATTTATTTGTAACAGTGCCGGATATTTGGCGATATTAACTCATTTGTTCATTAATTTAATCAAATAATTAATTATTAATTTAACATTATTAATTGATATTAATTAATTATCTTCATTGACTTCAGACACTTCAGTTATACCTATTAGATATTATTCTTACATAACATAAATATAGGTACGATTATTAATTCTAATACACATATCTTTTTATCAATTTTATAGCTGCTTTAATGTTCTCCCGGCGATTTGGTCCAATCCGGA
The DNA here is from genome assembly GCA_963576515.1 of Cryptocephalus primarius. Lineage (NCBI taxonomy): Eukaryota > Metazoa > Arthropoda > Insecta > Coleoptera > Chrysomelidae > Cryptocephalus > Cryptocephalus primarius. The sequence goes on along the minus strand of OY754939.1, from coordinate 1,326,013 downwards.
AAGAGCAACTTCAACAAGGAGTGACGAAAGGAATAAAAGCTGCAAAAGGGAGAGCCCGGGCTGAGACGATCAAAAAAGCATCCGCATCCGACCAGTAGTGCAGTAAATCGTATTAAAATTTCTATTTTATTGTCTCTAGTTATTACTTATATGAAATGTAAATATATGTACATATTGTAAGTTCACCGAAAGTTGTAAAATATTGTGTTATATGTAGTTAAACATAGTGTTATAAAAATTCTTTTTATTATCAGTTTGTTGTCTATTATATTACATTATTATATATTGTGTATATACATTTAATTGTCGTTTTTTTCTACTGGACTTTTTCTTTATTTGTATAAATTTCATTATAGTTTCTTTGGTATAAAATTTTTGTTTCGCATCTTACTTGCTTCTATATTTCCAATTACACGATTATTACTTTATTATGTTTCATTTGGTAAAATTTTCCCTATTAACGAGACCGAGAAAAGTAATGTGGACGGAAAGTTCCCTCTATATCGAACCTATTTCGACTGCAGTCGAATCGACAACGTTGCCGGTTGTATCCTGCTTATAAATTCGTCTTAAACCTCGATCAATAGATATGCAACCACCAATAAAGGTCTTGCATTTATTTCTTCATCTCGCATTTATACTAATCTACGATAGGTGGCGGTAATGGATCGGCAGATCAGCGGCAGATTGGGCCACAGTCTGCCGCCCATCTGCCGGCAGGTTTGGTTATCTGGGTAATGTTCATATTCTGACACATATTTGTGATGATGTAAAAAAATATGGACCTTTGGACGACTTATCAGCATTTCCATTTGAAAACTTTTTGGGACAGTTAAAAAAATTAATTAAATCTCTTAAAAACCCTTTACGACAAGTTTATAACAAGTTGCAGGAAATTGGTCATTTAGAAACCTATTCCCAACAAAGTGAAACCGATATATTACCAATGCTTGAACATACACCTGGACCTTTGCTAAATAATTCCATTAAATGCAGGCAATACAAAAAATTGTTTTTTAATTATTTTATTCTTGCAATATCCACACATTTGAGTGCAGATGCCTACTGTTCAATAGATAGTGAAACAATTATACAAATAGAAAATATGTTAAGTGCTGATATAGGCGATATTTTCATAATTGGAAAAAAAGTGTCAATAATCTTTCCTATTTTAATAGTCCTATTAATTCATCATTGTTAGGAATAAGTATTGTAATACTTTTACATGCACAAAGAGGTTTTACTACCTAATGTCAACGTAACATCTACAATCACATAAAAACAACACTTGTTTTTCCATAACAACGGCTTATACACTATCCCTCCCCGTCTTCAGGGTCGCCCTCGACCCTCGGACGATCTACTTCCTCAGTACTCCATATCAGCGAATGACTAACATATCAGCGAACTGCTACTGCTACTGCTCCTGCTACGGCTACGGCTACTGCTACGGTTACGGCTACTGCTACTGCTACGGCTACGGCTACAGCTACGGTTACAGCTACGGCTACTGCTACTGCTGCTACTGCTACGGCTAATGCTTCGGCTACTGCTTCGGCTACTGCTACTGCTACTGCTACTGCTACCATGCACACCGCCCCTCCCCTTTTTCAGAAATTCCGCCAGAACTTATCCATCGAGAGCCAGTCGTCCTCTCCAGGCGATGTTCACCTCCGGGAATCTCGCCATAGTTGATCTAAAAATCAAACAAAACACGCCAGTATCCTTGCCAAATCCATTTGCAATAAATTGCAAGTGTATGTGTAATTGTGTGCATGTGTATGTGTGTGATTAACTCCATTGAGCGGGTTGGACTGCAAATCCTGTACAAAAATTCATCAGCAGCAAATCGAAACCAAGCAGGCCAATCCTCTTTCTGACCATGAAAGACACCAGGGGTGACCAATCCCATCCAATGCTCCAGGTAGAAGAGGGACCTGTCTCTTGAAATCCTTCGCTGCTCCTGCAGTTACTGAAATCCCCAGCAACTGCTTCATGGCTCCAGACACACAACCCAGTGGTCAACCATCACCAATTCTTGTACTAAAGATGAACAGCGCCCGTCTCCCAATATGAGTTACGAATGTGAGTGTAGCACTCAAACGGGCCACGCGCGCCAGCCGCACGCAGTCAATCCATTCGAGTGTTTTCCTAAATCTAAACCTGTTTAGGTTATCCCAAACCTTGGTGTTATAGTGGTGTGTATTTGTGTAATGGTACTTAGCTTCGGATTCTGTAGCGTTTCGAGTTGCGCCAGCCGCCCAACAATTCCACAACGCCGCACAGACTGCACTCCTCGCCTCTCCGCCGCGTGCCATCGCCATCACTTCCGTACGCCATCCCAGGTCCACCAAACCTTTATCCGCTATTCCGGTTCACAAAATCCCGGACAGGCCCCCATTGTAATACTTTTACATGCACAAAGAGGTTTTACTACCTAATGTCAACGTAACATCTACAATCACATAAAAACAACACTTGTTTTTCCATAACAACGGCTTATACGGGGCATTCGCTACAGTATTATTAAAATTCAATATTTGGTACATTAACAGCCAATCCATAATGAAATGTCTTGTTCTTCCATATCAAGAAAATCATGTTTTCCTCTAATTCATTCCGAAAAGTAATGTACATATACCCAGATAGCCAAACCTGCCGGCAGATTGGCGGCAGCATACGGTATTGTTCTAGATCGGAAACTGTAATGGTGGGACGCCATTACGTAATGGTGGCGACGCGGCGAGCGCTCTCCTTGATATGTGGGACGAAACAAATTTCTTCTTCCACCCCCCCTCGCCCCCTCCTGATACCTTCAACCTCACCGCACCATAATAAAACTACATATAATATATAATATATTATATATAATATACGTACAATACGATTACAGATACGTTGCCGAAAATCTGGCAACATTCTAAATCGATGTGTGATAAAATGGTGATGACGTGAGCGCAACTGTGTTTGGCGTTTAGTATATATAACACAAATTATTATATTTTCCAAAAATTGACAGTTTTTTTTGCATTTCTCATAACGTCGGGCGCTATTAGCGTTTACCTTATTTTGACAGGTACGCATGCGCATTAAGCACTTCCAATGGCGTTGACACTATTTACGTTAGCGCCCGACGCTATTAGAGAGTTTTTGCATTTCACATAACGTCGGGCGCTATTAGAGAGTTTTTGCATAACGTAAAATAGCATAGGCCGCTATTACAGACGGCGTTATTTTTACGGTATTTCAGTAATTCGCTGGCTACGTTTCTTTTAGTTCTTGCAGAGCAGTTGAATAGCGTTATGAAATGTTGTTTGACAAACGGCAGTTGAGAGATTCTCCTGTTTTGGGTTTCGTATAACCTATAAGTTGTGGCTGGCACTAACATATTTTTGTGTTAATTTCTTGACAACTTTAAAATGGAAAACATAATAGAAGCTACTGCTTTAGGTGGCTTAGATGACGAGGTAGTGGAAGAAGCAGTCCTTCATGAATTGCTAATGCAAAGAGTCCCACCATTATTAAGGGAGAGGCAGTTGGTCATTTTAATTTAAATTTATTAAGTGACCAAGAGGTACAGCTAAATTTCAGATTTAATAGAGAAGACTTGGAGAGGTTAAGAATAGCTTTGAGGATACCAAATGAACTAAGGACACCTAACAGATATTCAGTAACTGGTAAGTAAGCGTAAACCTAAACATACGGTTTTTTTATTACTACTTGCATTTTTTAGGCCTTACAGGATTATGCATGTATTTAAGGATGCTCGCAAATATCCTGCATAGGCTCGCATAGTTCCTCTAACTTTAGAACAATATTTAACATAATTATTGGTATATTTGCGGCGCCAAGTCCATTTTGCTGAATATTGGAGATCTTCAAGATTTCTAAAATCGTTTCTGGTTTCTATTGGTGATTACCAATCAGAAGGTAAAGAAGCTAACATTGGGAGAGTATAAATAATTTAAACAAAACTGATCAAAGCTGACACTGCAACTTAGAAAATGAGATGTTCCAGAACTTCATTTGATGATTTACTACGATGAATAAAAGTCGGGTAGTGTTTCATTTGTAATAACTTACTTTTGTTTGTTTACAAGAAATTATGAGAAATCCCTCATGTACACAGTAACATAAGGAGTTGATCGGGTGCTTCTATTAGGCCTTCTAAATAATACTAGTGAATAAATTATTCTGTTTTCTATGTGGATGTAGATATGTTTGTGTCTTTATATAAAACTGAAGTTTTTTTAAATAAATGAAACTGGTTTATTTTCAAATACTCCCAAGATTGCTTTAGTATTACATGTAGTTTTAATTTATGAGATACCAACATTCGGTACATTTAGCACAATCACTGGAAACTTTCATAAAGGTTTTGTTCGCTAAATAAACTTGAGTACAAAAGTAAAAGTAAAGTGTACAAAATATGTAAATGGATGGTTAAATATTAAGATAACGACTATTGAGAAGGAAGTGGGTGATAAAAGTTATGGGGTTGTCTACTGAGCGTACGCTAATGAAAGGGAATGATGATCTTAGGTTTACGAATCTAAATGTTTTTAACGATTAGGTAAATAATAGGCAATATATTGATAATTGATAAGTACTGAATGTGGGATTACAACAAACCACACGTGTACCCACAGCATCCCACAACATGTAGAACAGAAATAGTATTGTTCTGTAATTACAGGAACCCAACTGCAGTAATCTGCGCCAACTGCCAGCCAACAAAGTTACTAAATTTGACCAATTTGATGTTACAAAATCCCCCAAAACAGGAGAATCTATCAACTGCCGTTTGCCAAACAACATTTCATAACGCTATTCAACTGCTCTGCAAAAACTAAAAGAAACGTAGCCAGCGAATTACTGAAATACCGTAAAAATAACGCCCTCTGCAATATCGGCCTATGGTATTTTACGTTATGCAAAAACTCGCTATTAGAGAGTTTTTGCATTTCACATAACTTCGGGCGCTATTAGCGTTTACCTTATTTTGACAGGTACGCATGCGCATTAAGCACTTTAAATAGCGTTGACGCTATTTACGTTAGCGCCCTACGCTATTAGCGGACGATTACCGTCAACGCTATTTGAGGATTTTGTAACATCAAATTGGTCAAATTTAGTAACTTTGTTGGCTGGCAGTTGGCGCAGATTACTGAAGTTGGGTTCCTGTAATTACAGAACAATACTATTTCTGCTCGAAATGTTGTGGGATGCTGTGGGTACACGTGTGGCTTGTTGTAATCCCACATTCGGTACACATCAATTATCGATATATTGCCTATTATTTACCTAATAGTTAAAAACATTTAAATTCGTAAACCTAAGATCATCGGTCCCTTTCATTAGCGTACGCTCAGTAAACAACCCCATAACTTTTATCACCCATTTCCTTCTCAATAGTCGTTATCTCAATATTTAACCATCCATTTACAAATTTTGTACATTTTCAAGTTTATTTAGTGAACCAAACCTTTATGAAAGTTAACGGTGATTATGCTAAAAGTACCGAATGTTTGATTTCGTGTGGTTCCGAGTGGAGGGAAAGTTCCTCCACCACCCCTGATTGATATTTTAATAAAAAAAAAAATGGATTCTTAGAGTGTTCTCGTTTCTTTTCTATACTTATCGCTAATGAGGTAATACCTCATTTTACGAAGAGCTCAGCAATGTAAATTGCCATTTGACTAATGATAGAATTTATCACCAATTGAAGTAAGGATAAGCAGTACCATTTAACTTTAATTTACTCTGGGCAACTGCTTAACACACAGCACTGCATTCTATTGCTTCGACAAGTGAAGTTATGTTGGACAATCAATAGTTAATTGGATTGAATTATTTTACTATGTTTGAGTTATGTTATGTATGTGACCTGATCATATAAACCCACCATTGAACAGCTTACTCATATATAAAACTGAACTATCTCACACATTTTAAGTACATGTAATACTAAAGTAATCTTGGGAGTATTTGAAAATAAACCAGTTCCATTTATTCAAAAAAACTTCAGTTTTAAAGACACACAAACATAATTACAGCTACATAGAAAACAAAATAATTTATTCACTAGTATTATTTAGAAGGTAATAGAGGCACCCGATCAACTCCTTCTCTTACCGTGTACATGAGGGATTCCTCCTCTCATCTCATTTTCTAAGTTGCAGCGTCAGCTTTAATCAATTTTGTTTAAATTATTTATACTCTCCCAAAGTTAGCTTCTTTACCTTCTGATTCGTAATCACCAATAAAAACCAGAAACCATTTTAGAAATCTTGAAGATCTCCAATATTCAGCAAAATGGACTTGGCGCCACAAATATACCAATAATTATGTTAAATATTGTTCTAAAGTTGGAGGAACTCTGCGAGCCTCCGTAAATACATGCATAATCCTGTGAGGCCTAAAAAATGCAAGTAGTAATAAAAAAACTGTATGTTTAGGTTTACGTTTACTTACCACTTACTGAATATCTGTTAGGTGTCTTTAGTTCATTTGGTATCTTCAAAGCTATTCTTAACCTCTCCAAGTCTTCTCTATTAAATCTGAAATTTAGCTGTACCTCTTGATCTCTTAATAAATTTAAATTAAAATGACCAAACTGCCTCTCACTTAATAATGGTGGGAATCTTTGCATTAGCAATTCATGAAGGACTGCTTATTCCACTACCTCGTCAGCTAAGCCACCTAAAGCGGCAGCTTCTATTAAGGTGACAGCAGAAGAGACAGGAAGCCGGGGAATTCAGACGAGAAGTCCTTTTTATTGTTATCCTGCTTAGAAAATAGATAAAGTTTCGTTACACTTTATCTACATATATATTTGGTGTAAATCTCACTTCTGACACCAGTGCTTTCCGTTGAGTGCTGGACGGCACTTCATGAGCATCGCAATCATATGCTTTAAGCTTACAGACCGCAAATTCTAATATTTGTATATAAGTATAAAGGCCATGGTATAAATCATAAACAAGAGTAATTATGTTAGACATTGTGTGCAGATACTTTGTTGTAAATGCAATTTATATGTTCCAATTTTTATGTATTTTAATGTTGCATGGGAAGTACATCGGACGCATGTGGTATGTGTGAAAACTGTCATGTTTTTGGTTTGGTTCCAAACAAGAACGACAGTACTTTACATAAGTACAGTTCTTAACAACAGTAGTTAACTTTTTCATTAGTTTTTCTTGTCTCATTTATTTTAGTATTGCAGATTAACGCAGTAGAGTATTTTAGTCGCATCAATGCATGTATAATTGACATACAAGTATTAAACGTCATATTTTTATACATAGGATGCATGTTGTGAATGTGAAAACTTTATTTTTTTTTTAATTCACAAATGTTAAATTTCATGTACTTTTACTTTTTAGGATTTATCTTTGGAATACTAATAAATATTAATAAATAAATTTCCAAATGAAAATTGTTTCCTTTCTTATTTATATGATGCCTTCCACGCCCCTATTTCAATCAGTTTCATAAATTCCTTGCAAAAATTAAACTTCATCGACTGGAAATGTCTACTGTAAATTTCCGTTTCTTGAAGTTTAATTTTTGCAAGGATTTTATGAAACTGATTGAAATATATGAAATATGTAAATACCATCATAAATCAAATTTCCCGCTATTGATACTTTTACATGCCGTCGTTAGGAGATGGCGCTGAACTGTAACCAAAATGATATTAGTAAGTCGACTATCTATAAGCTGACCTTATCTGTGGACGCATAGCGCTGCGACCGAGAGCTTCTCGTGCCCCATCCGTCATGTCACTTCGCAGTCTTCGAGCGTCGCAACCCGCATTTTCGTTTACACAGCCTAAAAAAGTTGTGTGGCAGCGCCATCCTTTCGAAGTGGTACAAACTAATAACGTGTGTCTCCGATCCTCCCATAAGACTTTCCTGGCCCTGGGCGGCAGCCTGTGACCAAATCTGCCGGTCAGTTACCGCCACCTACCGTAGAATGGTAGAAATGCGTGATATAGAAATAGGTGTAATACCTTTATTGGTGGTTGCATATCTATTGATCGAGGTTTAAAACGAATTTATAAGCATACAACCGGCAACGTTGTCGATTCGACGGCAGTTGAAATAGGTTCGATATCGAGAGAATCTTACGTCCACATTGCTTTTCTAGGTCTCGTCATTAGGGAAAATTTTATCAAATAAAACAAAGTAATAATCGTGTAATTGGAAATATAGAAGCAAGTAAGATGCGAAACAAAAATTTTATACTAAAGAAACTATAAAGAAAGTTATACAAATAAAGATATCCAGTATAAAATGAGACAATTAAATGTATACACACAATATAATAATATGAGATAATATAACAAAAATAAAATTTAAAATAATATGATAATAATATAATAATGTAATGAAATACACATCAAACTGGTAATAAGTAGAATTTTTATTATAACACTATGTTTAACTACTTATAACTAAATTTTACAATTTTCGGTGAACTTACAATATGTACATATATTTACATTTCATATAACTAATAACTAGAGATAATAAAATAGAAATTTGAATACGATTTACTGCACTACTGGTCGGACGCGGATGCTTTTTTGATCGTCTCAGCCCGGGCTCTCTCTTTCACAGCTTTTAATCCTTTCGTCACTCCTTGTTGAAGTTGTTCTTTCCGGATTGAACCAAATCGCCGGGAGAACATTAAGGCAGCTATAAAATTTATAAAAAAAGATGTGTATTATAATTAATAATCGTACCTATATTTATGTTATGTAAGAATAATATCTAATAGGTATAACTGAATTGTCTGAAGTCAATGAAAATAATTAATTATTATCAATTAATAATGTAAATTAATAATTAATTATTTGATTAAATTATTAACACAAATGAGCTAATATCGCCAAATATCCGGTACTTTTAGAGATAAATGATGATGATAATAATAATAATAATAATGTGAGACTTACAATAAATCGCCTGTACAAGACGACTATTTGACAAGGGCTTCTCGGCGTTTTTCCTCCTTTCATCTCACTCCTGGTCCAACTCAAATGGGTTGCAAGGGCTGCAGTTATGCTCTCGGCCAGCATCGTAATTATGCTGCCGTTTACGTCACGGCTCTCAACGTAGGCGAAATATCATACCTGAAGTAAAAAAAATCGTAAATTTCTATTTTGGAGAACAGAAAACCTAGTCGCAGAAAGCAGGCAAATAGAAAATTGCAAGAAGTCAGTTAAGTGGAGTATTTATTCAAGAGTGTAAAAGTACAACTTACAACATTTCGGAATTCTTGTTCATCAGAAGATTCCTCGAAATCACGATATTCTTGAAATGTACGTAGTGGAAATCGTTGGGGAAGAGCGGGAATTTCGAAAGCCGGTTCGATTAACTTTTCGGTTTTCGAGGTAGTTTTAAAGAACGAAAACAGCAATTTATTTAGTCTTTCTTAAAGTATATATTATGTATTACTACTGGTAATCTGGTAATGTATCTAGTACTGTAAGGGTTCAGCTCTGATAAATTTTATGTGCAAAATTTGTATACAGTAATGGTTACCGGAAAACAGTTTAAGGTCAATTCAAAATATGAGAATATTATAGTAGCTAGTAGATGTATTGTTACCTCTTCTGTTATATTAGATTATATGTATTAAAAAACTACAGCGTTTTTGTGTGTGAATTTGATACCAAAATAAATAATACTTATTTATAAATTGACACACACCGGAACACAAACCCGAACCCACACCCGAACACACACAAGAACACGCCCGAACACACACCCGAACACACACTCGAACACAAACCCGAACCCACACCCGAACACACACAAGAACACACAGCCGAACACACACCCGAACCCACACCTGAACACACACCTGAATACAAACCCGAACACACACCCGAACAAACACCCCAATACACACCCGCAAACACACCCGAACACACACAAGAACACACAGCCGAACACACACCCGAACACCCAACCGAACACACACCCGAACACACACCCGAACACACACCCTAATACAAACCCGAACACACACCCGAACACACACTCGAACACACACCCGAACACACACCCTAATACAAACCCGAACACACACCCGAACACACATCCGAACACACACCCGAATACAAACCCGAACAGACACCCGAACACACACCCGAACACATACCCGAACACACACCCGAAGTCCGAGTACTTTAAGATCCACAAGTATTTTCAAGGTATGGAAGACAAGTGGTCGTGCCTCACGGACACTCTACTCTCCGGCTGCCCGAAAGGCGGAGAAAAGCTCATCGTACATTTAGGAAGGGTGCCACGTAAAGACGAGGTGAAATGTGCTATTTTCCATCTCAAATTGAACGTAATGGACCGTCACGTATTCTTGTTCGATCACATTTTCGCCAAAGGGCAGACGGTGAAAGAAGTTAAACGTGAGATCGTATTCCAAGCTAAGAAACAGAAAATGTTGGATATACCACTGAACAAATGTCGTTTGCGGGAGAAAAGCTGTAAACGCCCTAGAAAAATATATTTCGACGAGCAACAGTTCGATAAGGACATCCGTATCGTTCCGAACATGGAGATGTACGTGCAAGAACTCGGTGATGGAGAAAAAGTTACAAGCCTGGATCAAATGGTACTGTTCGTAAGGCAGTTCGGTCCCTCGACGCTCACTCTGAAACCGTTTCAAGAGGTGGCGCTCGACGACTCTGGAGCGACCCTGAAGGAACTCAAGGAGACGATCCCTGAAATATCAGAAATCCCCGTAGAAAACGTCGAGGTCGCGCACAAGAAGGACACTATTCCCTGCGATATGAACGTGCTGGAAATCAACAACAACCTCGACTGGAACCCTAGCGTTACCGTTCTGGATAGCTGGCCACTTAGAGTCACCGACGGTCACGTCTTTTATTACAGGTAAGGGATAATCCTTTTACTTTTAGAAGCTCAAATTATGTAATACAGGAAAACGATTTGAATTTCTCTCAGCTGTGAACGTTTTATATCGTAATTCCAATAGAGGCACAAGAGTATATGCTATTGTGTACAAGATTAATTTAGTTTTCATAAAGTGTACGGAAAGAACCAATTACACATAGAACGAGTGCATGTACTTTTTACGCTTTATGCTATCAACGGTCTTTCTACGCTGAGCCGTTGTGACGATAAACCATTTCTGTTCTCAGAGATTTAAGGGAAGTACTGAAGGAATTAACACGTGAAGAAAGGGAGGAGGTGATCCAGCGCGAGAACGCCCGCCTCGGGAAGCCATCTTTGAAGTCCTTCTCTCCTGGCAGGGAGCGCGCCCTGAAGATCTACCTGGACACGCCGCGTGCCAGCAAGGTCAAGACGGAGGACGTTTGCATCGACTGACATGCCGCTAAACATTTGAATTCGTTATTTTATTGTGTGGTCAGTTGAAGATGAGAGAAACTAAACCCCATGAGGCTGAGTTGTATATAAATAGATTTTAAGTGAATCCCCGTTGTTTGTCGGTGTTGTTATTTTTATTGTGGCGGACCAGAGAAGGAGCGCGGCGTACAAAGGCCGAGTTGGTATTTTTCATGTATGTCTAAGCCATTTATACTTTTAAATAAATATGTTTATGTCAAATGTAATGAGCATCATTCCTTTGGGATGATTTCTGTAAATGGAAAACGTTTCCTTTGAGCAACGATGCTGTGTGTACATGCATGTCTCGCGAGGCCGAGCTCTAGCTGAATTTTGTAAAAATAGTTTTCGTGTTCTTTTTGTCAATGATGCAGGTTATATAAGCTTCAAGATGTTTGTTTACTATTAGAACATACCAAATATAATCAAAATTTTTAGTAGTTACCATTTTTGAAAATAAACTATCAACTGTGAAAGGGATGTTTTCATTATTGTACCCTTGAAATTTTCATATATTCGCTGTACTGTAGCCAGGTAGGCTATAAAACTTTCAAGTATGATTACGATGTTGTATTGAGAGCTGTGTTGACAAAAGCTCTTTTAGTAAAATGGTTGAAATAAACGCATCAAGAATAAAATCATGCGCTAGAAGCCTATGGTACCACCACGTCTTAAGTAAAGTCATTCTAAAGGGGACCCTGGACTTTATTACGGAGTTGACGTCTTGGTTCAGTGAACAAACATTATACAGGTTTCGTTTTACCAATTTTTAGACAATTTTTAGTTATCCTTGAAATGGGCTATTGATAAATATCGCATTGTTAATTCTTTTCAATTGATTTATTTAAAGAAATTAAGTGTCTTGTTGTTTTGTATAGTAACTGTTATAATGGATTTTAGAGAAAAAGGTTAACGTAAGAACCCATGTAAAATATGGTGTGCTTCTTGAATTCCTGAATATTGTCACGAGCCGGGGCGTCTTTCATTGAGTCACGGCTGCGTGAGGTAAGGGGTTGGTAGCTACGGGGGTAGAGCTCGCTATTAACGAAAACAGGTTAAAACAAAAGAGAAAAAGGCTTTATTCTCCACAAACGGCGGGGAATCTAAAAAGGGGGTCAGGTCAGCACAAAACAAAACGAAAATAAAACAGAACAAGAAGATCACAGCGAATCCCAAAAGGCTGGAGCGTGAGAGGTAAGGAAGGTAGGTAGGTAGGAAGAAGGAAGGTTTCCATAACGGAGGGCCTCTTGACAGGGGGGTTGGAAGGCTCTTCTTCGGGCGTCGGGCTGGGGTTCTGGAGACTTCGACGATCCACCACAGTCTCCGCTCGGGGCTCTTTCTACTGCCTTCTTCGACCGGCCATCCGGCTGGTCCCTTCAGGGGCGGCCCTCTTCCGGGCGGCCCCTTGGACAGCACTTGTCCAAGCTCGTACGTCTGGATCTCACTGGTCCTCTCAACCAGCCCTCGGGCGCCCGTAGAGATGGGGCGGCTCTACGGGACGGACTACAGCAAGCCAGATAGACATCGCTACACGGACAGCATGTCCTGGCACCTTAATGTAGGAAGTACACTCGTCACCTCCAAAGTGGTCGAGGGCGGGCAACGGCGAAGGGGTCACATCGTTTACGGTGAGATACCTTTCGGCGGCTAAGAGCGAGTCCGGGAGTGGGTGGGGCAGGACCAATCGGCCGACTACTCACTGCCTACTATCTACGAAAACCATGTCGCCTAGTAATGGCATGGGAAGACGACGGATTCTACTCCTGAACAGTCTGGCGCCCGTCGGGTTTTTGGGAAGCACACGTACCAGTGATAAACAGTCCTTAATTGGCTGACACTGGCTATCTGCCCGGGGAACAGTTGTCTGGGACTAATCCAAGGATTACCCCAGCAACATGGATCCTGTCGGGGCGTATTGTCATCTACCCGGTGGTGCTAAGCATTGTCGGGGATGATTAAAATGCGAGATGCAACAAATCTAGTGACTCCTCAAGTCACTGATTTACCCAAGGGAGAGAGCAGTAGTTGTTCAGGGTTGATCTGTCGTGGGGTTTTAAACGAGGTTCTACTCCTGGACGGTCCGACACCCGTCGGGTTTTTGGGAAGCATACGTACCAGTGATAAACAGTTCTTAATTGGCTGACACTGGCTATCTGCCCGGGGAACGGTTGTCCGGGGCTAGTCCATGGCTTACTCCGGCAACATGGATCCCGTCGGGGCGTATTGTCATCTACCCGGTGGTGCAAAGCACTGTCGGGGATGATTAAAATGCGAGATGCAACAAATCTAGCGACTCCTCAAGTCGCAGATTTACCCAAGGGAAAGATTGGAAGCTGTTCGGAGTTGTATCGCTCGTGGGGACTTAAACGCAGAATCCGCTCCATGTGGGTGGACGAGCGTAATAGCGAAGTCAATCCCATGTACACATGCCAAAAATGGCTGGACATAGACCAAAGTGGGTCTGGGGATTGACGGCGCGGGGATGGAGGGATCTGAAATAAAACTAAGCGATCCGTAGCTTGCTACGGTCGTTGTATTGGGAAATGACGGAGGGCTTAACCAGGAAGGTGGAGCCTAGAAACTCAAACGCAGAATCCGCCTTACTTGCAGCATAGCGAGCGGCGACGTGTCGGGGGCTACGGCGTGCATTGTCGAGTAGTCACTGTCCTCACGAGGACCCAGATGAAGAGACTTGCACGTCGCAAGGCAAGGAATTGTCCCGCGCGCCTACGGTGTCAAGGTTCCCGTATATGAGACATGCGTCGGCTCTGAGTCGGTCGGTTAGAACCGGTCGCTTCCGAAGTCGCTGCTTAGCTACTAAGTGGGTGGACGAGCTTATTAGCGAAGTCAATCCCGAGTACACATGTCAAAAATGGCAGGACATAGGCCAAAGTGGGTCTGGGGATTGACGGCGCGGGGATGGAGGGATTTGAAATAAAACTAAGCGATCCGTAGCTTGCTACGGTCGTCGTATTGGGAAATGACGGAGGGCTTAACCAGGAAGGTGGAGCCTAGAAATACAAACGCAGAATCCGCTTTACTTGTAGCACAACGAGCGGCGACGTGTCGGGGGCTACGGCGTGCATTGTCGAGTAGTCACTGACCTCACGAGGACCCAGGATGAAGAGACCTGCACGTCGCAAGGCTATGAAGTGTCCCGCGCGCCTGCGGTGTCAAGGTTCCCGTATATGAGACATGCGTCGGCTCTGAGTCGGTCGGTTAGAACCGGTCGCTTCCGAAGTCGCTGCTTAGCTACTAAGTGGGTGGACGAGCGTATTAGCGAAGTCAATCCCGTGTACACATGTCAAAAATGGCAGGACATAGACCAAAGTGGGTCTGGGGACTGACAACGCGGGGGCGGGTGGAGGGTTCCAAAACAAAGCAGGCGATCCGTAGCTTGCTATGGTCGTCGCATTGGGAAACGACGGAGGGCAGAACCAGGAAGGTGGAGCCTAGCCCAATATGCTACAGAGTTGGAATCCTCAACTGTCCACGGACAGCTTATAATACAGATAGGCAACGGTACCTGACGGCGCCTGTTACCACGCAGCGAACCGTCACGGCCTAGCCTGGGCAGGGAATCAATGGGGAAAATCCTTGAGGATCCGTCATGAAATGACCAGACCCTAACCAAGGCAAATCGGTCGAGTGAGCGCCGCTCCATACTGATTATAAATCGTAAACAACCACTTCGCGACAACGACCTCTGAAAGGCGCATCAGGGGAATGCCTGCGAAGCTATGGTTGAACGAGGGACACGGTCCGCGAGGTGACAACCTCTATAAAAAGCCCCGAAGCTAAAGGTGGAACAGCATATGCCCATGGCTGAATGTTCGAGAGGGAGCCTCACAAATGAGCACTCGGACGCTAATATGCGAACTCCGGATAACAGGCGACCTCCGGTTTTAATAAGCCTTCCCTCGGTAAGGGGCTCTGCCGGGGGTGACTGTTATTTCCCCGTTACTCGTGGGATGAATATGAGCA
This sequence comes from Cryptocephalus primarius, assembly GCA_963576515.1. Classification (NCBI taxonomy): domain Eukaryota; kingdom Metazoa; phylum Arthropoda; class Insecta; order Coleoptera; family Chrysomelidae; genus Cryptocephalus; species Cryptocephalus primarius. The sequence goes on along the minus strand of OY754939.1, from coordinate 1,310,630 downwards.
AGCTTAATAATAGAGACAAAGATGAAAGTGGTGAAACTGGTGAAATTATACTAATGCCTGAAGGGATATTAAGGATGCACGCGCGAACTGCTCGGACGCGTCGCTCCCAGAGGACATTAGAGCGCGAAACGTCTGATGGGCGAGCTCTGACGCCGGGGCGTAAAACTCCTGTGCGTCGCTCCCAGACGACGAGAAAGAAATTAGGAGCAGTAGAAAAAGGACAATATTTCTCTGATGGGACAACGTCGCCAGGGCGAGAAGCCCGCGTGCGACGTACCCAGAAGAGACCAAAGCAAAGCGCAAAGGTGAAAAAGGGGATAACGCTGAAAGAGCAGAAAGGGAAGAACAAAAGTCTTGTGATTCACCTGGAAGCTCTAAGGCTAAAGCCCACTGGCGGTGATATACAGGGCAAAGAGGAAAGTCTGACCTCTGAGAAAGGGTGTGATCGCGCGTGTGGGCAACCTGCACAAGCGCGAACCACCCGGAAAGAGAGGGCAGAGCGGAGGCAGAAGGAAGAGAAGGTTAACCCTTGTGAGGGAAGAGCTCGACCGGACGCCTCAGAATCGGAGCCTCGTGGCGAAAGAGCTACCTGTGAGGAAGCGATCCCCCATCGGGAGGCCCAGGCCAACCATGATGTGGGCGCGACCCAAGCGACTATCGGCGCCATAAGTGCGCGCGAAAAGGTCGCTACACAGAAGCTCCGAGCCACGCTTAATAAAGCCAGCAATAAGATAAGCAAGCTAGCTGCCAGCGAAGTGCTGAGAGATGTAGATCAGTACCTGGAGATCATACGTGACCTCCAAGCTCAGAACTCGAGGCTCGCGGGTAAGCTAGAAATATATGAAGCAAATGGGCCTACGGCACTAGTAACTAGACGCAGTGCCCTGAGCTACGCTGAAGTGGTTCGACAACCTGCGCGCCGGACCCATGAGTTGGGGCCGTGTAGAACATCGGAACCGAAAGCGAAAGCCAAGGAACCGAGACAGCTGCGGAAAGTCGAGAAACTTAAGCGGGCCGCACCTGCGATTAGTGGGGTCAAGATCATGCCCACCAAAGGTTCCCGTATAGAGACAACTGCGGAGGCGCAACTTAGGTTGTACTCAGCAGTCAATCCGAACAGGACGGGGATTAGAATCAAATCTGTCAGAAAATACGGGGGCTGTGGGCTCATGGTGGAGACCGCTGCTCCGAAGGACGCGCAGATGCTCATCGACTCTAAGGAGCTCGGCAAGTCCGGGCTTCGAGCCGAGAGGTGTCTGGGTGAAAACCCTAGGGTGAAAATCGCAAGTGTACCAAAGGAGATCACTGCTCAGGAACTAGAGGCTGCACTAAAGGTGCAAAACGCCGGCGCGACAGAAAGCACCGTCCGAGCCTGCTACAAAGTAGGAAGACGAGATGCTCCGAAGGCGCAGTGGGTCGTGGAGGTCGGCCCGGAACTCAGGAGAACGCTATTGAGCGAACGTAAAGCGTACGTAGGGTGGAAATCCCATGGCGTACAGGACTACGTAGAAGTCACTAGATGTTATCAGTGCCAGCAGTACGGTCATATAGCGAAACGCTGTAAAAGGACACGAATCTGCGAGCACTGCGCTAGTGAGGGACACGGAATCCTTGAATGCCCGGATAGAAAAGCAACGGCTAAGTGCGCGAATTGCAAGAGGGAAGGGAAACCGACCCCTGCACATTCTGCGCGTAGTCGTATGTGCCCGGCGTACCGTGCGGCCGTAAAATGGCGTATAGCTAGAACGGATTATGGCTAGTAGAGCGATGAGAATAACACAGTTGAACATGCAACGCTCAAATACGGTGGCGTGCGAAGTCGCTAAGCTCATTGACGAAGGCAAAGCCGACGTCATCCTTGCCCAGGAGCCTTACAGCTACCGGGGTAAAGTGGCAGGAGTGGGGACTCGCACGACTATAGTGTCTGCAGAAGGCGCGGGCGTTAAAGCGCAAGCTGCGATATTCTGCAGAGGAGGGGCGTACACCATGCTCAAACTGGAACATCTCTGCGACTCCCATACCGTTGTGGTTGAGTTGACGGGACCGAGAGGAAGAATATACTTTGTCTCAGCATATTTTCAGTACGCTTACGTCATTAAGACCGGTATTGAAAAGCTCGAGGCAATCGTCGACACGTTAAAAGGGGAGCGAATCCTCTTTGCGGTCGATTGTAACGCCCACGCGCCCCCCTGGGCGCCGACCATAAGTCGGCGAAACCAGAATGATAGACGAAACTCTAGAGGCGCAAAATTGGAGGAGTTCTTAACCAGACGAGGGCTCGTCGTTTTAAACGATCCCACACAACAGGCAACGAACAGGGGAAACTCGGGCGGAAGTAGCTCCTACATTGACGTCACCTTCGCAACGCCTAGCGCAGCGCGCTTGGTAAAAAGCTGGAGAGTGAGAGATCACACATCCAGCGACCATAGGCCGATCGAGGTGACAATACAATGGAATGACGATGCTCCCGCACGACCCCCTGTATATAGCGAACGGTATGATACGAGACGGGCGGACTGGCAGAAGTTTGACAGCGTGATTGCCGCACAAGGGCAACAAGCCGGCTTGAGCTGCACAAAGCAGTCAGGTACTACGGCAGAAGATCGCGCTAGACAGCTTCAAAGCTGCATGATAGCAGCGAGCCAGTCAGCGATACCGAAACGTACATGGCGTCCGAGAGCGACACCTGGGTGGAATCGTGAGATTGAAAAGATGAAGCGAGAGGCATACAGGGCCAGGAGAAAACTCCAGAAGAGTCAAAACCTTGACGCTAAGGCAGTCCTACGGGATACCTATAAGCAGAAAAGGCGAGACTTCAAAAAAGCCCTGAAGGCGGCGAGAATGGCCAGTTGGCGGGACCTGGTTGGGAAGGCGGGTAACGCCAACCCCTGGGGGATCCCTTTTAGGAGTGCTCTCGGTCGGTTACGACGCGAAGAGCCCTTAAGGGCCCTCAGAACGAATACAGGTAATACCAAAGACTGGTCATCGACCGCTCGCGCTATGTTATATGCGTTGTCACCTGATGACAACGTAGACGATGCAAATGAAAACGACGGGCATCGCCAGACCAGAAGGGAGGCCCAGAGGATAGACGAAGACGTAGAGCTGGACGAACACGCCGCCACCGATATAGCGACCGAACAGATCATTTCTACCGACAAACTTCTCGCGATAACGAGGAGATTGGCAAAAAGAAAGGCGCCCGGCCCTGATGGGGTTGAGGTTGAGGTGCTAAGACGGGCGGTACTGGTCGTTCCGGACATCTTCGTTAGCACTTATAATCAGTGCTTCTCTGAAGGAATCTTCCCCGAGGTCTGGAAACATGGGTCAATGAGAACTATCCTAAAGAGTGACGATAAAGATAAATCCGATGCTAAGTCGTATAGGCCGATCTGCCTACTCCCTGTTGCCGGAAAGCTACTCGAAAGGTTAATGCTTGATGAGCTGAAGCCCGTAATCCAGCACGCCCGCGCATCTGCGAATCAGTTCGGTTTCCGTAAAGGACTCGGAACTGACAATGCGATAAAGGCAGTGCGGGAACGGGTGGAAGCCGCTGAGTGTCGATACGTGGCAGCAGTCACGTTCGACATATCGGGCGCATTTGACAACCTCTGGTGGCCCGCGGTCCTCCGCGAGCTTAACCTCCGCGGTTGCCCTGTAGGTCTCTTCAAGCTATTGAGGAGCTACTTCGCCGACCGCAAGGTTTCGATACTTTCGAAGTTTGCAAGTGTGTCAAAAATCGTAACCAAGGGCTGCCCGCAAGGCTCGGTCCTAGGACCGTGCCTGTGGAACCTTGTGTTCGATGAACTCTTGCAGACGCTAGAAAGCAATAGGGATTGCATGCCTATCGCTTACGCAGACGATATCCTAGTTTTGGTATGCGCAGACAATAGAAGGGAACTAGAGACTCGGTGCACGAACGTGGCAAAGGAAACCCTACAGTGGTGCCTTCAAAAGAAGCTTACGCTCTCCGTCAGCAAGTCTAGCTTGGTGATGTTGAGAGGTTGTCTTAAGAGGCAACCACGTGTAGAGGTCGACGGAACCACGATTCAAGCGACGAATCACCTAAGGTATCTTGGCGTACACTTGGAGGTTCGGAGCTCTATCCGAACGCATGTGCTGGCAGTCTCGACGCGAGCAAGGCGAGTCTTCCACAGTCTGGCGGGCATTAGCAAAGTACGCTGGGGACTTGGACACAGGGCGAAGACCATTATTTATAAGGGTCTCGCAGTTCCAATACTCACGTATGGCGCTGTCGGCTGGGCGGACAGGCTCAACAGCTCTAACGTCAGACCTCTCGTTACAGCACAGCGTATGACCCTTCTGGCGTTAACTGCAGCATACAGGACAGTCTCGACGGAGGCGCTATGCGTGCTCTCCGGACAGCTTCCTATAAAACTAGAGGCACAGATGTTAATGAACATGGCCTTGCTAAGGCTAGGGAAGAAAATAACCATTAGTGGGGAGGAATTCGACGGGACACAAATTCAAGCAGATCGTAAGCTAAAATCCACTGCAAGACGTCTTAAGCAGATTTATGCAGAGCGTTGGCAGGCGGAATGGCGATGCTCGACCAAGGGACGAGTCACTGCTGAATTTATCCCGGACGTAACGGAGAGACTCAACATGACATGGGTAGAACTGGACCACTATCTCGTACAGGTCCTCACAGGTCACGGCAAATTCCGAGACAAGCTCCATGAGCTAGGGTGCGTCGAAGGCAGGAACTGCGGCTGCGGAGAACCCGACACCGCACTCCATGCCCTGTTTGACTGCCCCAGAAACTCGGAACACCGAGCGAACTTGATAAAGAGCTGTCGAGAGGTAGGACTCACATGGCCTGTTGCGCCCTCCCGTTTAATGGACGCAGATCTCTTTGTGGCATTCAAGGAATACTGCAGGTTAATCCTGCAGTACCATGAGTGAACACATCGACGTACGTGTGCATGCCGTCTGAAGGTTAAACTAACCTGTCGCCAGCGAAAAAGAGGAGCGACGATATATAAAGGACTGGCAGCGCTGCCGACTAATGCGAGAACTGATGTCATACGAACGTGTGATATCGCTCGCAGGTTGAATGGCGCGCGAGTTCATATATCGTCCCCTTCGGGCGAATTGGTCCGACCGGAAGACTAGTTGTGGTGCCATGTATCGAACGGGCCCCCCACAATGGCCTGGTAATTATAACAATGCACCCCTCTTGCTCTTACACTATTTCTCGCTCACTTGAGCACGGGGAGCAAATGAGAGAGAGAGGGAATGTATTGCGGGGCACATGTAGAAAATCGAACGAACACCTCAGCACCTTGCGCAGATGGCGATAATATAATTGAGTCTATTGTTCGCTCCCAAGGAAGCTGAGAGAAGGCACATGTTCCTCCTTACACAGAGGAATAGCCGAAGCGAGAAAACGCGTACTATGTGCGCGAGTGAAAACAAGGCGTGGGTTGCCACGCAAACGAACAGATGTTGAGACGAGAAGCCGCCGCAGCGGTCAGCATACGTGCTAAGGACCGTAGCTGGAGGCCGGCGGCCGAATGAATTCACCTCCGTGAGGAGGAACGAATTTCTGGCCGAAGTGATCGTAAAAAGACTCGCGGCTGCGGCCAGCACCTAGTGCTCGCGACCTGCAAAAGTGAGCATCGACCAGCGACCCCGCCCGGAGGGCGCGGGTTCCTGACTCGATGGGTTTACCAGTACCCCGGGGTGCATACCGAAAACATGGGAGATTATACCTGTAGCTCGGCAGGAAACGGCCACGGCCGCAAGTAGCCAGAAATAGTAGACAGAAGCATCCTGACGAGTGGAGTGAGAAGGTAAGCCGGTGGGCTGTCGGACAGGATGGGCGGGGGTGTGTGCGAACCCGTTAAAGGGGAAGAGCAATGGCCTCGTCGGACCAACCCGACCTTCAATATCACTAAGCCAGTCGACTGTCAGATGAATAAATGCGAATTATTAGATATTAATCAGTCATACGCAAACAAGAATAGATAAATAATTGCCGGATAAAGTAACACGTCATACCAATAAATGGGGAAAGAGAGGCCAAAGGCACTCTGTTGAATATGAACTGAGCACGACGTGTCGGGGGCTACGGCGTGCATTGTCGAGTAGTCGCTGATGAAGAGACTTGCACGTCGCAAGGCTATGAAGTGTCCCGCGCGCCTGCGGTGTCAAGGTTCCCGTATATGAGACATGCGTCGGCTCTGAGTCGGTCGGTTAGAACCGGTCGTCCTCGAAGTCGTCACTCAGTTCAATCGGGAAGAGGGAGAGCACAATATAAGAAACTAAAAGTAATGGGAAGGGAAACCTAATGACAGATTGTCTTTCACCTGTGAAAGGCGATGAGGAAGGCCAGTGGGCTAGCGGGAAGAGGGGAGAGGCTGCGCAAGCTCCCGGTAATAGGGGGCCGCGACAACCGCCACGAAACCGTGACATTCTTGGTCTCCCCCTACTACCCGACCTCGCGACAGCCACGTTTGGATGACTCTTGAGCTTGATCTGGTGAGTTACCTAAACAAGTCGAGTTTGCAGAACGAAATCGAACGGAAGATCTCACCGGGCACATAGTGTCGAACGAGAACTCGGGAGTCGGGGAGCCCCTGCTTTCGAGCAGCCCCGGCGATCTGGTGTAGGACTCGAGGTGGCGTGGGTAATGAACGAAAGGGCACCCTCGCAAGAGGAGTAACCCCCGTTGGTTTGCAATTATTAGAGGAATAACCTCACGAGATATTCAGTAACAAAGTCGTAACTTAAAAATTAGAACATGAGGACAAACCTCACAGTAAAGCTTGCCAAATCGAAGGTGAAAATTAGAGTTAGAGGCACGCCCTCGCAACTCTCACAAAGCCATAGGCTGTAACAAAGTCGTAACAGGAGCAAATTAGAGCAAGAGGCATAACCTCGAAACTCTCAAAAAGGTAGCATACGAAAGGAAGCAAATGAAAAGCTCAAAAGAGCGATTGCAGCTGACGAGGGTTAAACCCTGGCACAAGTCAACGGCTAGAGGTTGCACCCTATGGGGGGGGGGGGCCGAGCGGCATGCCCGCTGCAAAGCGTACTCCACAGTTTGATGTCACCTGGTAACACAGGGGAGATAACGTCACTGAAACTGCCGTGTGAGTCTCCGACGGCCACGTGCCGAGCGAGGAGACCACGGAGTTTATGGCCAACAAGGCTTAGGCAACTCTTAGGCAAAACAGCCAGTAGGTGCGCAGAGAATCTGGTCCTCTCAACTACCTTGTGCCTTCTATTTATGTTCGGTTTTTGTTTTGCTTATACTTTGTTTTGTTAAACACTCTCGCTTTCATTTTTCGTTCTTCACACGAACTGACCGTGGCCTCCGGCCGTGTCCTAATTCCTTGTTTTTTATTTGTGGTCGTCGAAGTCTCGTGTTCGTGACAATATATAAAACCAGTTTGATTTAAACATAAAGGAAAATAAAACGTATTTAGTTTAATCAGTTACCTGCGAACACTTGCAAGAAATGAATGGGTTACCAGTGCTTATGTCTATACTGGAGATTATACTGGTACAAACAATAATCGGTAGGGTACTTCAATATGTTTATAGAATTAGAATACATGCCCTATTTTATCCTAGCCATGAAATAAATTGTGATAATTACACACTCTACAAATGATGGGGTTATGATTGTTGTTGGGCAACTGAGGGTCATTTCCTAAGTAATTTGCATCGTAGAATCCGAATCCAAACTCAAAATTGATTTGGAAAAGATATTTGAGGTTATGTACACGAAAATATCTTACTTGCGCTATTTTTGAGCATAGATACAGCCTACCCAAAATGTGTGTACTTTTATTCTACCTATTCCATCAAGTAGTATTACTTTTCCTCTTCAGGATGAGCTCTCAAATGGGGTCATACGATGTTTCTTTCAAAAGTGATAGCCATTTTAATGTGACGTGATGAGATGAAAGGCCTATGGTGCTCCTCCTTTTTGCCATACGTTTTTAAACTATTTTTTCTGTCAAACTTGTGACTGGAAAGTTTTGGAGTGTCTGGTCACGAATCTGAGGGCATATTTGCAAAATTCAAGATGGCCGATCCAATATGGCGCTAAAATATATGCTCTAAATGAGTCTACATGAGTTTTTGGTGTCGCTGATTACGAATCGTGTATATAAAATGTGCGATGGCAGAAAATTACTTCGAAAAAGACTCTCAGCTGCCCAATAAACAAACCTCGCAGACTTGCATTATTAAAAATGTCTAAATTCGAATTTCCCTAAGGAAATTACCAAAACGCTTATGTTGCTATCCTTGAGCTGTAAATAATAAATAACTTTATAATTTGTTTTGACGAGATGTACGAAAACAAGGACCTATTTTCCTGCGCAGAACCGAGACGCAAAGACAACGTCAGCTGTGTGAAGCACCTAAAGGACGGAACGTACGGACTCACGACGCCTTCGAACGAGACGATCCTTTTCGTGCCGCCACAGTATCAAGAAGAGCGTTGCTTCGATATCGAGAAAGAGGGCAGAACGGCGAGGAAATGCAGCGAACTGAACAGATGCCTGACAACCCCGGATAACTACACCATATGGTTGGAGAACTCTTTGTGCGCCCCCTTAAGTAAAACGGGGTTGAAACGAGACGAGGATTTCGTTGCGAACGCAACGTTCGATTACAGAGCACAGAAGTGTTATAAACTATACGACAAGAACGAGAAAATCAGCCCTTACACCTGCTGGGATAAGCACATCTTAGACAGCTGCGCTGAGGAAGTCGACAACTGTTCAGTGATAACCACTCGACACAAAGAAATGGTCGTAATGGGGTGTGCCAGGCAATTTAGGAAAGAAAACACCAGTTGCGTCGATGTGCTGCTCCCTAATAAAAAAAATGATAATAATAAATACAAAAGGATATGCCTGGAGAAACTGGAAGAGAGGTGCGTAGGATTCGTCACTCCCAGCGGTTTGAGGATACTGGCGGCCTGTAAGGACTGTCACAAGGACTGTAAGTAACATCGAATTAGTCACACAGTCGCTTGCGAGACCGAAGGCGCAGCCATACCGCGCACTTGTACACACACCCCTCTCTCGGTCCCTTCAATTGACTCATCTTTTTCAGATCTCGGGCTGACGCTGTTCGCCGGCGAACCTCCCAAATTCAGGTGTTTCGAGCTGTATAGGAACGAGGAAAATCTGCGCTGCAATAGGATGAGGCGCAAAAGCAACGTCAGGTGCATGGAATACCTCGGCAAAAACAATTATGGGCTCTTGACGCCGACAAACGAAACGATCACCTTCGTCCATCCCTCCTATCAGAACGCCACGTGTTTTGATATCCACAAAAATGGTACCGCGAGGGAATCTTGCTCAGTGAGAGGACCAGCCGGCGTCCGTCTGACCACTCCTGATAATTTCACGATTTGGTTCAAGGTTAAATGTAACGTTAATCCGAACAAAACCACTCCCGCCACCGAAGTGTTCAAGACGCTCCTGAAGGAACCTACATATAAATATTAATAAGTAGTTTGTATGTAGTTAGAGAGGTATTTCAGCACAATACAATAAATAGCGGAAACGTAGAGGTTAAATTACATCCTAGGCTATACCATACAGATTTTCACAAAATTAAGGGATCTTCTTCCAAGTGGCTCTCTCAAATTGATCTGGTAGTTACTTTAAAACTTATTTCGTTTCATATTGGTATTCGTAACGCCACCTAGCGTCTTGGTACCTTGGTCCAATATGACCAGGACTTTACCTATTCGGAGTGGGTATTCACCTGATCAGGTGATACCTGATCAGAGGTGATCAAGAGACTTTAAGGCAGTGATTAGGTTTCCAGTCTTCTAAGCAACGATGACGTAGCGCAATCGCTGTTTGCTCCACTCAGAATAATGCTCACAAAAATAATTTATTCCTCTTGTCACGAGTGTATTTCATAAAAGTACCTGTTGCGTGTATAGAGCACCACAAGATAGGCAACACACAATACATTCAGCTTGATTAGTAATATCCTATTCCTCACTTAGTTCAAACTCCTGTTAATTTCCGGGGTAGATACCTATGGGTTCCATAGTACGAATCAATGGTGAGTACAGTTAAATACCTAATCTTAAAATTGTTGTTTTAATATTTCTTTTGTTGCCATGGCTAACTGGGCTCGTATTTGATTTCTGAGTCATTAATAATACACCTTTTACACATAAATTTATTTTAAGTACGGTGAAAAATAAATTAGAGGAATAATTTACTTTTTAGTCATTGAGGAAATAGATTTTTCTGGTATTTTACAAGGGTGTTACAATTAAAATGTACATTACTAAGAAAAAAAGATTGTAGGTCATTTTACAAATTGAGTTGCTATTGTTTGCTTAATAACAAAGATAATACAAATACACGACTCGGGTTTAATTAAAATTAGGACAGGAAAGTAGCTACTAGAGCTGTAGCAGTTCGGTCTATCCTACAACCAAAAGCAAAAATTCATATAAACCTCTACCACTGTTATAAATTACCGAATTCCAGTCCTCTAAAGAAATTCGTCGAAGATTACTCCGAATTTCGTGCACGTGGGACCTTTAATCTCTGTGATCGTCTTCGTCAGGCCTGAAGGATCGATTTTCTTTTCCGTCTTATCCTTCAGCTCCCCAGATTCTTCCTCTGGAGTAACGTACTTGTATCGCATCGTTATGAACGTGAACAGCAACATGTCGGCCACCATGAGTCCGGTGTAGAGAAAGAAATCGTTCGACTGGAAAGGAATTGGGGATAATCTAAGTTTTAACTGAGATTAGAAGGAAAATCTCTCGGCCGTCCGTTATGCGCATTGCGCAGAGAGGGATGGAGCGAGAGTGCGCTCGGTGTACCTGCGCAGCCGGGAGAGAGCTGCGCCACGGTGACGATCCCGATACCGGGACGGTCGTGCGTTAGCTTTCCTCGGACCCTTACCTGTTTCTCGAAGATTTTCGCGGACTCGATGATGACTATGATGAGGTTACCGAAGGCGGTGGTCAGCAGGAAGCAGGCCTGCAGGAGGGACTTCATGGAGAACGGCGCCTGCGAGTAGGAGAACTTAGTATAACTTATTATTATTTATATTATAAACTTAATCAAACTCCAGGCCGGTGATCGAGAACATTATCTCCGCCGCGGTGATGATGAAGTACTGCGGCAGCAACCACAGCATATGGACGCTATTCGGTTCGGTCACCACCACCGAAGACGCGTTCAAATCGGTCGTACTCTAAAGAAAATAGAAGCAAAGCCATAAAACCACGTTAGTAACTGAAGCGACATGCCTGAAACAAACAGCTGTAAAATATAGTGGCCCTAGCTGGTATATAAAACGTACTGAATGACTAGCAACTCTAAGAACTCTCTGGAAATCTATTATTAACGACTTTTCTTGGTATAATACTGTTTTGAATTTGGGTGTCTGCGTGATTTATCACTACACAACAAAAGATTTTTCCTTTACTGAGCTGTATTCAATTGTTACTTACTCCTGAGATTAATACAGTGTACGTCCCACCTAATTTAAAGGTCTGCTCGGGACCCTCGTTGATTTTGTATTTACCGGGATCTGGTATGCTTTTTATGGTGAAATACCCCGGTTCGACCGTTAACGATTGGCTTCCATTTACGTATTTCACATCCAACGATGAATCGTGTGCCAGTGTCCTGAAATAATAATAATACTTCATATTTCCTTAACGAACTTCACTGAGGAAATTTAATTGGCTTATTGGCTACAGGTGGCAAGACTGGAGTTAAAATTGTTCAGAGAAAAGTAAAGGAAACGTGCTAGGACTAACATTCTTTAAATAGTTTATACCTACAACAAAGCAGTTTGTAGGAATGCAGTTAAGGAGGTGCTAAGTGCTATCACTCATGAAGCTTTCGAAAATCTACGGTGTGTGTTCGGGTGTGTTCGTATGTGTGTTCGGGTGTGTGTTCGGGTGTGTTCGGGTGTGTGTTCGGGTGTGTATTCGGGTGTGTGTTCGGGTGTGTGTTCGGGTGTCTGTTCGGGTGTGTGTTAGGGTGTGTATTCGGGTGTTTGTTCGGGTGTGTGTTCGGGTGTGTGTTCGGGTGTGTGTTCGGGTGTGTGTCCGGGTGTGTGTTCGGGTGTGTGTTCGGGTGTGTTCGGGTGTGTGTTCGGGTGTGTATTCGGATGCGTGTTCGGGTGTGTGTTCGGGTGTGTTCGGGTGTGTGTTCGGGTGTGTGTTCGGGTGTGTATTCGGGTGCGTGTTCGGGTGTGTGTTCGGGTGTGTTCGGGTGTGTGTTCGGGTGTGTATTCGGGTGTGTGTTGGGGTGTGTTCTGGTGTGTGTTCGGGTGTGTGTTCGGGTGTGTGTTCGGGTGTGTTCGGGTGTGTGTTCGGGTGTGTGTTCGGGTGTGTGTTCGGGTGTGTGTTCGGGTGTGTTCGGGTGTGTGTTCGGGTGTGTTCGGGTGTGTGTTCGGGTGTGTGTTCGGGTGTGTATTCGGGTGCGTGTTCGGGTGTGTGTTCGGGTGTGTTCGGGTGTGTGTTCGGGTGTGTTCGGGTGTGTGTTCGGGTGTGTATTCGGGTGTGTGTTGGGGTGTGTTCTGGTGTGTGTTCGGGTGTGTGTCCGGGTGTGTGTTCGGGTGTGTGTTCGGGTGTGTTCGGGTGTGTGTTCGGGTGTGTATTCGGATGCGTGTTCGGGTGTGTGTTCGGGTGTGTTCGGGTGTGTGTTCGGGTGTGTGTTCGGGTGTGTATTCGGGTGTGTGTTCGGGTGTGTGTTCGGGTGTCTGTTCGGGTGTGTGTTAGGGTGTGTATTCGGGTGTTTGTTCGGGTGTGTGTTCGGGTGTGTGTTCGGGTGTGTGTTCGGGTGTGTGTCCGGGTGTGTGTTCGGGTGTGTGTTCGGGTGTGTTCGGGTGTGTGTTCGGGTGTGTATTCGGATGCGTGTTCGGGTGTGTGTTCGGGTGTGTTCGGGTGTGTGTTCGGGTGTGTGTTCGGGTGTGTGTTCGGGTGTGTTCGGGTGTGTGTTCGGGTGTGTGTTCGGGTGTGTATTCGGGTGTGTGTTCGGGTGTGTGTTCGGGTGTCTGTTCGGGTGTGTGTTAGGGTGTGTATTCGGGTGTTTGTTCGGGTGTGTGTTCGGGTGTGTGTTCGGGTGTGTGTTCGGGTGTGTGTCCGGGTGTGTGTTCGGGTGTGTGTTCGGGTGTGTTCGGGTGTGTGTTCGGGTGTGTATTCGGATGCGTGTTCGGGTGTGTGTTCGGGTGTGTTCGTATGTGTGTTCGGGTGTGTGTTCGGGTGTGTGTTCGGGTGTGTTCGGGTGTGTGTTCGGGTGTGTGTTCGGGTGTGTATTCGGGTGTGTGTTCGGGTGTGTGTTCGGGTGTCTGTTCGGGTGTGTGTTAGGGTGTGTATTCGGGTGTTTGTTCGGGTGTGTGTTCGGGTGTGTGTTCGGGTGTGTGTTCGGGTGTGTGTCCGGGTGTGTGTTCGGGTGTGTGTTCGGGTGTGTTCGGGTGTGTGTTCGAGTGTGTATTCGGATGCGTGTTCGGGTGTGTGTTCGGGTGTGTTCGGGTGTGTGTTCGGGTGTGTGTTCGGGTGTGTATTCGGGTGCGTGTTCGGGTGTGTGTTCGGGTGTGTGTTCGGGTGTGTATTCGGGTGTGTGTTGGGGTGTGTTCTGGTGTGTGTTCGGGTGTGTGTTCGGGTGTGTGTTCGGGTGTGTTCGGGTGTGTGTTCGGGTGTGTGTTCGGGTGTGTGTTCGGGTGTGTGTTCGGGTGTGTTCGGGTGTGTGTTCGGGTGTGTTCGGGTGTGTGTTCGGGTGTGTGTTCGGGTGTGTATTCGGGTGCGTGTTCGGGTGTGTGTTCGGGTGTGTTCGGGTGTGTGTTCGGGTGTGTTCGGGTGTGTGTTCGGGTGTGTATTCGGGTGTGTGTTGGGGTGTGTTCTGGTGTGTGTTCGGGTGTGTGTCCGGGTGTGTGTTCGGGTGTGTGTTCGGGTGTGTTCGGGTGTGTGTTCGGGTGTGTATTCGGATGCGTGTTCGGGTGTGTGTTCGGGTGTGTTCGGGTGTGTGTTCGGGTGTGTGTTCGGGTGTGTATTCGGGTGTTTGTTCGGGTGTGTGTTCGGGTGTGTGTTCGGGTGTGTGTTCGGGTGTGTGTCCGGGTGTGTGTTCGGGTGTGTGTTCGGGTGTGTTCCGGTGTGTGTTCGGGTGTGTATTCGGATGCGTGTTCGGGTGTGTGTTCGGGTGTGTTCGGGTGTGTGTTCGGGTGTGTGTTCGGGTGTGTATTCGGGTGCGTGTTCGGGTGTGTGTTCGGGTGTGTTCGGGTGTGTGTTCGGGTGTGTATTCGGGTGTGTGTTGGGGTGTGTTCTGGTGTGTGTTCGGGTGTGTGTTCGGGTGTGTGTTCGGGTGTGTTCGGGTGTGTGTTCGGGTGTGTGTTCGGGTGTGTGTTCGGGTGTGTGTTCGGGTGTGTTCGGGTGTGTGTTCGGGTGTGTTCGGGTGTGTGTTCGGGTGTGTGTTCGGGTGTGTATTCGGGTGCGTGTTCGGGTGTGTGTTCGGGTGTGTTCGGGTGTGTGTTCGGGTGTGTTCGGGTGTGTGTTCGGGTGTGTATTCGGGTGTGTGTTGGGGTGTGTTCTGGTGTGTGTTCGGGTGTGTGTCCGGGTGTGTGTTCGGGTGTGTGTTCGGGTGTGTTCGGGTGTGTGTTCGGGTGTGTATTCGGATGCATGTTCGGGTGTGTGTTCGGGTGTGTGTTCGGGTGTGTGTTCGGGTGTGTATTCGGGTGCGTGTTCGGGTGTGTGTTCGGGTGTGTTCGGGTGTGTGTTCGGGTGTGTATTCGGGTGTGTGTTGGGGTGTGTTCTGGTGTGTGTTCGGGTGTGTGTTCGGGTGTGTGTTCGGGGGTGTTCGGGTGTGTGTTCGGGTGTGTGTTCGGGTGTGTTCGGGTGTGTGTTCGGGTGTGTTCGGGTGTGTGTTCGGGTGTGTATTCGGGTGTGTGTTGGGGTGTGTTCTGGTGTGTGTTCGGGTGTGTATTCGGGTGTTTGTTCGGGTGTGTGTTCGGGTGTGTGTTCGGGTGTGTGTTCGGGTGTGTTCGGGTGTGTGTGTTCGGGTGTTTGTTCGGGTGTGTGTTCGGGTGTGTGTTCGGGTGTGTGTTCGGGTGTGTGTTCGGGTGTGTTCGGGTGTGTGTTCGGGTGTGTATTCGGGTGCGTGTTCGGGTGTGTGTTCGGGTGTGTTCGGGTGTGTGTTCGGGTGTGTTTGGGTGTGTGTTCGGGTGTGTATTCGGGTGCGTGTTCGGGTGTGTGTTCGGGTGTGTTCGGGTGTGTATTCGGGTGTGTGTTCGGGTGTGTGTTCGGGTGTGTTCGGGTGTGTGTTCGGGTGTGTTCGGGTGTGTGTGTTCGGGTGTTTGTTCGGGTGTGTGTTCGGGTGTTTGTTCGGGTGTGTGTTTGGGCGTGTATTCGGGTGCGTGTTCGGGTGTGTGTTCGGGTGTGTGTTCGGGTGTGTTCGGGTGTGTGTTCGGGTGTGTGTTCGGGTGTGTTCGGGTGTGTGTTCGGGTGTGTATTCGGGTGTGTGTTGGGGTGTGTTCTGGTGTGTGTTCGGGTGTGTGTTCGGGTGTGTTCGGGTGTGTGTTCGGGTGTGTTCGGGTGTGTGTGTTCGGGTGTTTGTTCGGGTGTGTGTTCGGGTGTGTGTTCGGGTGTGTGTTCGGGTGTGTGTTCGGGTGTGTTCGGGTGTGTGTTCGGGTGTGTATTCGGGTGCGTGTTCGGGTGTGTGTTCGGGTGTGTTCGGGTGTGTGTTCGGGTGTGTTCGGGTGTGTGTTCGGGTGTGTATTCGGGTGCGTGTTCGGGTGTGTGTTCGGGTGTGTTCGGGTGTGTATTCGGGTGTGTGTTCGGGTGTGTGTTCGGGTGTGTATTCGGGTGTGTGTTCGGGTGTCTGTTCGGGTGTGTGTTCGGGTGTGTGTTCGGGTGTGTATTCGGGTGTTTGTTCGGGTGTGTGTTTGGGTGTGTTCAGGTGTGTGTTCGGGTGGGTTCGGGTGTGTGTTCGGGTGTGTATTCGGGTGTGTGTTCGGGTGTGTTCGGGTGTGTGTTCGGGTGTGTGTTTGGGTGTGTTCGGGTGTGTGTTCGGGTGTGTATTCGGGTGTTTGTTCGGGTGTGTTTGGGTGTGTTCAGGTGTGTGTTCGGGTGGGTTCGGGTGTGTGTTCGGGTGTGTGTTCGGGTGTGTTCGGGTGTGTGTTCGGGTGTGTGTTCGGGTGTGTTCGGGTGTGTGTTCGGGTGTGTGTTCGGGTCTGTATTCGGGTGTGTGTTCGGGTGTCTGTTCGGGTGTGTGTTCGGGTGTGTGTTCGGGTGTGTATTCGGGTGTTTGTTCGGGTGTTTGTTCGGGTGTGTGTTTGGGTGTGTTCAGGTGTGTGTTCGGGTGGGTTCGGGTGTGTGTTCGGGTGTGTGTTCGGGTGTGTATTCGGGTGTTTGTTCGGGTGTGTGTTCGGGTGTGTGTTCGGGTGTGTTCGGGTGTGTGTTCGGGTGTGTGTTCGGGTGTGTTCGGGTGTGTGTTCGGGTGTGTATTCGGGTGTGTGTTCGGGTGTGTGTTTGGGTGTGTTCGGGTGTCTGTTCGGGTGTGTGTTCGGGTGTGTGTTCGGGGGTGTATTCGGGTGTTTGTTCGGGTGTGTGTTCGGGTATGTGTTCGGGTGTTTGTTCGGGTGGGTGTTCGGGTGTGTTCGGGTGTGTGTTCGGGTGTGGGTTCGGGTGTGTTCGGGTGTGTGTTCGGGTGTGTTCGGGTGTGTTCGTGTGTGTGTTCGGGTGTGTGTTCGGGTGTGTATTCGGGTGTTTGTTCGGGTGTGTGTTTGGGTGTGTTCAGGTGTGTTCGGGTGTGTTCGGGTGTGTGTTCGGGTGTGTTCGTGTGTGTGTTCGGGTGTGTGTTCGGGTGTGTATTCGGGTGTTTGTTCGGGTGTGTGTTTGGGTGTGTTCAGGTGTGTTCGGGTGTGTTCGGGTGTGTGTTCGGGTGTGTTCGGGTGTGTGTTCGGGTGTGTGTTCGGGTGTGTATTCGGGTGTTTGTTCGGGTGTGTGTTTGGGTGTGATCAGGTGTGTGTACGGGTGTGTTCGGGTGTGTGTTCGGGTTTGTATTCGGGTGTGTGTTCGGGTGTGTGTTCGGGTGTGTTCGGGTGTGTGTTCGGGTGTGTTCGGGTGGGTGTTCGGGTGTGTTCGGGTGTGTGTTCGGGTGTGTTCGTGTGTGTGTTCGGGTGTGTGTTCGGGTGTGTATTCGGGTGTTTGTTCGGGTGTGTGTTTGGGTGTGTTCAGGTGTGTTCGGGTGTGTTCGGGTGTGTGTTCGGGTGTGTTCGGGTGTGTGTTCGGGTGTGTGTTCGGGTGTGTATTCGGGTGTTTGTTCGGGTGTGTGTTTGGGTGTGTTCAGGTGTGTGTACGGGTGTGTTCGGGTGTGTGTTCGGGTTTGTATTCGGGTGTGTGTTCAGGTGTGTGTTCGGGTGTGTTTGGGTGAGTGTTCGGGTGTGTTCGGGTGTGTGTTCGGGTGTGTGTTCGGGTGGGTTCGGGTGTGTGTTCGGGTGTGTTCGGGTGTGTGTTCGGGTGTGTGTTCGGGTGTGTTCGGGTGTGTGTTGGGGTTTGTATTCGGGTGTGTTCGGGTGTGTGTTCGGGTATGTGTTCGGGTGTGTATTCGGGTGTGTGTTCGGGTGTGTGTTCGGGTGTGGGTTCGGGTGTGTATTCGGGTGTGTGTTCGAGTGTGTGTTCGGGTGTGTGTTCGGGTGTATGTTCGGGTGTGTGTTCGGGTGTGTTCGGGTGTGTGTTCGGGTTTGTATTTGGGTGTGTGTTGGGGTTTGTATTCGGGTGTGTTCGGGTGTGTGTTCGGGTATGTGTTCGGGTGTGTATTCGGGTGTGTGTTCGGGTGTGTTCGGGTGTGTGTTCGGGTGTGTGTTCGGGTGTGTGTTCTGGTGTGTATTCGGGTGTGTGTTCGAGTGTGTGTTCGGGTGTGTGTTCGAGTGTATGTTCGGGGGTGTGTTCGGGTATGTGTTCGGGTGTGTATTCGGGTGTGTGTTCGGGTGTGTTCGGGTGTGTGTTCGGGTATGTGTTCGGGTGTGTATTCGGGTGTGTGTTCGGGTGTGTGTTCGGGTGTATGTTCGGGGGTGTGTTCGGGTGTGTGTTCGGGTTTGTATTTGGGTGTGTGTTGGGGTTTGTATTCGGGTGTGTTCGGGTGTGTGTTCGGGTGTGTTCGTGTGTGTGTTCGGCTTTGTATTCGGGTGTGTGTTCGGATGTGTTCGGGTGTGTGTTCGGGTTTGTATTCGGGTGTGTGTTCGGGTGTGGGTTCGGGGATGTATTCGGGTGTGTGTTCGGGTGTGAGTTCGGGTGTATGTTCGGGGGTGTGTTCGGGTGTGTGTTCGGGTGTGTATTCGGGTGTGTGTTCGGGTGTGAGTTCGGGTGTATGTTCGGGGGTGTGTTCGGGTGTGTGTTCGGGTGTGTTCGGGTGTGTGTTCGGGTGTGTGTTCGGGTGTGTGTTCGGGTGTGTGTTCGGGTGTGTATTCGGGTGTGTGTTCGGGTGTGTGTTCGGGTGTGTGTTCGGGTGTGTGTTCTGGTGTGTATTCGGGTGTGTGTTCGAGTGTGTGTTCGGGTGTGTGTTCGGGTGTATGTTCGGGGGTGTGTTCGGGTATGTGTTCGGGTGTGTATTCGGGTGTGTGTTCGGGTGTGTTCGGGTGTGTGTTCGGGTATGTGTTCGGGTGTGTATTCGGGTGTGTGTTCGGGTGTGTGTTCGGGTGTATGTTCGGGGGTGTGTTCGGGTGTGTGTTCGGGTGTGTTCGGGTGTGTGTTCGGGTTTGTATTTGGGTGTGTGTTGGGGTTTGTATTCGGGTGTGTTCGGGTGTGTGTTCGGGTGTGTTCGTGTGTGTGTTCGGCTTTGTATTCGGGTGTGTGTTCGGATGTGTTCGGGTGTGTGTTCGGGTTTGTATTCGGGTGTGTTCGGGTGTGTGTTCGGGGGTGTATTCGGGTGTGTGTTCGGGTGTGTTCGGGTGTGTGTTCGGGTTTGTATTCGGGTGTGTGTTCGGGTATGTGTTCGGGTGTGTATTCGGGTGTGTGTTCGGGTGTGTGTTCGGGAGTGTGTTCGGGAGTGTGTTCGGGTGTGTTCGGGTGTGTGTTCGGGTTTGTATTCGGGTGTGTTTTGGGGTTTGTATTCGGGTGTGTTCGGGTGTGTGTTCGGGTATGTGTTCGGGTGTGTATTCGGGTGTGTGTTCGGGTGTGTGTTCGGGTGTGTGTTCTGGTGTGTATTCGGGTGTGTGTTCGAGTGTGTGTTCGGGTGTGTGTTCGGGTGTATGTTCGGGGGTGTGTTCGGGTATGTGTTCGGGTGTGTATTCGGGTGTGTGTTCGGGTGTGTTCGGGTGTGTGTTCGGGTATGTGTTCGGGTGTGTATTCGGGTGTGTGTTCGGGTGTGTGTTCGGGTGTATGTTCGGGGGTGTGTTCGGGTGTGTGTTCGGGTGTGTTCGGGTGTGTGTTCGGGTTTGTATTTGGGTGTGTGTTGGGGTTTGTATTCGGGTGTTTGGGTGTGTGTTCGGGTGTGTTCGTGTGTGTGTTCGGCTTTGTATTCGGGTGTGTGTTCGGATGTGTTCGGGTGTGTGTTCGGGTTTGTATTCGGGTGTGTGTTCGGGTGTGTGTTCGGGGGTGTATTCGGGTGTGTGTTCGGGTGTGTTCGGGTGTGTGTTCGGGTTTGTATTCGGGTGTGTGTTCGGGTATGTGTTCGGGTGTGTATTCGGGTGTGTGTTCGGGTGTGTGTTCGGGGGTGTGTTCGGGAGTGTGTTCGGGTGTGTTCGGGTGTGTGTTCGGGTTTGTATTCGGGTGTGTTTTGGGGTTTGTATTCGGGTGTGTTCGGGTGTGTGTTCGGGTATGTGTTCGGGTGTGTATTCGGGTGTGTTCGGGTGTGTGTTCGGGGTGTGTGTTCGGTTGTGTGTTCGGGTGTGTGTTCGGGTGGGTTCGGGTTTGTGTTCGGGTGTGTGTTCGGGTTTGTGTTCGGGTGTGTGTTTGGGTGTGTGTTCGGGTTTGTATTCGGGTGTGTGTTCGGGTGTGTTCGGGTTTGTGTTCGGGTGTGTTCGGGTGTGTGTTCGGGTGTGTTCGGGTGTGTGTTCGGGTGTGTGTTCGGGTGTGTTCGGGTGTGTGTTCGGGTGTGTGTTCGGGTGTGTATTCGGGTGTGTGTTCGGGTGTGTGTTCGGGTGTCTGTTCGGGTGTGTGATCGGGTGTGTATTCGGGTGTTTGTTCGGGTGTGTGTTCGGGTGTGTGTTCGGGTGTGTGTTCGGGTGTGTGTCCGGGTGTGTGTTCGGGTGTGTGTTCGGGTGTGTTCGGGTGTGTGTTCGGGTGTGTATTCGGGTGCGTGTTCGGGTGTGTGTTCGGGTGTGTTCGGGTGTGTGTTCGGGTGTGTTCGGGTGTGTGTTCGGGTGTGTATTCTGGTGCGTGTTCGGGTGTGTGTTCGGGTGTGTTCGGGTGTGTGTTCGGGTGTGTTCGGGGGTGTGTTCGGGTGTGTATTCGGGTGTGTGTTGGGGTGTGTTCTGGTGTGTGTTCGGGTGTGTGTTCGGGTTTGTGTTCGGGTGTGTTCGGGTGTGTGTTCGGGTGTGTGTGTTCGGGTGTGTATTCGGGTGTTTGTTCGGGTGTGTGTTCGGGTGTGTGTTCGGGTGTGTGTTCGGGTGTGTGTCCGGGTGTGTGTTCGGGTGTGTGTTCGGGTGTGTTCGGGTGTGTGTTCGGGTGTGTATTCGGGTGCGTGTTCGGGTGTGTGTTCGGGTGTGTGTTCGGGTGTGTTCGGGTGTGTATTCGGGTGCGTGTTCGGGTGTGTGTTCGGGTGTGTTCGGGTGTGTATTCGGGTGTGTGTTCGGGTGTGTGTTCGGGTGTGTATTCGGGTGTGTGTTCGGGTGTCTGTTCGGGTGTGTGTTCGGGTGTGTGTTCGGGTGTGTATTCGGGTGTTTGTTCGGGTGTGTGTTTGGGTGTGTTCAGGTGTGTGTTCGGGTGGGTTCGGGTGTGTGTTCGGGTGTGTATTCGGGTGTGTGTTCGGGTGTGTTCGGGTGTGAGTTCGGGTGTGTGTTCGGGTGTGTGTTTGGGTGTGTTCGGGTGTGTGTTCGGGTGTGTGTTCGGGTGTGTATTCGGGTGTTTGTTCGGGTGTGTGTTTGGGTGTGTTCAGGTGTGTGTTCGGGTGGGTTCGGGTGTGTGTTCGGGTGTGTGTTCGGGTGTGTTCGGGTGTGTGTTCGGGTGTGTGTTCGGGTGTGTTCGGGTGTGTGTTCGGGTGTGTATTCGGGTGTGTGTTCGGGTGTCTGTTCGGGTGTGTGTTCGGGTGTGTGTTCGGGTGTGTATTCGGGTGTTTGTTCGGGTGTTTGTTCGGGTGTGTGTTTGGGTGTGTTCAGGTGTGTGTTCGGGTGGGTTCGGGTGTGTGTTCGGGTGTGTGTTCGGGTGTGTGTTCGGGTGTGTATTCGGGTGTGTGTTCGGGTGTCTGTTCGGGTGTCTTTTCGGGTGTATGTTCGGGTGTGTGTTCGGGCGTGTGTTCGGGTGTCTGTTCGGGTGTGTGTTCGGGTGTGTGTTCGCGTGTGTATTCGGGTGTTTGTTCGGGTGTGTGTTCGGGTGTGTGTTCGGGTGTGTTCGGGTGTGTGTTCGGGTGTGTGTTCGGGTGTGTTCGGGTGTGTGTTCGGGTGTGTATTCGGGTGTGTGTTCGGGTGTGTGTTTGGGTGTGTTCGGGTGTCTGTTCGGGTGTGTGTTCGGGTGTGTGTTCGGGGGTGTATTCGGGTGTTTGTTCGGGTGTGTGTTCGGGTATGTGTTCGGGTGTTTGTTCGGGTGGGTGTTCGGGTGTGTGTTTGGGTGTGTTCAGGTGTGTTCGGGTGTGTTCGGGAGTGTGTTCGGGTGTGTGTTCGGGTGTGTGTTGGGGTGTGTATTCGGGTGTTTGTTCGGGTGTGTGTTTGGGTGTGTACGGGTGTGTTCGGGTGTGTGTTCGGGTTTGTATTCGGGTATGTGTTCGGGTGTTTGTTCGGGTGTGTTCGGGTGTGTTCGGGTGGGTGTTCGGGTGTGTTCGGGTGTGTGTTCGGGTGTGTTCGTGTGTGTGTTCGGGTGTGTGTTCGGGTGCGTGTTCGGGTGTGTGTTCGGGTGTGTGTTCGGGTGTGTATTCGGGTGTTTGTTCGGGTGTTTGTTCGGGTGTGTGTTTGGGTGTGTTCAGGTGTGTGTTCGGGTGGGTTCGGGTGTGTGTTCGGGTGTGTGTTCGGGTGTGTTCGGGTGTGTGTTCGGGTGTGTGTTCGGGTGTGTGTTCGGGTGTGTATTCGGGTGTGTGTTCGGGTGTCTGTTCGGGTGTGTGTTCGGGTGTGTGTTCGGGTGTGTATTCGGGTGTTTGTTCGGGTGTTTGTTCGGGTGTGTGTTTGGGTGTGTTCAGGTGTGTGTTCGGGTGGGTTCGGGTGTGTGTTCGGGTGTGTGTTCGGGTGTGTGTTCGGGTGTGTATTCGGGTGTGTGTTCGGGTGTCTGTTCGGGTGTCTTTTCGGGTGTATGTTCGGGTGTGTGTTCGGGTGTGTTCGGGTGTGTGTTCGGGTGTGTATTCGGGTGTGTGTTCGGGTGTCTGTTCGGGTGTGTGTTCGGGTGTGTGTTCGGGTGTGTATTCGGGTGTTTGTTCGGGTGTTTGTTCGGGTGTGTGTTTGGGTGTGTTCAGGTGTGTGTTCGGGTGGGTTCGGGTGTGTGTTCGGGTGTGTGTTCGGGTGTGTTCGGGTGTGTGTTCGGGTGTGTGTTCGGGTGTGTTCGGGTGTGTGTTCGGGTGTGTATTCGGGTGTGTGTTCGGGTGTGTGTTTGGGTGTGTTCGGGTGTCTGTTCGGGTGTGTGTTCGGGTGTGTGTTCGGGGGTGTATTCGGGTGTTTGTTCGGGTGTGTGTTCGGGTATGTGTTCGGGTGTTTGTTCGGGTGGGTGTTCGGGTGTGTGTTTGGGTGTGTTCAGGTGTGTTCGGGTGTGTTCGGGAGTGTGTTCGGGTGTGTGTTCGGGTGTGTGTTGGGGTGTGTATTCGGGTGTTTGTTCGGGTGTGTGTTTGGGTGTGTACGGGTGTGTTCGGGTGTGTGTTCGGGTTTGTATTCGGGTATGTGTTCGGGTGTTTGTTCGGGTGTGTTCGGGTGTGTTCGGGTGGGTGTTCGGGTGTGTGTTCGGGTGTGTTCGTGTGTGTGTTCGGGTGTGTGTTCGGGTGTGTGTTCGGGTGTTTGTTCGGGTGTGTATTCGGGTGCGTGTTCGGGTGTGTGTTCGGGTGTATTCGGGTGTGTGTTTGGGTGTGTTCGGGTGTGTGTTCGGGTGTGTATTCGGGTGCGTGTTCGGGTGTGTGTTCGGGTGTGTTCGGGTGTGTGTTCGGGTGTGTTCGGGTGTGTGTTCGGGTGTGTATTCGGGTGTGTGTTGGGGTGTGTTCTGGTGTGTGTTCGGGTGTGTGTTCGGGTTTGTGTTCGGGTGTGTTCGGGTGTGTGTTCGGGTGTGTGTGTTCGGGTGTGTATTCGGGTGTTTGTTCGGGTGTGTGTTCGGGTGTGTGTTCGGGTGTGTGTTCGGGTGTGTTCGGGTGTGTGTGTTCGGGTGTGTAATCGGGTGTTTGTTCGGGTGTGTGTTCGGGTGTGTGTTCGGGTGTGTGTCCGGGTGTGTGTTCGGGTGTGTGTTCGGGTGTGTTCGGGTGTGTGTTCGGGTGTGTATTCGGGTGCGTGTTCGGGTGTGTGTTCGGGTGTGTTCGGGTGTGTGTTCGGGTGTGTTCGGGTGTGTATTCGGGTGCGTGTTCGGGTGTGTGTTCGGGTGTGTTCGAATGTGTGTATTCGGGTGTGTGTTCGGGTGTGTGTTCGGGTGTGTATTCGGGTGTGTGTTCGGGTGTCTGTTCGGGTGTGTGTTCGGGTGTGTGTTCGGGTGTGTATTCGGGTGTTTGTTCGGGTGTGTGTTTGGGTGTGTTCAGGTGTGTGTTCGGGTGGGTTCGGGTGTGTTTTCGGGTGTGTATTCGGGTGTGTGTTCGGGTGTGTTCGGGTGTGTGTTCGGGTGTGTGTTCGGGTGTGTGTTTGGGTGTGCGGGTGTGTGTTCGGGTGTGTGTTCGGGTGTGTATTCGGGTGTTTGTTCGGGTGTGTGTTTGGGTGTGTTCAGGTGTGTGTTCGGGTGGGTTCGGGTGTGTGTTCGGGTGTGTTCGGGTGTGTGTTCGGGTGTGTGTTCGGGTGTGTTCGGGTGTGTGTTCGGGTGTGTATTCGGGTGTGTGTTCGGGTGTCTGTTCGGGTGTGTGTTCGGGTGTGTGTTCGGGTGTGTATTCGGGTGTTTGTTCGGTGTTTGTTCGGGTGTGTGTTTGGGTGTGTTCAGGTGTGTGTTCGGGTGGGTTCGGGTGTGTGTTCGGGTGTGTGTTCGGGTGTGTGTTCGGGTGTGTATTCGGGTGTGTGTTCGGGTGTCTGTTCGGGTGTCTTTTCGGGTGTATGTTCGGGTGTGTGTTCGGGCGTGTGTTCGGGTGTCTGTTCGGGTGTGTGTTCGGGTGTGTGTTCGGGTGTGTATTCGGGTGTTTGTTCGGGTGTGTGTTCGGGTGTGTGTTCGGGTGTGTTCGGGTGTGTGTTCGGGTGTGTTCGGGTGTGTGTTCGGGTGTGTATTCGGGTGTGTGTTCGGGTGTGTGTTTGGGTGTGTTCGGGTGTCTGTTCGGGTGTGTGTTCGGGTGTGTGTTCGGGGGTGTATTCGGGTGTTTGTTCGGGTGTGTGTTCGGGTATGTGTTCGGGTGTTTGTTCGGGTGGGTGTTCGGGTGTGTGTTTGGGTGTGTTCAGGTGTGTTCGGGTGTGTTCGGGAGTGTGTTCGGGTGTGTGTTCGGGTGTGTGTTGGGGTGTGTATTCGGGTGTTTGTTCGGGTGTGTGTTTGGGTGTGTACGGGTGTGTTCGGGTGTGTGTTCGGGTTTGTATTCGGGTATGTGTTCGGGTGTGTGTTCGGGTGTGTTCGGGTGTGTTCGGGTGGGTGTTCGGGTGTGTTCGGGTGTGTGTTCGGGTGTGTTCGTGTGTGTGTTCGGGTGTGTGTTCGGGTGTGTATTCGGGTGTTTGTTCGGGTGTGTGTTTGGGTGTGTTCAGGTGTGTGTTCGGGTGTGTTTGGGTGAGTGTTCGGGTGTGTTCGGGTGTGTGTTCGGGTGGGTTCGGGTGTGTGTTCGGGTGTGTTCGGGTGTGTGTTCGGGTGTGTGTTCGGGTGTGTTCGGGTGTGCGTTGGGGTTTGTATTCGGGTGTGTTCGGGTGTGTGTTCGGGTATGTGTTCGGGTGTGTATTCGGGTGTGTTCGGGTGTGTGTTCGGGTGTGGGTTCGGGTGTGTATTCGGGTGTGTGTTCGAGTGTGTGTTCGGGGGTGTGCTCGGGTGTGTGTTCGGGTGTGTTCGGGTGTGAGTTCGGGTTTGTATTCGGGTGTGTGTTGGGGTTTGTATTCGGGTGTGTTCGGGTGTGTGTTCGGGTGTGTATTCGGGTGTGTGTTCGAGTGTGTGTTCGGGGGTGTGCTCGGGTGTATGTTCGGGTGTGTTCGGGTTTGAGTTCGGGTTTGTATTCGGGTGTGTGTTGGGGTTTGTATTTGGGTGTGTTCGGGTGTGTGTTCGGGTATGTGTTCGGGTGTGTATTCGGGTGTGTGTTCGGGTGTGTGTTCGGGTGTATGTTCGGGGGTGTGTTCGGGTGTGTGTTCGGGTGTGTTCGGGTGTGTGTTCGGGTTTGTATTTGGGTGTGTGTTGGGGTTTGTATTCGGGTGTGTTCGGGTGTGTGTTCGGGTGTGTTCGTGTGTGTCTTCGGCTTTGTATTCGGGTGTGTGTTCGGGCGTGTGTTCGGATGTGTTCGGGTGTGTGTTCGGGTTTGTATTCGGGTGTGTGTTCGGGTGTGTGTTCGGGGGTGTATTCGGGAGTGTGTTCGGGTGTGTTCGGGTGTGTGTTCGGGTTTGTATTCGGGTGTGTGTTCGGGTATGTTTTCGGGTGTGTATTCGGGTGTGTGTTCGGGTGTGTGTTCGGGGGTGTGTTCGGGAGTGTGTTCGGGTGTGTTCGGGTGTGTGTTCGGGTTTGTATTCGGGTGTGTTTTGGGGTTTGTATTCGGGTGTGTTCGGGTGTGTGTTCGGGTATGTGTTCGGGTGTGTATTCGGGTGTGTGTTCGGGTGTGTATTTGGGTGTGTGTTCGATTGTGTGTTCGGGTGTGTGTTCGGGGTGTGTGTTCGGTTGTGTGTTCGGGTGTGTGTTCGGGTGTGTGTTCGGGTGGGTTCGGGTGTGTGTTTGGGTGTGTGTTCGGGGGTGTGTTCGGGTTTGTATTCGGGTGTGTGTTCGGTTGTGTTTGGGTGTGTGTTCGGGTGTGTTCGGGCGTGTGATCGGGTGTGTTTGGGTGTGTGTTCGGGTTTGTATTCGGGTGTGTGTTCGGGTTTGTATTCGGGTGTGTTCGGGTATGTGTTCGGGTGTTTGTTCGGGTGGGTGTTCGGGTGTGTGTTCGGGTGTGTTCGGGTGTGTGTTCGGGTGTGGGTTCGGGTGTGTTCGGGTGTGTGTTCGGGTGTGTTCGGGTGTGAGTCCGGGTGTGTTCGGGTGTGTGTTCGGGTGTGTTCGTGTGTGTGTTCGGGTGTGTGTTCGGGTGTGTATTCGGGTGTTTGTTCGGGTGTGTGTTTGGGTGTGTTCAGGTGTGTTCGGGTGTGTTCGGGTGTGTGTTCGGGTGTGTTCGGGTGTGTGTTCGGGTGTGTGTTCGGGTGTGTATTCGGGTGTTTGTTCGGGTGTGTGTTTGGGTGTGTTCAGGTGTGTGTACGGGTGTGTTCGGGTGTGTGTTCGGGTTTGTATTCGGGTGTGTGTTCGGGTGTGTGTTCGGGTGTGTTCGGGTGTGTGTTCGGGTGTGTTCGGGTGGGTGTTCGGGTGTGTTCGGGTGTGTGTTCGGGTGTGTTCGTGTGTGTGTTCGCGTGTGTGTTCGGGTATGTTTTCGGGGTGTGTGTTCGGGTGTGTTCGGTTGTGTGTTCGGGTATGTGTTCGGGTGGGTTCGGGTGTGTGTTCGGGTGTGTGTTTGGGTGTGTGTTCGGGTGTGTTCGGGCGTGTGATCGGGTGTGTTTGGGTGTGTGTTCGGGTTTGTATTCGGGTGTGTGTTCGGGTTTGTATTCGGGTGTGTTCGGGTGTGTGTTCGGGTATGTGTTCGGGTGTTTGTTCGGGTGGGTGTTCGGGTGTGTGTTCGGGTGTGTTCGGGTGTGTGTTCGGGTGTGGGTTCGGGTGTGTTCGGGTGTGTGTTTGGGTGTGTTCAGGTGTGTTCGGGTGTGTTCGGGTGTGTGTTCGGGTGTGTTCGGGTGTGTGTTCGGGTGTTTATTCGGGTGTTTGTTCGGGTGTGTGTTTGGGTGTTTTCAGGTGTGTGTACGGGTGTGTTCGGGTGTGTGTTCGGGTTTGTATTCGGGTGTGTGTTCGGGTGTGTGTTCGGGTGTGTTCGGGTGTATGTTCGGGTGTGTTCGGGTGGGTGTTCGGGTGTGTTCGGGTGTGTGTTCGGGTGTGTTCGTGTGTGTGTTCGGGTGTGTGTTCGGGTGTGTATTCGGGTGTTTGTTCGGGTGTGTGTTTGGGTGTGTTCAGGTGTGTGTACGGGTGTGTTCGGGTGTGTGTTCGGGTTTGTATTCGGGTGTGTGTTCGGGTGTGTGTTCGGGTGTGTTCGGATGTGTGTTCGGGTGTGTTCGGGTGGGTGTTCGGGTGTGTTCGGGTGTGTGTTCGGGTGTGTTCGTGTGTGTGTTCGGGTGTGTGTTCGGGTGTGTATTCGGGTGTTTGTTCGGGTGTGTGTTTGGGTGTGTTCAGGTGTGTGTTCGGGTGTGTTTGGGTGAGTGTTCGGGTGTGTTCGGGTGTGTGTTCGGGTGGGTTCGGGTGTGTGTTCGGGTGTGTTCGGGTGTGTGTTCGGGTGTGTTCGGGTGTGCGTTGGGGTTTGTATTCGGGTGTGTTCGGGTGTGTGTTCGGGTATGTGTTCGGGTGTGTATTCGGGTGTGTTCGGGTGTGTGTTCGGGTGTGGGTTCGGGTGTGTATTCGGGTGTGTGTTCGAGTGTGTGTTCGGGGGTGTGCTCGGGTGTGTGTTCGGGTGTGTTCGGGTGTGAGTTCGGGTTTGTATTCGGGTGTGTGTTGGGGTTTGTATTCGGGTGTGTTCGGGTGTGTGTTCGGGTGTGTATTCGGGTGTGTGTTCGAGTGTGTGTTCGGGGGTGTGCTCGGGTGTATGTTCGGGTGTGTTCGGGTTTGAGTTCGGGTTTGTATTCGGGTGTGTGTTGGGGTTTGTATTCGGGTGTGTTCGGGTGTGTGTTCGGGTATGTGTTCGGGTGTGTATTCGGGTGTGTGTTCGGGTGTGTGTTCGGGTGTATGTTCGGGGGTGTGTTCGGGTGTGTGTTCGGGTGTGTTCGGGTGTGTGTTCGGGTTTGTATTTGGGTGTGTGTTGGGGTTTGTATTCGGGTGTGTTCGGGTGTGTGTTCGGGTGTGTTCGTGTGTGTGTTCGGCTTTGTATTCGGGTGTGTGTTCGGGTGTGTGTTCGGATGTGTTCGGGTGTGTGTTCGGGTTTGTATTCGGGTGTGTGTTCGGGTGTGTGTTCGGGGGTGTATTCGGGAGTGTGTTCGGGTGTGTTCGGGTGTGTGTTCGGGTTTGTATTCGGGTGTGTGTTCGGGTATGTTTTCGGGTGTGTATTCGGGTGTGTGTTCGGGTGTGTGTTCGGGGGTGTGTTCGGGAGTGTGTCCGGGTGTGTTCGGGTGTGTGTTCGGGTTTGTATTCGGGTGTGTTTTGGGGTTTGTATTCGGGTGTGTTCGGGTGTGTGTTCGGGTATGTGTTCGGGTGTGTATTCGGGTGTGTGTTCGGGTGTGTATTTGGGTGTGTGTTCGATTGTGTGTTCGGGTGTGTGTTCGGGGTGTGTGTTCGGTTGTGTGTTCGGGTGTGTGTTCGGGTGTGTGTTCGGGTGGGTTCGGGTGTGTGTTTGGGTGTGTGTTCGGGGGTGTGTTCGGGTTTGTATTCGGGTGGGTGTTCGGGTGTGTTTGGGTGTGTGTTCGGGTGTGTTCGGGCGTGTGATCGGGTGTGTTTGGGTGTGTGTTCGGGTTTGTATTCGGGTGTGTGTTCGGGTTTGTATTCGGGTGTGTTCGGGTATGTGTTCGGGTGTTTGTTCGGGTGGGTGTTTGGGTGTGTGTTCGGGTGTGTTCGGGTGTGTGTTCGGGTGTGGGTTCGGGTGTGTTCGGGTGTGTGTTCGGGTGTGTTCGGGTGTGAGTCCGGGTGTGTTCGGGTGTGTGTTCGGGTGTGTTCGTGTGTGTGTTCGGGTGTGTGTTCGGGTGTGTATTCGGGTGTTTGTTCGGGTGTGTGTTTGGGTGTGTTCAGGTGTGTTCGGGTGTGTTCGGGTGTGTGTTCGGGTGTGTTCGGGTGTGTGTTCGGGTGTGTGTTCGGGTGTGTATTCGGGTGTTTGTTCGGGTGTGTGTTTGGGTGTGTTCAGGTGTGTGTACGGGTGTGTTCGGGTGTGTGTTCGGGTTTGTATTCGGGTGTGTGTTCGGGTGTGTGTTCGGGTGTGTTCGGGTGTGTGTTCGGGTGTGTTCGGGTGGGTGTTCGGGTGTGTTCGGGTGTGTGTTCGGGTGTGTTCGTGTGTGTGTTCGCGTGTGTGTTCGGGTATGTGTTCGGGGTGTGTGTTCGGGTGTGTTCGGTTGTGTGTTCGGGTATGTGTTCGGGTGGGTTCGGGTGTGTGTTCGGGTGTGTGTTTGGGTGTGTGTTCGGGTGTGTTCGGGCGTGTGATCGGGTGTGTTTGGGTGTGTGTTCGGGTTTGTATTCGGGTGTGTGTTCGGGTTTGTATTCGGGTGTGTTCGGGTGTGTGTTCGGGTATGTGTTCGGGTGTTTGTTCGGGTGGGTGTTCGGGTGTGTGTTCGGGTGTGTTCGGGTGTGTGTTCGGGTGTGGGTTCGGGTGTGTTCGGGTGTGTGTTCGGGTGTGTTCGGGTGTGTGTCCGGGTGTGTTCGGGTGTGTGTTCGGGTGTGTTTGTGTGTGTGTTCGGGTGTGTGTTCGGGTGTGTATTCGGGTGTTTGTTCGGGTGTGTGTTTGGGTGTGTTCAGGTGTGTTCGGGTGTGTTCGGGTGTGTGTTCGGGTGTGTTCGGGTGTGTGTTCGGGTGTGTGTTCGGGTGTTTATTCGGGTGTTTGTTCGGGTGTGTGTTTGGGTGTTTTCAGGTGTGTGTACGGGTGTGTTCGGGTGTGTGTTCGGGTTTGTATTCGGGTGTGTGTTCGGGTGTGTGTTCGGGTGTGTTCGGGTGTATGTTCGGGTGTGTTCGGGTGGGTGTTCGGGTGTGTTCGGGTGTGTGTTCGGGTGTGTTCGTGTGTGTGTTCGGGTGTGTGTTCGGGTGTGTATTCGGGTGTTTGTTCGGGTGTGTGTTTGGGTGTGTTCAGGTGTGTGTACGGGTGTGTTCGGGTGTGTGTTCGGGTTTGTATTCGGGTGTGTGTTCGGGTGTGTGTTCGGGTGTGTTCGGATGTGTGTTCGGGTGTGTTCGGGTGGGTGTTCGGGTGTGTTCGGGTGTGTGTTCGGGTGTGTTCGTGTGTGTGTTCGGGTGTGTGTTCGGGTGTGTATTCGGGTGTTTGTTCGGGTGTGTGTTTGGGTGTGTTCAGGTGTGTGTTCGGGTGTGTTTGGGTGAGTGTTCGGGTGTGTTCGGGTGTGTGTTCGGGTGTGTGTTTGGGTGAGTGTTCGGGTATGTGTTCGGGTGGGTTCGGGTGTGTGTTCGGGTGTGTGTTTTGGTGTGTGTTCGGGTGTGTTCGGGCGTGTGATCGGGTGTGTTTGGGTGTGTGTTCGGGTTTGTATTCGGGTGTGTGTTCGGGTTTGTATTCGGGTGTGTTCGGGTGTGTGTTCGGGTATGTGTTCGGGTGTTTGTTCGGGTGGGTGTTCGGGTGTGTGTTCGGGTGTGTTCGGGTGTGTGTTCGGGTGTGGGTTCGGGTGTGTTCGGGTGTGTGTTCGGGTGTGTTCGGGTGTGTGTCCGGGTGTGTTCGGGTGTGTGTTCGGGTGTGTTTGTGTGTGTGTTCGGGTGTGTGTTCGGGTGTGTATTCGGGTGTTTGTTCGGGTGTGTGTTTGGGTGTGTTCAGGTGTGTTCGGGTGTGTTCGGGTGTGTTCGGGTGTGTGTTCGGGTGTGTTCGGGTGTGTGTTCGGGTGTTTATTCGGGTGTTTGTTCGGGTGTGTGTTTGGGTGTTTTCAGGTGTGTGTACGGGTGTGTTCGGGTGTGTGTTCGGGTTTGTATTCGGGTGTGTGTTCGGGTGTGTGTTCGGGTGTGTTCGGGTGTATGTTCGGGTGTGTTCGGGTGGGCGTTCGGGTGTGTTCGGGTGTGTGTTCGGGTGTGTTCGTGTGTGTGTTCGGGTGTGTGTTCGGGTGTGTATTCGGGTGTTTGTTCGGGTGTGTGTTTGGGTGTGTTCAGGTGTGTGTTCGGGTGTGTTTGGGTGAGTGTTCTGGTGTGTTCGGGTGTGTGTTCGGGTGTGTGTTCGGGTGGGTTCGGGTGTGTGTTCGGGTGTGTTCGGGTGTGTATTCGGGTGTGTGTTCGGGTGTGTTCGGGTGTGTGTTGGGGTTTGTATTCGGGTGTGTTCGGGTGTGTGTTCGGGTATGTGTTCGGGTGTGTATTCGGGTGTGTGTTCGGGTGTGTGTTCGGGTGTGGGTTCGGGTGTGTATTCGGGTGTGTGTTCGAGTGTGTGTTCGGGGGTGTGCTCGGGTGTGTGTTCGGGTGTGTTCGGGTGTGAGTTCGGGTTTGTATTCGGGTGTGTGTTGGGGTTTGTATTCGGGTGTGTTCGGGTGTGTGTTCGGGTATGTGTTCGGGTGTGTATTAGGGTGTGTGTTCGGGTGTGTTCGGCTGTGTGTTCGGGTGTGTGTTCGAGTGTGTGTTCGGGGGTGTGCTCGGGTGTGTGTTCGGGTGTGTTCGGGTGTGAGTTCGGGTTTGTATTCGGGTGTGTGTTGGGGTTTGTATTCGGGTGTGTTCGGGTGTGTGTTCGGGTATGTGTTCGGGTGTGTGTTCGGGTGTGTGTTCGGGTGGGTTCGGGTGTGTGTTCGGGTGTGTGTTCGGGTGTGTGTTCGGGTGTGTTCTGGTGTGTGTTCGGGTGTGTGTTCGGGTGTGTGTTCGGGTGTGTTCGGGTGTGAGATCGGGTGTGTTCGGGTGTGTGTTCGGGTTTGTATTTGGGTGTGTGTTCGGGTTTGTATTCGGGTGTGTTCGGGTGTGTGTTCGGGTATGTGTTCGGGTGTGTATTCGGGTGTGTGTTCGGGTGTGTTCGGGTGTGGGTTCGGGTGTGTGTTCGGGTGTGTTCGGGTGTGTGTTCGGGTGTGTGTTCGGGTGTGTTCGTGTGTGTGTTCGGCTTTGTATTCGGGTGTGTGTTCGGGTGTGTGTTCGGATGTGTTCGGGTGTGTGTTCGGGTTTGTATTCGGGTGTGTGTTCGGGTGTGTGTTCGGGTGTGTTCGGGTGTATGTTCGGGTGTGTTCGGGTGGGTGTTCGGGTGTGTTCGGGTGTGTGTTCGGGTGTGTTCGTGTGTGTGTTCGGGTGTGTGTTCGGGTGTGTATTCGGGTGTTTGTTCGGGTGTGTGTTTGGGTGTGTTCAGGTGTGTGTACGGGTGTGTTCGGGTGTGTGTTCGGGTTTGTATTCGGGTGTGTGTTCGGGTGTGTGTTCGGGTGTGTTCGGATGTGTGTTCGGGTGTGTTCGGGTGGGTGTTCGGGTGTGTTCGGGTGTGTGTTCGGGTGTGTTCGTGTGTGTGTTCGGGTGTGTGTTCGGGTGTGTATTCGGGTGTTTGTTCGGGTGTGTGTTTGGGTGTGTTCAGGTGTGTGTTCGGGTGTGTTTGGGTGAGTGTTCGGGTGTGTTCGGGTGTGTGTTCGGGTGTGTGTTTGGGTGAGTGTTCGGGTATGTGTTCGGGTGGGTTCGGGTGTGTGTTCGGGTGTGTGTTTTGGTGTGTGTTCGGGTGTGTTCGGGCGTGTGATCGGGTGTGTTTGGGTGTGTGTTCGGGTTTGTATTCGGGTGTGTGTTCGGGTTTGTATTCGGGTGTGTTCGGGTGTGTGTTCGGGTATGTGTTCGGGTGTTTGTTCGGGTGGGTGTTCGGGTGTGTGTTCGGGTGTGTTCGGGTGTGTGTTCGGGTGTGGGTTCGGGTGTGTTCGGGTGTGTGTTCGGGTGTGTTCGGGTGTGTGTCCGGGTGTGTTCGGGTGTGTGTTCGGGTGTGTTTGTGTGTGTGTTCGGGTGTGTGTTCGGGTGTGTATTCGGGTGTTTGTTCGGGTGTGTGTTTGGGTGTGTTCAGGTGTGTTCGGGTGTGTTCGGGTGTGTTCGGGTGTGTGTTCGGGTGTGTTCGGGTGTGTGTTCGGGTGTTTATTCGGGTGTTTGTTCGGGTGTGTGTTTGGGTGTTTTCAGGTGTGTGTACGGGTGTGTTCGGGTGTGTGTTCGGGTTTGTATTCGGGTGTGTGTTCGGGTGTGTGTTCGGGTGTGTTCGGGTGTATGTTCGGGTGTGTTCGGGTGGGCGTTCGGGTGTGTTCGGGTGTGTTCGTGTGTGTGTTCGGGTGTGTGTTCGGGTGTGTATTCGGGTGTTTGTTCGGGTGTGTGTTTGGGTGTGTTCAGGTGTGTGTTCGGGTGTGTTTGGGTGAGTGTTCTGGTGTGTTCGGGTGTGTGTTCGGGTGTGTGTTCGGGTGGGTTCGGGTGTGTGTTCGGGTGTGTTCGGGTGTGTATTCGGGTGTGTGTTCGGGTGTGTTCGGGTGTGTGTTGGGGTTTGTATTCGGGTGTGTTCGGGTGTGTGTTCGGGTATGTGTTCGGGTGTGTATTCGGGTGTGTGTTCGGGTGTGTGTTCGGGTGTGGGTTCGGGTGTGTATTCGGGTGTGTGTTCGAGTGTGTGTTCGGGGGTGTGCTCGGGTGTGTGTTCGGGTGTGTTCGGGTGTGAGTTCGGGTTTGTATTCGGGTGTGTGTTGGGGTTTGTATTCGGGTGTGTTCGGGTGTGTGTTCGGGTATGTGTTCGGGTGTGTATTAGGGTGTGTGTTCGGGTGTGTTCGGCTGTGTGTTCGGGTGTGTGTTCGAGTGTGTGTTCGGGGGTGTGCTCGGGTGTGTGTTCGGGTGTGTTCGGGTGTGAGTTCGGGTTTGTATTCGGGTGTGTGTTGGGGTTTGTATTCGGGTGTGTTCGGGTGTGTGTTCGGGTATGTGTTCGGGTGTGTGTTCGGGTGTGTGTTCGGGTGGGTTCGGGTGTGTGTTCGGGTGTGTGTTCGGGTGTGTGTTCGGGTGTGTTCTGGTGTGTGTTCGGGTGTGTGTTCGGGTGTGTGTTCGGGTGTGTTCGGGTGTGAGATCGGGTGTGTTCGGGTGTGTGTTCGGGTTTGTATTTGGGTGTGTGTTCGGGTTTGTATTCGGGTGTGTTCGGGTGTGTGTTCGGGTATGTGTTCGGGTGTGTATTCGGGTGTGTGTTCGGGTGTGTTCGGGTGTGGGTTCGGGTGTGTGTTCGGGTGTGTTCGGGTGTGTGTTCGGGTGTGTGTTCGGGTGTGTTCGTGTGTGTGTTCGGCTTTGTATTCGGGTGTGTGTTCGGGTGTGTGTTCGGATGTGTTCGGGTGTGTGTTCGGGTTTGTATTCGGGTGTGTGTTCGGGTGTGTTCGGGGGTGTATTCGGGTGTGTGTTCGGGTGTGTGTTCGGGTTTGTATTCGGGTGTGTGTTCGGGTATGTGTTCGGGTGTGTATTCGGGTGTGTGTTCGGGTGTGTGTTCGGGGGTGTGTTCGGGAGTGTGTTCGGGTGTGTTCGGGTGTGTGTTCGGGTTTGTATTCGGGTGTGTTTTGGGGTTTGTATTCGGGTGTGTTCGGGTGTGTGTTCGGGTATGTGTTCGGGTGTGTATTCGGGTGTGTGTTCGGGTGTGTATTCGGGTGTGTGTTCGATTGTGTGTTCGGGTGTGTTCGGGTGTGTGTTCGAGGTGTGTGTTCGGTTTTGTGTTCGGGTGTGTGTTCGGGTGGGTTCGGGTGTGTGTTCGGGTGTGTGTTCGGGTTTGTATTCGGGTGTGTGTTTGGGTGTGTGTTCGGGGGTGTGTTCGGGTTTGTATTCGGGTGTGTGTTCGGGTGTGTTCGGGTTTGTGTTGGGGTGTGTTCGGGTGTGTGTTCGGGTGTGTTCGGGTGTGTGTTCGGGTGTGTTCGTGTGTGTGTTCGGGTGTGTGTTCGGGTGTATATTCGGGTGTTTGTTCGGGTGTGTGTTTGGGTGTGTTCAGGTGTGTTCGGGTGTGTTCGGGTGTGTGTTCGGGTGTGTTCGGGTGTGTGTTCGGGTGTGTGTTCGGGTGTGTATTCGGGTGTTTGTTCGGGTGTGTGTTTGGGTGTGTTCAGGTGTGTGTACGGGTGTGTTCGGGTGTGTGTTCGGGTTTGTATTCGGGTGTGTGTTCGGGTGTGTGTTTGGGTGTGTTCGGGTGTGTGTTCGGGTGTGTTCGGGTGGGTGTTCGGGTGTGTTCGGGTGTGTTCGTGTGTGTGTTCGGGTGTGTGTTCGGGTGTGTATTCGGGTGTTTGTTCGGGTGTGTTTTTGGGTGTGTTCAGGTGTGTGTTCGGGTGTGTTCGGATGTGTGTTCGGGTGTGTTCGGGTGTGTGTTCGGGGTGTGTGTTCGGGTGTGTTCGGTTGTGTGTTCGGGTATGTGTTCGGGTGGGTTCGGGTGTGTGTTCGGGTGTGTGTTTGGGTGTGTGTTCGGGTGTGTTCGGGCGTGTGATCGGGTGTGTTTGGGTGTGTGTTCGGGTTTGTATTCGTGTGTGTGTTCGGGTTTGTATTCGGGTGTGTTCGGGTGTGTGTTCGGGTATGTGTTCGGGTGTTTGTTCGGGTGGGTGTTCGGGTGTGTGTTCGGGTGTGTTCGGGTGTGTGTTCGGGTGTGGGTTCGGGTGTGTTCGGGTGTGCGTTCGGGTGTGTTCGGGTGTGTGTCCGGGTGTGTTCGGGTGTGTGTTCGGGTGTGTTCGTGTGTGTGTTCGGGTGTGTGTTCGGGTGTGTGTTCGGGTGTTTGTTCGGGTGTGTGTTTGGGTGTGTTCAGGTGTGTTCGGGTGTGTTCGGGTGTGTGTTCGGGTGTGTTCGGGTGTGTGTTCGGGTGTGTGTTCGGGTGTGTTCGGGTGTGCGTTCGGGTGTGTTCGGGTGGGTGTTCGGGTGTGTTCGGGTGTGTGTTCGGGTGTGTTCGTGTGTGTGTTCGGGTGTGTGTTCGGGTGTGTATTCGGGTGTTTGTTCGGGTGTGTGTTTGGGTGTGTTTAGGTGTGTGTTCGGGTGTGTTTTGGTGAGTGTTCGGGTGTGTTCGGGTGTGTGTTCGGGTGTGTGTTCGGGTGGGTTCGGGTGTGTGTTCGGGTGTGTTCGGGTGTGTGTTCGGGTGTGTGTTCGGGTTTGTATTCGGGTGTGTGTTTGGGTGTGTGTTCGGGGGTGTGTTCGGGTTTGTATTCGGGTGTGTGTTCGGGTGTGTTCGGGTTTGTGTTCGGGTGTGTTCGGGTGTGTGTTCGGGTGTGTTCGGGTGTGTGTTCGGGTGTGTTCGTGTGTGTGTTCGGGTGTGTGTTCGGGTGTATATTCGGGTGTTTGTTCGGGTGTGTGTTTGGGTGTGTTCAGGTGTGTGTTCGGGTGTGTTCGGATGTGTGTTCGGGTGTGTTCTGGTGTGTGTTCGGGGTATGTGTTCGGGTGTGTTCGGTTGTGTGTTCGGGTGTGTGTTCGGGTGGGTTCGGGTGTGTGTTTGGGTGTGTGTTCGGGTGTGTTCGGGCGTGTGATCGGGTGTGTTTGGGTGTGTGTTCGGGTTTGTATTCGGGTGTGTGTTCGGGTGTGTGTTCGGGTATGTGTTCGGGTGTTTGTTCGGGTGGGTGTTCTGGTGTGTGTTCGGGTGTGTTCGGGTGTGTGTTCGGGTGTGGGTTCGGGTGTGTTCGGGTGTGTGTTCGGGTGTGTTCGGGTGTGTGTCCGGGTGTGTTCGGGTGTGTGTTCGGGTGTGTTCGTGTGTGTGTTCGGGTGTGTGTTCGGGTGTGTATTCGGGTGTTTGTTCGGGTGTGTGTTTGGGTGTGTTCAGGTGTGTTCGGGTGTGTTCGGGTGTGTGTTCGGGTGTGTTCGGGTGTGTGTTCGGGTGTGTGTTCGGGTGTGTATTCGGGTGTTTGTTCGGGTGTGTGTTTGGGTGTGTTCAGGTGTGTGTACGGGTGTGTTCGGGTGTGTGTTCGGGTTTGTATTCGGGTGTGTGTTCGGGTGTGTGTTCGGGTGTGTTCGGGTGTGTGTTCGGGTGTGTTCGGGTGGGTGTTCGGGTGTGTTCGGGTGTGTGTTCGGGTGTGTTCGTGTGTGTGTTCGGGTGTGTGTTCGGGTGTGTATTCGGGTGTTTGTTCGGGTGTGTGTTTGGGTGTGTTCAGGTGTGTGTTCGGGTGTGTTCGGATGTGTGTTCGGGTGTGTTCGGTTGTGTGTTCGGGTATGTGTTCGGGTGGGTTCGGGTGTGTGTTCGGGTGTGTGTTTGGGTGTGTGTTCGGGTGTGTTCGGGCGTGTGATCGGGTGTGTTTGGGTGTGTGTTCGGGTTTGTATTCGGGTGCGTGTTCGGGTTTGTTTTCGGGTGTGTTCGGGTATGTGTTCGGGTGTTTGTTCGGGTGGGTGTTCGGGTGTGTGTTCGGGTGTGTTCGGGTGTGTGTTCGGGTGTGTTCGGGTGTGTGTTCGGGTGTGTTCGGGTGTGTGTCCGGGTGTGTTCGGGTGTGTGTTCGGGTGTGTTCGTGTGTGTGTTCGGGTGTGTGTTCGGGTGTGTATTCGGGTGTTTGTTCGGGTGTGTGTTTGGGTGTGTTCAGGTGTGTTCGGGTGTGTTCGGGTGTGTGTTCGGGTGTGTTCGGGTGTGTGTTCGTGTGTGTTCGGGTGTTTATTCGGGTGCTTGTTCGGGTGTGTGTTTGGGTGTGTTCAGGTGTGTGTACGGGTGTGTTCGGGTGTGTGTTCGGGTTTGTATTCGGGTGTGTGTTCGGGTGTGTTCGGGTGTGTGTTCGGGTGTGTTCGGGTGTGTTCGGGTGGGTGTTCGGGTGTGTTCGGGTGTGTGTTCGGGTGTGTTCGTTTGTGTGTTCGGGTGTGTGTTCGGGTGTGTATTCGGGTGTTTGTTCGGGTGTGTGTTTGGGTGTGTTCAGGTGTGTGTTCGGGTGTGTTTGGGTGAGTGTTCGAGTGTGTTCGGGTGTGTGTTCGGGTGTGTGTTCGGGTGGGTTCGGGTGTGTGTTCGGGTGTGTTCGGGTGTGTGTTCGGGTGTGTGTTCGGGTGTGTTCGGGTGTGTGTTGGGGTTTGTATTCGGGTGTGTTCGGGTGTGTGTTCGGGTATGTGTTCGGGTGTGTATTCGGGTGTGTGTTCGGGTGTGTGTTCGGGTGTGGGTTCGGGTGTGTATTCGGATGTTTGTTCGGGTGTGTGTTCGGGTGTGTGTTTGGGTGTGTTCAGGTGTGTTCGGGTGTGTTCGGGTGTGTGTTCGGGTGTGTTCGGGTGTGTGTTCGTGTGTGTTCGGGTGTTTATTCGGGTGCTTGTTCGGGTGTGTGTTTGGGTGTGTTCAGGTGTGTGTACGGGTGTGTTCGGGTGTGTGTTCGGGTTTGTATTCGGGTGTGTGTTCGGGTGTGTTCGGGTGTGTGTTCGGGTGTGTTCGGGTGTGTTCGGGTGGGTGTTCGGGTGTGTTCGGGTGTGTGTTCGGGTGTGTTCGTTTGTGTGTTCGGGTGTGTGTTCGGGTGTGTATTCGGGTGTTTGTTCGGGTGTGTGTTTGGGTGTGTTCAGGTGTGTGTTCGGGTGTGTTTGGGTGAGTGTTCGAGTGTGTTCGGGTGTGTGTTCGGGTGTGTGTTCGGGTGGGTTCGGGTGTGTGTTCGGGTGTGTTCGGGTGTGTGTTCGGGTGTGTGTTCGGGTATGTGTTCGGGTGTTTGTTCGGGTGGGTGTTCTGGTGTGTGTTCGGGTGTGTTCGGGTGGGTGTTCGGGTGTGTTCGGGTGTGTGTTCGGGTGTGTTCGTGTGTGTGTTCGGGTGTGTGTTCGGGTGTGTATTCGGGTGTTTGTTCGGGTGTGTGTTTGGGTGTGTTCAGGTGTGTGTTCGGGTGTGTTTGGGTGAGTGTTCGGGTGTGTTCGGGTGTGTGTTCGGGTGTGTGTTTGGGTGAGTGTTCGGGTATGTGTTCGGGTGGGTTCGGGTGTGTGTTCGGGTGTGTGTTTTGGTGTGTGTTCGGGTGTGTTCGGGCGTGTGATCGGGTGTGTTTGGGTGTGTGTTCGGGTTTGTATTCGGGTGTGTGTTCGGGTTTGTATTCGGGTGTGTTCGGGTGTGTGTTCGGGTATGTGTTCGGGTGTTTGTTCGGGTGGGTGTTCGGGTGTGTGTTCGGGTGTGTTCGGGTGTGTGTTCGGGTGTGGGTTCGGGTGTGTTCGGGTGTGTGTTCGGGTGTGTTCGGGTGTGTGTCCGGGTGTGTTCGGGTGTGTGTTCGGGTGTGTTTGTGTGTGTGTTCGGGTGTGTGTTCGGGTGTGTATTCGGGTGTTTGTTCGGGTGTGTGTTTGGGTGTGTTCAGGTGTGTTCGGGTGTGTTCGGGTGTGTTCGGGTGTGTGTTCGGGTGTG
This sequence comes from Cryptocephalus primarius, assembly GCA_963576515.1. Taxonomy (NCBI): domain Eukaryota; kingdom Metazoa; phylum Arthropoda; class Insecta; order Coleoptera; family Chrysomelidae; genus Cryptocephalus; species Cryptocephalus primarius. The sequence goes on along the minus strand of OY754939.1, from coordinate 1,271,328 downwards.
TTCGGGTGTGTGTTCGGGTGTTTATTCGGGTGTTTGTTCGGGTGTGTGTTTGGGTGTTTTCAGGTGTGTGTACGGGTGTGTTCGGGTGTGTGTTCGGGTTTGTATTCGGGTGTGTGTTCGGGTGTGTGTTCGGGTGTGTTCGGGTGTATGTTCGGGTGTGTTCGGGTGGGCGTTCGGGTGTGTTCGGGTGTGTGTTCGGGTGTGTTCGTGTGTGTGTTCGGGTGTGTGTTCGGGTGTGTATTCGGGTGTTTGTTCGGGTGTGTGTTTGGGTGTGTTCAGGTGTGTGTTCGGGTGTGTTTGGGTGAGTGTTCTGGTGTGTTCGGGTGTGTGTTCGGGTGTGTGTTCGGGTGGGTTCGGGTGTGTGTTCGGGTGTGTTCGGGTGTGTATTCGGGTGTGTGTTCGGGTGTGTTCGGGTGTGTGTTGGGGTTTGTATTCGGGTGTGTTCGGGTGTGTGTTCGGGTATGTGTTCGGGTGTGTATTCGGGTGTGTGTTCGGGTGTGTGTTCGGGTGTGGGTTCGGGTGTGTATTCGGGTGTGTGTTCGAGTGTGTGTTCGGGGGTGTGCTCGGGTGTGTGTTCGGGTGTGTTCGGGTGTGAGTTCGGGTTTGTATTCGGGTGTGTGTTGGGGTTTGTATTCGGGTGTGTTCGGGTGTGTGTTCGGGTATGTGTTCGGGTGTGTATTAGGGTGTGTGTTCGGGTGTGTTCGGCTGTGTGTTCGTGTGTGTGTTCGAGTGTGTGTTCGGGGGTGTGCTCGGGTGTGTGTTCGGGTGTGTTCGGGTGTGAGTTCGGGTTTGTATTCGGGTGTGTGTTGGGGTTTGTATTCGGGTGTGTTCGGGTGTGTGTTCGGGTATGTGTTCGGGTGTGTGTTCGGGTGTGTGTTCGGGTGGGTTCGGGTGTGTGTTCGGGTGTGTGTTCGGGTGTGTGTTCGGGTGTGTTCTGGTGTGTGTTCGGGTGTGTGTTCGGGTGTGTGTTCGGGTGTGTTCGGGTGTGAGATCGGGTGTGTTCGGGTGTGTGTTCGGGTTTGTATTTGGGTGTGTGTTCGGGTTTGTATTCGGGTGTGTTCGGGTGTGTGTTCGGGTATGTGTTCGGGTGTGTATTCGGGTGTGTGTTCGGGTGTGTTCGGGTGTGGGTTCGGGTGTGTGTTCGGGTGTGTTCGGGTGTGTGTTCGGGTGTGTGTTCGGGTGTGTTCGTGTGTGTGTTCGGCTTTGTATTCGGGTGTGTGTTCGGGTGTGTGTTCGGATGTGTTCGGGTGTGTGTTCGGGTTTGTATTCGGGTGTGTGTTCGGGTGTGTTCGGGGGTGTATTCGGGTGTGTGTTCGGGTGTGTGTTCGGGTTTGTATTCGGGTGTGTGTTCGGGTATGTGTTCGGGTGTGTATTCGGGTGTGTGTTCGGGTGTGTGTTCGGGGGTGTGTTCGGGAGTGTGTTCGGGTGTGTTCGGGTGTGTGTTCGGGTTTGTATTCGGGTGTGTTTTGGGGTTTGTATTCGGGTGTGTTCGGGTGTGTGTTCGGGTATGTGTTCGGGTGTGTATTCGGGTGTGTGTTCGGGTGTGTATTCGGGTGTGTGTTCGATTGTGTGTTCGGGTGTGTTCGGGTGTGTGTTCGAGGTGTGTGTTCGGTTTTGTGTTCGGGTGTGTGTTCGGGTGGGTTCGGGTGTGTGTTCGGGTGTGTGTTCGGGTTTGTATTCGGGTGTGTGTTTGGGTGTGTGTTCGGGGGTGTGTTCGGGTTTGTATTCGGGTGTGTGTTCGGGTGTGTTCGGGTTTGTGTTGGGGTGTGTTCGGGTGTGTGTTCGGGTGTGTTCGGGTGTGTGTTCGGGTGTGTTCGTGTGTGTGTTCGGGTGTGTGTTCGGGTGTATATTCGGGTGTTTGTTCGGGTGTGTGTTTGGGTGTGTTCAGGTGTGTTCGGGTGTGTTCGGGTGTGTGTTCGGGTGTGTTCGGGTGTGTGTTCGGGTGTGTGTTCGGGTGTGTATTCGGGTGTTTGTTCGGGTGTGTGTTTGGGTGTGTTCAGGTGTGTGTACGGGTGTGTTCGGGTGTGTGTTCGGGTTTGTATTCGGGTGTGTGTTCGGGTGTGTGTTTGGGTGTGTTCGGGTGTGTGTTCGGGTGTGTTCGGGTGGGTGTTCGGGTGTGTTCGGGTGTGTTCGTGTGTGTGTTCGGGTGTGTGTTCGGGTGTGTATTCGGGTGTTTGTTCGGGTGTGTTTTTGGGTGTGTTCAGGTGTGTGTTCGGGTGTGTTCGGATGTGTGTTCGGGTGTGTTCGGGTGTGTGTTCGGGGTGTGTGTTCGGGTGTGTTCGGTTGTGTGTTCGGGTATGTGTTCGGGTGGGTTCGGGTGTGTGTTCGGGTGTGTGTTTGGGTGTGTGTTCGGGTGTGTTCGGGCGTGTGATCGGGTGTGTTTGGGTGTGTGTTCGGGTTTGTATTCGTGTGTGTGTTCGGGTTTGTATTCGGGTGTGTTCGGGTGTGTGTTCGGGTATGTGTTCGGGTGTTTGTTCGGGTGGGTGTTCGGGTGTGTGTTCGGGTGTGTTCGGGTGTGTGTTCGGGTGTGGGTTCGGGTGTGTTCGGGTGTGCGTTCGGGTGTGTTCGGGTGTGTGTCCGGGTGTGTTCGGGTGTGTGTTCGGGTGTGTTCGTGTGTGTGTTCGGGTGTGTGTTCGGGTGTGTATTCGGGTGTTTGTTCGGGTGTGTGTTTGGGTGTGTTCAGGTGTGTTCGGGTGTGTTCGGGTGTGTGTTCGGGTGTGTTCGGGTGTGTGTTCGGGTGTGTGTTCGGGTGTGTTCGGGTGTGCGTTCGGGTGTGTTCGGGTGGGTGTTCGGGTGTGTTCGGGTGTGTGTTCGGGTGTGTTCGTGTGTGTGTTCGGGTGTGTGTTCGGGTGTGTATTCGGGTGTTTGTTCGGGTGTGTGTTTGGGTGTGTTTAGGTGTGTGTTCGGGTGTGTTTTGGTGAGTATTCGGGTGTGTTCGGGTGTGTGTTCGGGTGTGTGTTCGGGTGGGTTCGGGTGTGTGTTCGGGTGTGTTCGGGTGTGTGTTCGGGTGTGTGTTCGGGTTTGTATTCGGGTGTGTGTTTGGGTGTGTGTTCGGGGGTGTGTTCGGGTTTGTATTCGGGTGTGTGTTCGGGTGTGTTCGGGTTTGTGTTCGGGTGTGTTCGGGTGTGTGTTCGGGTGTGTTCGGGTGTGTGTTCGGGTGTGTTCGTGTGTGTGTTCGGGTGTGTGTTCGGGTGTATATTCGGGTGTTTGTTCGGGTGTGTGTTTGGGTGTGTTCAGGTGTGTGTTCGGGTGTGTTCGGATGTGTGTTCGGGTGTGTTCTGGTGTGTGTTCGGGGTATGTGTTCGGGTGTGTTCGGTTGTGTGTTCGGGTGTGTGTTCGGGTGGGTTCGGGTGTGTGTTTGGGTGTGTGTTCGGGTGTGTTCGGGCGTGTGATCGGGTGTGTTTGGGTGTGTGTTCGGGTTTGTATTCGGGTGTGTGTTCGGGTGTGTGTTCGGGTATGTGTTCGGGTGTTTGTTCGGGTGGGTGTTCTGGTGTGTGTTCGGGTGTGTTCGGGTGTGTGTTCGGGTGTGGGTTCGGGTGTGTTCGGGTGTGTGTTCGGGTGTGTTCGGGTGTGTGTCCGGGTGTGTTCGGGTGTGTGTTCGGGTGTGTTCGTGTGTGTGTTCGGGTGTGTGTTCGGGTGTGTATTCGGGTGTTTGTTCGGGTGTGTGTTTGGGTGTGTTCAGGTGTGTTCGGGTGTGTTCGGGTGTGTGTTCGGGTGTGTTCGGGTGTGTGTTCGGGTGTGTGTTCGGGTGTGTATTCGGGTGTTTGTTCGGGTGTGTGTTTGGGTGTGTTCAGGTGTGTGTACGGGTGTGTTCGGGTGTGTGTTCGGGTTTGTATTCGGGTGTGTGTTCGGGTGTGTGTTCGGGTGTGTTCGGGTGTGTGTTCGGGTGTGTTCGGGTGGGTGTTCGGGTGTGTTCGGGTGTGTGTTCGGGTGTGTTCGTGTGTGTGTTCGGGTGTGTGTTCGGGTGTGTATTCGGGTGTTTGTTCGGGTGTGTGTTTGGGTGTGTTCAGGTGTGTGTTCGGGTGTGTTCGGATGTGTGTTCGGGTGTGTTCGGTTGTGTGTTCGGGTATGTGTTCGGGTGGGTTCGGGTGTGTGTTCGGGTGTGTGTTTGGGTGTGTGTTCGGGTGTGTTCGGGCGTGTGATCGGGTGTGTGTTCGGGTGTGTTCGGGTGTGTGTTCGGGTGTGTTCGGGTGTGTGTTCGGGTGTGTTCGGGTGTGTGTCCGGGTGTGTTCGGGTGTGTGTTCGGGTGTGTTCGTGTGTGTGTTCGGGTGTGTGTTCGGGTGTGTATTCGGGTGTTTGTTCGGGTGTGTGTTTGGGTGTGTTCAGGTGTGTTCGGGTGTGTTCGGGTGTGTGTTCGGGTGTGTTCGGGTGTGTGTTCGTGTGTGTTCGGGTGTTTATTCGGGTGCTTGTTCGGGTGTGTGTTTGGGTGTGTTCAGGTGTGTGTACGGGTGTGTTCGGGTGTGTGTTCGGGTTTGTATTCGGGTGTGTGTTCGGGTGTGTTCGGGTGTGTGTTCGGGTGTGTTCGGGTGTGTTCGGGTGGGTGTTCGGGTGTGTTCGGGTGTGTGTTCGGGTGTGTTCGTTTGTGTGTTCGGGTGTGTGTTCGGGTGTGTATTCGGGTGTTTGTTCGGGTGTGTGTTTGGGTGTGTTCAGGTGTGTGTTCGGGTGTGTTTGGGTGAGTGTTCGAGTGTGTTCGGGTGTGTGTTCGGGTGTGTGTTCGGGTGGGTTCGGGTGTGTGTTCGGGTGTGTTCGGGTGTGTGTTCGGGTGTGTGTTCGGGTGTGTTCGGGTGTGTGTTGGGGTTTGTATTCGGGTGTGTTCGGGTGTGTGTTCGGGTATGTGTTCGGGTGTGTATTCGGGTGTGTGTTCGGGTGTGTGTTCGGGTGTGGGTTCGGGTGTGTATTCGGATGTTTGTTCGGGTGTGTGTTCGGGTGTGTGTTCGGGTGTGTTCGGGTGTGTGTTCGGGTGTGTGTTCGGGTGTGTTCGGGTGTGTGTTCGGGTGTGTGTTCGGGTGTGTGTTCGGGTGTGTGTTCGGGTGTGTATTCGGGGGTGTGTTCGAGTGTGTGTTCGGGGGTGTGCTCGGGTGTGTGTTCGGGTGTGTTCGGGTGTGAGTTCGGGTTTGTATTCGGGTGTGTGTTGGGGTTTTTATTCGGGTGTGTTCGGGTGTGTGTTCGGGTATGTGTTCGGGTGTGTATTCGGGTGTGTGTTCGGGTGTGTGTTCGGGTGTGTGTTCGGGGGTGTGTTCGGGTGTGTGTTCGGGTGTGTTCGGGTGTGTGTTCGGGTTTGTATTTGGGTGTGTGTTGGGGTTTGTATTCGGGTGTGTTCGGGTGTGTGTTCGGGTATGAGTTCGGGTGTGTATTCGGGTGTGTGTTCTGGTGTGTGTTCGGGTGTGTGTTCGTGTGTGTTCGGTTGTGTGTTCGGGTGTGTGTTCGGGTGTGTGTTCGGGTGGGTTCGGGTGTTTGTTCGGGTGTGTGTTCGGGTGTGTTCTGGTGTGTGTTCGGCTGTGTGTTCGGGTGTGTTCGGGTGTGTGTTCGGGTGTGTGTTCGGGTGTGTTCGGGTGTGAGATCGGGTGTGTTCGGGTGTGTGTTCGGGTTTGTATTCGGGTGTGTATTCGGGTTTGTATTCGGGTGTGTTCGGGTGTGTGTTCGGGTATGTGTTCGGGTGTGTATTCGGGTGTGTGTTCGGGTGTGTTCGGGTGTGTGTTCGGGTGTGTGTTCGGGTGTGTTCGTGTGTGTGTTCGGCTTTGTATTCGGTTGTGTGTTCGGGTGTGTGTTCGGATGTGTTCGGGTGTGTGTTCGGGTTTGTATTCGGGTGTGTGTTCGGGTGTGTGTTCGGGGGTGTATTCGGGTGTGTGTTCGGGTGTGTTCGGGTGTGTGTTCGGGTTTGTATTCGGGTGTGTGTTCGGGTATATGTTCGGGTGTGTATTCGGGTGTGTGTTCGGGTGTGTGTTCGGGGGTGTGTTCGGGAGTGTGTTCGGGTGTGTTCGGGTGTGTGTTCGGGTTTGTATTCGGGTGTGTTTTGGGGTTTGTATTCGGGTGTGTTCGGGTGTGTGTTCGGGTATGTGTTCGGGTGTGTATTCGGGTGTGTGTTCGGGTGTGTATTCGGGTGTGTGTTCGGGTGTGTGTTCGGGTGTGTTCGGGTGTGTGTTCGGGGTGTGTGTTCGGTTGTGTGTTCGGGTGTGTGTTCGGGTGTGTGTTCGGGTGTGTTCGGGTGTGTGTTCGGGGTGTGTGTTCGGTTGTGTGTTCGGGTGTGTATTCGGGTGTGTGTTCGGGTTTGTATTCGGGTGTGTGTTTGGGTGTGTGTTCGGGGGTGTGTTCGGGTTTGTATTCGGGTGTGTGTTCGGGTGTGTATTCGGGTGTGTGTTCGGGTGTGTGTTCGGGTGTGTTCGGGTGTGTGATCGGGGTGTGTGTTCGGTTGTGTGTTCGGGTGTGTATTCGGGTGTGTGTTCGGGTTTGTATTCGGGTGTGTGTTCGGGTTTGTGTTCGGGTGTGTAAGGGTGTGTGTTCGGGTGTGTTCGTGTGTGTGTTCGGGTGTGTGTTCGGGTGTATATTCGGGTGTTTGTTCGGGTGTGTGTTTGGATGTGTTCAGGTGTGTGTTCGGGTGTGTTCGGATGTGTGTTCGGGTGTGTTCGGGTGTGTGTTCGGGGTGTGTGTTCGGGTGTGTTCGGTTGTGTGTTCGGGTGTGTGTTCGGGTGGGTTCGGGTGTGTGTTCGGGTGTGTGTTTGGGTGTGTGTTCGGGTGTGTTCGGGCGAGTGATCGGGTGCGTTTGGGTGTGTGTTCGGGTTTGTATTCGGGTGTGTGTTCGGGTTTGTATTCGGGTGTGTTCGGGTGTGTGTTCGGGTGTGTTCGGGTGTGTGTTCGGGTGTGGGTTCGGGTGTGTTCGGGTGTGTGTTCGGGTGTGTGTCCGGGTGTGTATTCGGGTGTTTGTTCGGGTGTGTGTTTGGGTGTGTTCAGGTGTGTTCGGGTGTGTTCGGGTGTGTGTTCGGGTGTGTGTTCGGGTGTGTATTCGGGTGTTTGTTCGGGTGTGTGTTTGGGTGTGTTCAGGTGTGTGTACGGGTGTGTTCGGGGGTGTGTTCGGGTTTGTATTCGGGTGTGTGTTCGGGTGTGTGTTCGGGTGTGTTCGGGTGTGTGTTCGGGTGTGTTCGGGTGGGTGTTCCGGTGTGTTCGGGTGTGTGTTCGGGTGTGTTCGTGTGTGTGTTCGGGTGTGTGTTCGGGTGTGTATTCGGGTGTTTGTTCGGGTGTATGTTTGGGTGTGTTCAGGTGTGTGTTCGGGTGTGTTTGGGTGAGTGTTCGGGTGTGTTCGGGTGTGTGTTCGGGTGTGTGTTCGGGTGGGTTCGGGTGTGTGTTCGGGCGGGTTGGGGTGTGTGTTCGGGTGTGTGTTCGGGTGTGTTCGGGTGTGTGTTGGGGTTTGTATTCGGGTGTGTTCGGGTGTGTGTGTTCGGGTATGTGTTCGGGTGTGTATTCGGGTGTGTGTTCGGGTGTGTGTTCGGGTGTGGGTTCGGGTGGGTATTCGGATGTTTGTTCGGGTGTGTGTTCGGGTGTGTTTGGGTGTGTTCGGGTGTGTGTTCGGGTGTGTGTTCGGGTGTGTTCGGGTGTGTGTTCGGGTGTGTTCGGGTGTGTGTTCGGGTGTGTGTTCGGGTGTGTGTTCGGGTGTGTGTTCGGGTGTGTATTCGGGTGTGTGTTCGAGTGTGTGTTCGGGGGTGTGCTCGGGTGTGTGTTCGGGTGTGTTCGGGTGTGAGTTCGGGTTTGTATTCGGGTGTGTGTTGGGGTTTGTATTCGGGTGTGTTCGGGTGTGTGTTCGGGTATGTGTTCGGGTGTGTATTCGGGTGTGTGTTCGGGTGTGTGTTCGGGGGTGTGTTCGGGTGTGTGTTGGGGTTTGTATTCGGGTGTGTTCGGGTGTGTGTGTTCGGGTATGTGTTCGGGTGTGTATTCGGGTGTGTGTTCGGGTGTGTGTTCGGGTGTGGGTTCGGGTGGGTATTCGGATGTTTGTTCGGGTGTGTGTTCGGGTGTGTGTTCGGGTGTGTGTTCGGGTGTGTGTTCGGGTGTTTGTTCGGGTGTGTGTTCGGGTTTGTATTCGGGTGTGTGTTCGGGTGTGTGTTCGGGTGTGTGTTCGGGTGTGTGTTCGGGTGTGTGTTCGGGTGTGTGTTCAAGTATGTGTTCGGGTATGCATTCGGGTGTGTGTTCGGGTGTTTGTTCGGGTGTGTGTTCGGGTTTGCATTCGGGTGTGTGTTCGGGTGTGTGTTCGGGTGTGTGTTCGGGTTTGTATTCGGGTGTGTGTTCGGGTGTTTGTTCGGGTGTGTGTTCGGGTTTGTATTCGGGTGTGTGTTCGGGTGTGTGTTCGGGTGTGTGTTCGGGTGTGTGGTCGGGTGTGTGTTCGGGTGTGTGTTCAGGTATGTGTTCGGGTGTGCATTCGGGTGTGTGTTCGTGCGTGTGTTCGGGTGTGTGTTCGGGTGTGTGTTCGGGTGTCTGTTCGGGTGTGTGTTCGGGTTTGTATTCGGGTGTGTGTTGGGGTTTGTATTCGGGTGTGTGTTCGGGTATGTGTTCGTGTGAGTATTCGGGTGAGTGTTCGGGTGTGTGTTCGGGTGTGTGTTCGGGTGTGTGTTCGGGTGTCTGTTCGGGTGTGTGTTCGGGTGTGTGTTCGGGTGTGTGTTCGGGTGTGTGTTCGGGTGTGTGTTCGGGTGTGTTCGGTTGTGTGTTCGGGTGTGTGTTCAGGTGTGTGTTCGGGTGTGTGTTCGGGTGTCTGTTCGGGTGTGTGTTCGGGTGTGTGTTCGGGTGTGTATTCGGGTGAGTGTTCGGGTGTGTGTTCGGGTGTGTGTTCGGGTGTGTGTTCGGGTGTCTGTTCGGGTGTGTGTTCGGGTGTGTTCGGGTGTGTGTTCGGGTGTGTTCGGGTGTGTGTTGGGGTTTGTATTCGGGTGTGTTCGGGTGTGTGTTCGGGTGTGTATTCGGGTGTGTGTTCGGGTGTGTGTTCGGGTGTGGGTTCGGGTGTGTATTCGGATGTTTGTTCGGGTGTGTGTTCGGGTGTGTTTGGGTGTGTTCGGGTGTGTTCGGGTGTGTGTTCGGGTGTGTTCGGGTGTGTTCGGGTGTGAGTTCGGGTTTGTATTCGGGTGTGTGTTGGGGTTTGTATTCGGGTGTGTTCGGGTGTGTGTTCGGGTGTGTGTTCGGGTATGTGTTCGGGTGTGTATTCGGCTGTGTGTTCGGGTGTGTGTTCGGGGGTGTGTTCGGGTGTGTGTTCGGGTGTGTTCGGGTGTGTGTTCGGGTTTGTATTTGGGTGTGTGTTGGGGTTTGTATTCGGGTGTGTTCGGGTGTGTGTTCGGGTATGAGTTCGGGTGTGTATTCGGGTGTGTGTTCTGGTGTGTGTTCGGATGTGTTCGGGTGTGTGTTCGGGTGGGTTCGGGTGTGTTCGGGTGTGTGTTCGGGTGTGTTCTGGTGTGTGTTCGGGTGTGTGTTCGGGTGTGTTCGGGTGTGTGTTCTAGTGTGTTCGGGTGTGAGATCGGGTGTGTTCGGGTGTGTGTTCGGGTTTGTATTCGGGTGTGTGTTCGGGTTTGTATTCGGGTGTGTTCGGGTGTGTGTTCGGGTATGTGTTCGGGTGTGTATTCGGGTGTGTGTTCGGGTGTGTTCGGGTGTGGGTTCGGGTGTGTGTTCGGGTGTGTTCGGGTGTGTGTTCGGGTGTGTGTTCGGGTGTGTTCGTGTGTGTGTTCGGCTTTGTATTCGGGTGTGTGTTCGGGTGTGTGTTCGGATGTGTTCGGGGTGTGTTCGGGTTTGTATTCGGGTGTGTGTTCGGGTGTGTGTTCGGGGGTGTATTCGGGTGTGTGTTCGGGTGTGTTCGGGTGTGTGTTCGGGTTTGTATTCGGGTGTGTGTTCGGGTATGTGTTCGGGTGTGTATTCGGGTGTGTGTTCGGGTGTGTGTTCGGGGGTGTGTTCGGGAGTGTGTTCGGGTGTGTTCGGGTGTGTGTTCGGGTTTGTATTCGGGTGTGTTTTGGGGTTTGTATTCGGGTGTGTGTTCGGGTATGTGTTCGGGTGTGTATTCGGGTGTGTGTTCGGGTGTGTATTCGGGTGTGTGTTCGGGTGTGTGTTCGGGTGTGTGTTCGGGTGTGTGTTCGGGTGTTTGTTCGGGTGCGTTCGGGTGTGTGTTCGGGTTTGTATTCGGGTGTGTGTTCGGGTGTTTGTTCGGGTGTGTGTTCGGGTTTGTATTCGGGTGTGTGTTCGGGTGTGTGTTCGGGTGTGTGTTCGGGTGTGTGTTCGGGTGTGTGTTCAAGTATGTGTTCGGGTATGCATTCGGGTGTGTGTTCGGGTGTTTGTTCGGGTGCGTGTTCGGGTTTGTGTTCGGGTGTGTGTTCGGGTGTGTGTTCGGGTGTGTGTTCGGGTGTGTGTTCGGGTGTGTGTTCAGGTATGTGTTCGGGTGTGCATTCGGGTGTGTGTTCGGGCGTGTGTTCGGGTGTGTGTTCGGGTGTGTGTTCGGGTGTCTGTTCGGGTGTGTGTTCGGGTTTGTATTCGGGTGTGTGTTGGGGTTTGTATTCGGGTGTGTTCGGGTGTGTGTTCGGGTATGTGTTCGGGTGAGTATTCGGGTGAGTGTTCGGGTGTGTGTTCGGGTGTGTGTTCGGGTGTGTGTTTGGGTGTGTGTACAGGTACGTGTTCGAGTGTGCATTCGGGTGTGTGTTCGGGTGTTTGTTCGGGTGTGTGTTCGGGTTTGTATTCGGGTGTGTGTTCGGGTGTGTGTTCGGGTGTGTGTTCGGGTGTGTGTTCAGGTATGTGTTCGGGTGTGCATTCGGGTGTGTGTTCGGGCGTGTGTTCGGGTGTGTGTTCGGGTGTGTGTTCGGGTGTCTGTTCGGGTGTGTGTTCGGGTTTGTATTCGGGTGTGTGTTGGGGTTTGTATTCGGGTGTGTTCGGGTGTGTGTTCGGGTATGTGTTCGGGTGAGTATTCGGGTGAGTGTTCGGGTGTGTGTTCGGGTGTGTGTTCGGGTGTGTGTTCGGGTGTCTGTTCGGGTGTGTGTTCGGGTGTGTGTTCGGGTGTGTGTTCGGGTGTGTGTTCGGGTGTGTTCGGTTGTGTGTTCGGGTGTGTGTTCAGGTGTGTGTTCGGGTGTGTGTTCGGGTGTCTGTTCGGGTGTGTGTTCGGGTGTGTGTTCGGGTGTGTATTCGGGTGAGTGTTCGGGTGTGTGTTCGGGTGTGTGTTCGGGTGTGTGTTCGGGTGTCTGTTCGGGTGTGTGTTCGGGTGTGTGTTCGGGTGTGTGTTCGGGTGTGTTCGGGTGTGTGTTCGGGTGTGTGTTCGGGTGTGTGTTCGGGTGTGTTCGGGTGTGTGTTCAGGTATGTGTTCGGGTGTGCATTCGGGTGTGTGTTCGGGTGTGTGTTCGGGTGTGTGTTCGGGTGTGTATTCGGGTGTGTGTTCAGGTATGTGTTCGGGTGTGTATTCGGGTGTGTTCGGGTGTGCGTTCGGGTGAGTTTTCTTGTGTGTGTTCGGGTGTCTGTTCGGGTGTGTGTTCGGGTTTGTATTCGGGTGTGTGTTGGGGTTTGTATTCGGGTGTGTTCGGGTGTGTGTTCGGGTATGTGTTCGGGTGTGTATTCGGGTGAGTGTTCGGGTGTGTGTTCGGGTGTGTGTTCGGGTGTGTGTTCGGGTGTCTGTTCGGGTGTGTGTTCGGGTGTGTGTTCGGGTGTGTGTTCGGGTGTGTGTTCGGGTGTGTTCGGTTGTGTGTTCGGGTGTGTGTTCGGGTGTGTGTTCGGGTGTGTGTTCGGGTGTCTGTTCGGGTGTGTGTTCGGGTGTGTGTTCGGGTGTGTATTCGGGTGAGTGTTCGGGTGTGTGTTCGGGTGTGTGTTCGGGTGTGTGTTCGGGTGTCTGTTCGGGTGTGTGTTCGGGTGTGTGTTCGGGTGTGTTCGGGTGTGTGTTCGGGTGTGTGTTCGGGTGTGTGTTCGGGTGTGTTCGGGTGTGTGTTCGGGTGTGTGTTCGGGTGTGTTCGGGTGTGTGTTCGGTTGCGTATTCGGGTGCGTGTTCGGGTGTGTGTTCGGGTGTGTGTTCGGGTGTGTTCGGGTGTGTGTTCGGGTGTGTTCGGGTGTGCGTTCGGGTGTGTGTTCGGGTGTGTTCCGGTGTGTGTTCGGGTGTGTATTCGGGTGCGTGTTCGGGTGTGTGTTCGGGTGTGTTCTGGTGTGGGTTCGGGTGTGTGTTCGGGTGTGTGTTCGGGTGTGTGTTCGGGTGTGTTCGGGTGTGTGATCGGGTGTGTTCGGGTGTGTGTTCGGGTTTGTATTCGGTTATGTGTTCGGGTTTGTATTCGGGTGTGTTCGGGTGTGTGTTCGGGTACGTGTTCGGGTGTGTATTCGAATGTGTGTTCGGGTGTGTGTTCGGGTGTGTGTTCGGGTGTGTTCGGAAGTGTGTTCGGATGTGTGTTCGGGTGCGTTCGGCTGTGTGTTCGGGTTTGTATTCGGGTGTGTTCGGGTGTGCCTTCCGGGGTGTGTTCGGGTATGTGTTCGGGTGTGTATTCGGGTGTGTGTTCGGGTGTGTGTTCGGGTGTGTTCGGGTGTGTGTTCGGGTGTGTGTTCTGGTGTGTGTTCGGGTGTGTGTTCGGGTGTGTGTTCGGGTGTGTGTTCGGGTGTGTGTTCGGGTGTGTGTTCGGGTGTGTGTACGGGTGTGTGTTCGGGGGTGTGTTCGGGTGTGTGTTCGGGTATGTGTTTGGGTGTGTATTCGAGTGTGTGTTTGGGTGTGTGTTCGGGTGTGTTCGGGTGTGTGTTCGGGTGTGTTCGGGTGTGTGTTCGGGTGTGTGTTCGGGTGTGTTCGGGTGTGTGTTCGGGTGTGTGTTCGGGTGTGTGTTCGGTTGTGTGTTCGGGTGTGTGTTCGGGTGTGTGTTCGGGTGTGTGTTCGGGTGTGTGTTCGGGTGTGTGTTCGGGGGTGTGTTCGGGTGTGTGTTCGGGTGTGTTCGGGTGTGTGTTCGGGTTTGTATTTGGGTGTGTGTTGGGGTTTGTATTCGGGTGTGTTCGGGTGTGTGTTCGGGTATGAGTTCGGGTGTGTATTCGGGTGTGTGTTCTGGTGTGTGTTCGGGTGTGTTCGGGTGTGTGTTCGGGTGTGTGTTCGGGTGGGTTCGGGTGTGTGTTCGGGTGTGTGTTCGGGTGTGTTCTGGTGTGTGTTCGGGTGTGTGTTCGGGTGTGTTCGGGTGTGTGTTCTAGTGTGTTCGGGTGTGAGATCGGGTGTGTTCGGGTGTGTGTTCGGGTTTGTATTCGGGTGTGTGTTCGGGTTTGTATTCGGGTGTGTTCGGGTGTGTGTTCGGGTATGTGTTCGGGTGTGTATTCGGGTGTGTGTTCGGGTGTGTTCGGGTGTGGGTTCGGGTGTGTGTTCGGGTGTGTTCGGGTGTGTGTTCGGGTGTGTGTTCGGGTGTGTTCGTGTGTGTGTTCGGCTTTGTATTCGGGTGTGTGTTCGGGTGTGTGTTCGGATGTGTTCGGGGTGTGTTCGGGTTTGTATTCGGGTGTGTGTTCGGGTGTGTGTTCGGGGGTGTATTCGGGTGTGTGTTCGGGTGTGTTCGGGTGTGTGTTCGGGTTTGTATTCGGGTGTGTGTTCGGGTATGTGTTCGGGTGTGTATTCGGGTGTGTGTACGGGTGTGTGTTCGGGGGTGTGTTCGGGTGTGTGTTCGGGTATGTGTTTGGGTGTGTATTCGAGTGTGTGTTTGGGTGTGTGTTCGGGTGTGTTCGGGTGTGTGTTCGGGTGTGTTCGGGTGTGTGTTCGGGTGTGTGTTCGGGTGTGTTCGGGTGTGTGTTCGGGTGTGTGTTCGGGTGTGTGTTCGGTTGTGTGTTCGGGTGTGTGTTCGGGTGTGTGTTCGGGTGTGTGTTCGGGTGTGTGTTCGGGTGTGTGTTCGGGGGTGTGTTCGGGTGTGTGTTCGGGTGTGTTCGGGTGTGTGTTCGGGTTTGTATTTGGGTGTGTGTTGGGGTTTGTATTCGGGTGTGTTCGGGTGTGTGTTCGGGTATGAGTTCGGGTGTGTATTCGGGTGTGTGTTCTGGTGTGTGTTCGGGTGTGTTCGGGTGTGTGTTCGGGTGTGTGTTCGGGTGGGTTCGGGTGTGTGTTCGGGTGTGTGTTCGGGTGTGTTCTGGTGTGTGTTCGGGTGTGTGTTCGGGTGTGTTCGGGTGTGTGTTCTAGTGTGTTCGGGTGTGAGATCGGGTGTGTTCGGGTGTGTGTTCGGGTTTGTATTCGGGTGTGTGTTCGGGTTTGTATTCGGGTGTGTTCGGGTGTGTGTTCGGGTATGTGTTCGGGTGTGTATTCGGGTGTGTGTTCGGGTGTGTTCGGGTGTGGGTTCGGGTGTGTGTTCGGGTGTGTTCGGGTGTGTGTTCGGGTGTGTGTTCGGGTGTGTTCGTGTGTGTGTTCGGCTTTGTATTCGGGTGTGTGTTCGGGTGTGTGTTCGGATGTGTTCGGGGTGTGTTCGGGTTTGTATTCGGGTGTGTGTTCGGGTGTGTGTTCGGGGGTGTATTCGGGTGTGTGTTCGGGTGTGTTCGGGTGTGTGTTCGGGTTTGTATTCGGGTGTGTGTTCGGGTATGTGTTCGGGTGTGTATTCGGGTGTGTGTTCGGGTGTGTGTTCGGGGGTGTGTTCGGGAGTGTGTTCGGGTGTGTTCGGGTGTGTGTTCGGGTTTGTATTCGGGTGTGTTTTGGGGTTTGTATTCGGGTGTGTTCGGGTGTGTGTTCGGGTATGTGTTCGGGTGTGTATTCGGGTGTGTGTTCGGGTGTGTATTCGGGTGTGTGTTCGGGTGTGTGTTCGGGTGTGTGTTCGGGTGTGTGTTCGGGTGTTTGTTCGGGTGCGTTCGGGTGTGTGTTCGGGTTTGTATTCGGGTGTGTGTTCGGGTGTTTGTTCGGGTGTGTGTTCGGGTTTGTATTCGGGTGTGTGTTCGGGTGTGTGTTCGGGTGTGTGTTCGGGTGTGTGTTCGGGTGTGTGTTCGGGTGTGTGTTCAAGTATGTGTTCGGGTATGCATTCGGGTGTGTGTTCGGGTGTTTGTTCGGGTGTGTGTTCGGGTTTGCATTCGGGTGTGTGTTCGGGTGTGTGTTCGGGTGTGTGTTCGGGTGTGTGTTCGGGTGTGTGTTCGGGTGTGTGTTCGGGTGTGTGTTCAGGTATGTGTTCGGGTGTGCATTCGGGTGTGTGTTCGGGCGTGTGTTCGGGTGTGTGTTCGGGTGTGTGTTCGGGTGTCTGTTCGGGTGTGTGTTCGGGTTTGTATTCGGGTGTGTGTTGGGGTTTGTATTCGGGTGTGTTCGGGTGTGTGTTCGGGTGTGTGTTCGGGTATGTGTTCGGGTGAGTATTCGGGTGAGTGTTCGGGTGTGTATTCGGGTGTGTGTTCGGGTGTGTGTTTGGGTGTGTGTACAGGTATGTGTTCGAGTGTGCATTCGGGTGTGTGTTCGGGTGTTTGTTCGGGTGTGTGTTCGGGTTTGTATTCGGGTGTGTGTTCGGGTGTGTGTTCGGGTGTGTGTTCGGGTGTGTGTTCGGGTGTGTGTTCAGGTATGTGTTCGGGTGTGCATTCGGGTGTGTGTTCGGGCGTGTGTTCGGGTGTGTGTTCGGGTGTGTGTTCGGGTGTCTGTTCGGGTGTGTGTTCGGGTTTGTATTCGGGTGTGTGTTGGGGTTTGTATTCGGGTGTGTTCGGGTGTGTGTTCGGGTATGTGTTCGGGTGAGTATTCGGGTGAGTGTTCGGGTGTGTGTTCGGGTGTGTGTTCGGGTGTGTGTTCGGGTGTCTGTTCGGGTGTGTGTTCGGGTGTGTGTTCGGGTGTGTGTTCGGGTGTGTTCGGTTGTGTGTTCGGGTGTGTGTTCAGGTGTGTGTTCGGGTGTGTGTTCGGGTGTCTGTTCGGGTGTGTGTTCGGGTGTGTGTTCGGGTGTGTATTCGGGTGAGTGTTCGGGTGTGTGTTCGGGTGTGTGTTCGGGTGTGTGTTCGGGTGTCTGTTCGGGTGTGTGTTCGGGTGTGTGTTCGGGTGTGTGTTCGGGTGTGTTCGGGTGTGTGTTCGGGTGTGTGTTCGGGTGTGTGTTCGGGTGTGTTCGGGTGTGTGTTCAGGTATGTGTTCGGGTGTGCATTCGGGTGTGTGTTCGGGTGTGTGTTCGGGTGTGTGTTCGGGTGTGTATTCGGGTGTGTGTTCAGGTATGTGTTCGGGTGTGTATTCGGGTGTGTTCGGGTGTGCGTTCGGGTGAGTTTTCTTGTGTGTGTTCGGGTGTCTGTTCGGGTGTGTGTTCGGGTTTGTATTCGGGTGTGTGTTGGGGTTTGTATTCGGGTGTGTTCGGGTGTGTGTTCGGGTATGTGTTCGGGTGTGTATTCGGGTGAGTGTTCGGGTGTGTGTTCGGGTGTGTGTTCGGGTGTGTGTTCGGGTGTCTGTTCGGGTGTGTGTTCGGGTGTGTGTTCGGGTGTGTGTTCGGGTGTGTGTTCGGGTGTGTTCGGTTGTGTGTTCGGGTGTGTGTTCGGGTGTGTGTTCGGGTGTGTGTTCGGGTGTCTGTTCGGGTGTGTGTTCGGGTGTGTGTTCGGGTGTGTATTCGGGTGAGTGTTCGGGTGTGTGTTCGGGTGTGTGTTCGGGTGTGTGTTCGGGTGTCTGTTCGGGTGTGTGTTCGGGTGTGTGTTCGGGTGTGTTCGGGTGTGTGTTCGGGTGTGTGTTCGGGTGTGTGTTCGGGTGTGTTCGGGTGTGGGTTCGGGTGTGTGTTCGGGTGTGTTCGGGTGTGTGTTCGGTTGTGTATTCGGGTGCGTGTTCGGGTGTGTGTTCGGGTGTGTGTTCGGGTGTGTTCGGGTGTGTGTTCGGGTGTGTTCGGGTGTGCGTTCGGGTGTGTGTTCGGGTGTGTTCCGGTGTGTGTTCGGGTGAGTATTCGGGTGCGTGTTCGGGTGTGTGTTCGGGTGTGTTCGGGTGTGGGTTCGGGTGTGTGTTCGGGTGTGTGTTCGGGTGTGTGTTCGGGTGTGTTCGGGTGTGTGATCGGGTGTGTTCGGGTGTGTGTTCGGGTTTGTATTCGGTTATGTGTTCGGGTTTGTATTCGGGTGTGTTCGGGTGTGTGTTCGGGTACGTGTTCGGGTGTGTATTCGAATGTGTGTTCGGGTGTGTGTTCGGGTGTGTGTTCGGGTGTGTTCGGAAGTGTGTTCGGATGTGTGTTCGGGTGCGTTCGGCTGTGTGTTCGGGTTTGTATTCGGGTGTGTTCGGGTGTGCCTTCCGGGGTGTGTTCGGGTATGTGTTCGGGTGTGTATTCGGGTGTGTGTTCGGGTGTGTGTTCGGGTGTGTTCGGGTGTGTGTTCGGGTGTGTGTTCTGGTGTGTGTTCGGGTGTGTGTTCGGGTGTGTGTTCGGGTGTGTGTTCGGGTGTGTGTTCGGGTGTGTGTTCGGGTGTGTGTACGGGTGTGTGTTCGGGGGTGTGTTCGGGTGTGTGTTCGGGTATGTGTTTGGGTGTGTGTTCGGGTGTGTGTTCGGGTGTGTGTTCGGGTGTGTTCGGGTGTGTGTTCGGGTGTGTGTTCGGGTGTGTGTTCGGTTGTGTGTTCGGGTGTGTGTTCGGGTGTGTGTTCGGGTGTGTGTTCGGGTGTGTTCGGGTGTGTGTTCGGGTGTGTTCGGGTGTGTGTTCGGGTGTGTGTTCGGGCGTGTGTTCGGGTGTGTGTTCAAGTATGTGTTCGGGTATGCGTTCGGGTGTGTGTTCGGGTGTTTGTTCGGGTGTGTGTTCGGGTTTGCATTCGGGTGTGTGTTCGGGTGTGTGTTCGGGTTTGTATTCGGGTGTGTGTTCGGGTGTGTGTTTGGGTGTGTGTACAGGTATGTGTTCGAGTGTGCATTCGGGTGTGTGTTCGGGTTTGTATTCGGGTGTGTGTTCGGGTGTGTGTTTGGGTGTGTGTACAGGTATGTGTTCGAGTGTGCATTCGGGTGTGTGTTCGGGTTTGTATTCGGGTGTGTGTTCGGGTGTGTGTTTGGGTGTGTGTACAGGTATGTGTTCGAGTGTGCATTCGGGTGTGTGTTCGGGTGTTTGTTCGGGTGTGTGTTCGGGTTTGTATTCGGGTGTGTGTTCGGGTGTGTGTTTGGGTGTGTGTACAGGTATGTGTTCGAGTGTGCATTCGGGTGTGTGTTCGGGTGTTTGTTCGGGTGTGTGTTCGGGTTTGTATTCGGGTGTGTGTTCGGGTGTGTGTTCGGGTGTGTGTTCGGGTGTGTGTTCAGGTATGTGTTCGGGTGTGCATTCGGGTGTCTGTTCGGGTGTGTATTCGGGTGCGTGTTCGGGTGTGTGTTCGGGTGTGTTCGGGTGTGTGTTCGGGTGTGTTCGGGTGTGTGTTCGGGTGTGTGTTCGGGTGTGTTCGGTTGTGTGTTCGGGTGTGTGTTCGGGTGTGTGTTCGGGTGTGTGTTCGGGTGTGTGTTCGGGTGTGTGTTCGGGTGTGTGTTCGGGTGTGTTCGGGTGTGCGTTCGGGTGTGTGTTCGGGTGTGTTCCGGTGTGTGTTCGGGTGTGTATTCGGGTGCGTGTTCGGGTGTGTGTTCGGGTGTGTTCTGGTGTGGGTTCGGGTGTGTGTTCGGGTGTGTGTTCGGGTGTGTGTTCGGGTGTGTTCGGGTGTGTGATCGGGTGTGTTCGGGTGTGGGTTCGGGTTTGTATTCGGTTATGTGTTCGGGTTTGTATTCGGGTGTGTTCGGGTGTGTGTTCGGGTACGTGTTCGGGTGTGTATTCGAATGTGTGTTCGGGTGTGTGTTCGGGTGTGTGTTCGGGTGTGTTCGGAAGTGTGTTCGGATGTGTGTTCGGGTGCGTTCGGCTGTGTGTTCGGGTTTGTATTCGGGTGTGTTCGGGTGTGCCTTCCGGGGTGTGTTCGGGTATGTGTTCGGGTGTGTATTCGGGTGTGTGTTCGGGT
This sequence comes from Cryptocephalus primarius, assembly GCA_963576515.1. NCBI lineage: Eukaryota > Metazoa > Arthropoda > Insecta > Coleoptera > Chrysomelidae > Cryptocephalus > Cryptocephalus primarius. Next base: position 1,252,559 of record OY754939.1, on the reverse strand, counting down.
GTGTGTTCGGGTGTGTTCGGGTGTGTGTTCGGGTGTGTGTTCTGGTGTGTGTTCGGGTGTGTGTTCGGGTGTGTGTTCGGGTGTGTGTTCGGGTTTGTTCGGGTGTGTGTTCGGGTGTGTTCTGGTGTGTGTTCGGGTGTGTGTTCGGGTGTGTGTTCGGGTGTGTGTTCAAGTATGTGTTCGGGTATGCATTCGGGTGTGTGTTCGGGTGTTTGTTCGGGTGTGTGTTCGGGTTTGCATTCGGGTGTGTGTTCGGGTGTGTGTTCGGGTTTGTATTCGGGTGTGTGTTCGGGTGTGTGTTTGGGTGTGTGTACAGGTATGTGTTCGAGTGTGCATTCGGGTGTGTGTTCGGGTGTTTGTTCGGGTGTGTGTTCGGGTTTGTATTCGGGTGTGTGTTCGGGTGTGTGTTCGGGTGTGTGTTCAGGTATGTGTTCGGGTGTGCATTCGGGTGTGTGTTCGGGCGTGTGTTCGGGTGTGTGTTCGGGTGTTTGTTCGGGTGTGTGTTTGGGTGTGTTCAGGTGTGTGTACGGGTGTGTTCGGGTGTGTGTTCGGGTTTGTATTCGGGTGTGTGTTCAGGTGTGTGTTCGGGTGTGTTTGGGTGAGTGGTCGGGTGTGTTCGGGTGTGTGTTCGGGTGTGTGTTCGGGTGGGTTCGGGTGTGTGTTCGGGTGTGTTCGGGTGTGTGTTCGGGTGTGTGTTCGGGTGTGTTCGGGTGTGTGTTGGGGTTTGTATTCGGGTGTGTTCGGGTGTGTGTTCGGGTATGTGTTCGGGTGTGTATTCGGGTGTGTGTTCGGGTGTGTGTTCGGGTGTGGGTTCGGGTGTGTATTCGGGTGTGTGTTCGAGTGTGTGTTCGGGTGTGTGTTCGGGTGTATGTTCGTGGGTGTGTTCGGGTATGTGTTCGGGTGTGTATTCGGGTGTGTGTTCGGGTGTGTTCGGGTGTGTGTTCGGGTATGTGTTCGGGTGTATGTTCGGGGGTGTGTTCGGGTGTGTGTTCGGGTTTGTATTTGGGTGTGTGTTGGGGTTTGTATTCGGGTGTGTTCGGGTGTGTGTTCGGGTATGTGTTCGGGTGTGTATTCGGGTGTGTGTTCGGGTGTGTTCGGGTGTGTGTTCGGGTGTGTGTTCTGGTGTGTGTTCGGGTGGGTTCGGGTGTGTGTTCGGGTGTGTGTTCGGGTGTGTATTCGGGTGTTTGTTCGGGTGTGTGTTCGGGTGTGTGTTCGGGTGTGTGTTCGGGTGTGTGTTCGAGTGTGTGTTCGGGTGGGTTCGGGTGTGTGTTCGGGTGTGTGTTCGGGTGTGTATTCGGGTGTTTGTTCGGGTGTGTGTTCGGGTGTGTGTTCGGGTGTGTTCGGGTGTGTGTTCGGGTGTGTGTTCGGGTGTGTTCGGGTGTGTGTTCGGGTGTGTATTCGGGTGTGTGTTCGGGTGTGTGTTTGGGTGTGTTCGGGTGTCTGTTCGGGTGTGTGTTCGGGTGTGTGTTCGGGGGTGTATTCGGGTGTTTGTTCGGGTGTGTGTTCGGGTATGTGTTCGGGTGTTTGTTCGGGTGGGTGTTCGGGTGTGTGTTCGGGTGTGTTCGGGTGTGTGTTCGGGTGTGGGTTCGGGTGTGTTCGGGTGTGTGTTCGGGTGTGTTCGGGTGTGTTCGTGTGTGTGTTCGGGTGTGTGTTCGGGTGTGTATTCGGGTGTTTGTTCGGGTGTGTGTTTGGGTGTGTTCAGGTGTGTTCGGGTGTGTTCGGGTGTGTGTTCGGGTGTGTTCGGGTGTGTGTTCGGGTGTGTGTTCGGGTGTGTATTCGGGTGTTTGTTCGGGTGTGTGTTTGGGTGTGTTCAGGTGTGTGTACGGGTGTGTTCGGGTGTGTGTTCGGGTTTGTATTCGGGTGTGTGTTCGGGTGTGTGTTCGGGTGTGTTCGGGTGTGTGTTCGGGTGTGTTCGGGTGGGTGTTCGGGTGTGTTCGGGTGTGTGTTCGGGTGTGTTCGTGTGTGTGTTCGGGTGTGTGTTCGGGTGTGTATTCTGGTGTTTGTTCGGGTGTGTGTTTGGGTGTGTTCAGGTGTGTTCGGGTGTGTTCGGGTGTGTGTTCGGGTGTGTTCGGGTGTGTGTTCGGGTGTGTGTTCGGGTGTGTATTCGGGTGTTTGTTCGGGTGTGTGTTTGGGTGTGTTCAGGTGTGTGTACGGGTGTGTTCGGGTGTGTGTTCGGGTTTGTATTCGGGTGTGTGTTCAGGTGTGTGTTCGGGTGTGTTTGGGTGAGTGTTCGGGTGTGTTCGGGTGTGTGTTCGGGTGTGTGTTCGGGTGGGTTCGGGTGTGTGTTCGGGTGTGTTCGTGTGTGTGTTCGGGTGTGTGTTCGGGTGTGTTCGGGTGTGTGTTGGGGTTTGTATTCGGGTGTGTTCGGGTGTGTGTTCGGGTATGTGTTCGGGTGTGTATTCGGGTGTGTGTTCGGGTGTGTGTTCGGGTGTGGGTTCGGGTGTGTATTCGGGTGTGTGTTCGAGTGTGTGTTCGGGTGTGTGTTCGGGTGTATGTTCGGGGGTGTGTTCGGGTATGTGTTCGGGTGTGTATTCGGGTGTGTGTTCGGGTGTGTTCGGGTGTGTGTTCGGGTATGTGTTCGGGTGTGTATTCGGGTGTGTGTTCGGGTGTGAGTTCGGGTGTATGTTCGGGGGTGTGTTCGGGTGTGTGTTCGGGTGTGTTCGGGTGTGTGTTCGGGTTTGTATTTGGGTGTGTGTTGGGGTTTGTATTCGGGCGTGTTCGGGTGTGTGTTCGGGTATGTGTTCGGGTGTGTATTCGGGTGTGTGTTCGGGTGTGTTCGGGTGTGTGTTCGGGTGTGTGTTCGGGTGTGTGTTCTGGTGTGTATTCGGGTGTGTGTTCGAGTGTGTGTTCGGGTGTGTGTTCGGGTGTATGTTCGGGGGTGTGTTCGGGTATGTGTTCGGGTGTGTATTCGGGTGTGTGTTCGGGTGTGTTCGGGTGTGTGTTCGGGTATGTGTTCGGGTGTGTATTCGGGTGTGTGTTCGGGTGTGTGTTCGAGTGTATGTTCGGGGGTGTGTTCGGGTGTGTGTTCGGGTGTGTTCGGGTGTGTGTTCGGGTTTGTATTTGGGTGTGTGTTGGGGTTTGTATTCGGGTGTGTTCGGGTGTGTGTTCGGGTGTGTTCGTGTGTGTGTTCGGCTTTGTATTCGGGTGTGTGTTCGGATGTGTTCGGGTGTGTGTTCGGGTTTGTATTCGGGTGTGTGTTCGGGTGTGTGTTCGGGGGTGTATTCGGGTGTGTGTTCGGGTGTGTTCGGGTGTGTGTTCGGGTTTGTATTCGGGTGTGTGTTCGGGTATGTGTTCGGGTGTGTGTTCGGGTGTGTGTTCGGGTTTGTATTCGGGTGTGTTTTGGGGTTTGTATTCGGGTGTGTTCGGGTGTGTGTTCGGGTGTGTATTCGGGTGTGTGTTCGGGTGTGTGTTCGGGTGTGTGTTCTGGTGTGTATTCGGGTGTGTGTTCGAGTGTGTGTTCGGGTGTGTGTTCGGGTGTATGTTCGGGGGTGTGTTCGGGTATGTGTTCGGGTGTGTATTCGGGTGTGTGTTCGGGTGTGTTCGGGTGTGTGTTCGGGTATGTGTTCGGGTGTGTATTCGGGTGTGTGTTCGGGTGTGTGTTCGGGTGTATGTTCGGGGGTGTGTTCGGGTGTGTGTTCGGGTGTGTTCGGGTGTGTGTTCGGGTTTGTATTTGGGTGTGTGTTGGGGTTTGTATTCGGGTGTGTTCGGGTGTGTGTTCGGGTGTGTTCGTGTGTGTGTTCGGCTTTGTATTCGGGTGTGTGTTCGGATGTGTTCGGGTGTGTGTTCGGGTTTGTATTCGGGTGTGTGTTCGGGTGTGTGTTCGGGGGTGTATTCGGGTGTGTGTTCGGGTGTGTTCGGGTGTGTGTTCGGGTTTGTATTCGGGTGTGTGTTCGGGTATGTGTTCGGGTGTGTATTCGGGTGTGTGTTCGGGTGTGTGTTCGGGGGTGTGTTCGGGAGTGTGTTCGGGTGTGTTCGGGTGTGTGTTCGGGTTTGTATTCGGGTGTGTTTTGGGGTTTGTATTCGGGTGTGTTCGGGTGTGTGTTCGGGTATGTGTTCGGGTGTGTATTCGGGTGTGTTCGGGTGTGTGTTCGGGTGTGTGTTCGGGGTGTGTGTTCGGTTGTGTGTTCGGGTGTGTGTTCGGGTGGGTTCGGGTTTGTGTTCGGGTGTGTGTTCGGGTTTGTGTTCGGGTGTGTGTTTGGGTGTGTGTTCGGGTTTGTATTCGGGTGTGTGTTCGGGTGTGTTCGGGTTTGTGTTCGGGTGTGTTCGGGTGTGTGTTCGGGTGTGTTCGGGTGTGTGTTCGGGTGTGTGTTCGGGTGTGTTCGGGTGTGTGTTCGGGTGTGTGTTCGGGTGTGTATTCGGGTGTGTGTTCGGGTGTGTGTTCGGGTGTCTGTTCGGGTGTGTGATCGGGTGTGTATTCGGGTGTTTGTTCGGGTGTGTGTTCGGGTGTGTGTTCGGGTGTGTGTTCGGGTGTGTCCGGGTGTGTGTTCGGGTGTGTGTTCGGGTGTGTTCGGGTGTGTGTTCGGGTGTGTATTCGGGTGCGTGTTCGGGTGTGTGTTCGGGTGTGTTCGGGTGTGTGTTCGGGTGTGTTCGGGTGTGTGTTCGGGTGTGTATTCGGGTGCGTGTTCGGGTGTGTGTTCGGGTGTGTTCGGGTGTGTTCGGGTGTGTGTTCGGGTGTGTATTCGGGTGTGTGTTGGGGTGTGTTCTGGTGTGTGTTCGGGTGTGTGTTCGGGTGTGTGTTCGGGTGTGTTCGGGTGTGTGTTCGGGTGTGTGTGTTCGGGTGTGTATTCGGGTGTTTGTTCGGGTGTGTGTTTGGGTGTGTTCAGGTGTGTGTTCGGGTCGGTTCGGGTGTGTGTTCGGGTGTGTGTTCGGGTGTGTTCGGGTGTGTGTTCGGGTGTGTGTTCGGGTATGTTCGGGTGTGTGTTCGGGTGTGTATTCGGGTGTGTGTTCGGGTGTCTGTTCGGGTGTATGTTCGGGTGTGTGTTCGGGTGTGTATTCGGGTGTTTGTTCGGGTGTTTGTTCGGGTGTGTGTTTGGGTGTGTTCAGGTGTGTGTTCGGGTGGGTTCGGGTGTGTGTTCGGGTGTGTGTTCGGGTGTGTGTTCGGGTGTGTATTCGGGTGTGTGTTCGGGTGTCTGTTCGGGTGTCTTTTCGGGTGTGTGTTCGGGTGTGTGTTCGGGCGTGTGTTCGGGTGTCTGTTCGGGTGTGTGTTCGGGTGTGTGTTCGGGTGTGTATTCGGGTGTTTGTTCGGGTGTGTGTTCGGGTGTGTGTTCGGGTGTGTTCGGGTGTGTGTTCGGGGGTGTGTTCGGGTGTGTTCGGGTGTGTGTTCGGGTGTGTATTCGGGTGTGTGTTCGGGTGTGTGTTTGGGTGTGTTCGGGTGTCTGTTCGGGTGTGTGTTCGGGTGTGTGTTCGGGGGTGTATTCGGGTGTTTGTTCGGGTGTGTGTTCGGGTATGTGTTCGGGTGTTTGTTCGGGTGGGTGTTCGGGTGTGTGTTCGGGTGTGTTCGGGTGTGATTTCGGGTGTGGGTTCGGGTGTGTTCGGGTGTGTGTTCGGGTGTGTTCGGGTGTGTGTCCGGGTGTGTTCGGGTGTGTGTTCGGGTGTGTTCGTGCGTGTGTTCGGGTGTGTGTTCGGGTGTGTATTCGGGTGTTTGTTCGGGTGTGTGTTTGGGTGTGTTCAGGTGTGTTCGGGTGTGTTCGGGAGTGTGTTCGGGTGTGTTCGGGTGTGTGTTCGGGTGTGTGTTGGGGTGTGTATTCAGGTGTTTGTTCGGGTGTGTGTTTGGGTGTGTACGGGTGTGTTCGGGTGTGTGTTCGGGTTTGTATTCGGGTATGTGTTCGGGTGTGTGTTCGGGTGTGTTCGGGTGTGTTCGGGTGGGTGTTCGGGTGTGTTCGGGTGTGTGTTCGGGCGTGTTCGTGTGTGTGTTCGGGTGTGTGTTCGGGTGTGTATTCGGGTGTTTGTTCGGGTGTGTGTTTGGGTGTGTTCAGGTGTGTGTTCGGGTGTGTTTGGGTGAGTGTTCGGGTGTGTTCGGGTGTGTGTTCGGGTGGGTTCGGGTGTGCGTTGGGGTTTGTATTCGGGTGTGTTCGGGTGTGTGTTCGGGTATGTGTTCGGGTGTGTATTCGGGTGTGTTCGGGTGTGTGTTCGGGTGTGGGTTCGGGTGTGTATTCGGGTGTGTGTTCGAGTGTGTGTTCGGGGGTGTGCTCGGGTGTGTGTTCGGGTGTGTTCGGGTGTGAGTTCGGGTTTGTATTCGGGTGTGTGTTGGGGTTTGTATTCGGGTGTGTTCGGGTGTGTGTTCGGGTGTGTATTCGGGTGTGTGTTCGAGTGTGTGTTCGGGGGTGTGCTCGGGTGTGTGTTCGGGTGTGTTCGGGTTTGAGTTCGGGTTTGTATTCGGGTGTGTGTTGGGGTTTGTATTCGGGTGTGTTCGGGTGTGTGTTCGGGTATGTGTTCGGGTGTGTATTCGGGTGTGTGTTCGGGTGTGTGTTCGGGTGTATGTTCGGGGGTGTGTTCGGGTGTGTGTTCGGGTGTGTTCGGGTGTGTGTTCGGGTTTGTATTTGGGTGTGTGTTGGGGTTTGTATTCGGGTGTGTTCGGGTGTGTGTTCGGGTGTGTTCGTGTGTGTGTTCGGCTTTGTATTCGGGTGTGTGTTCGGGTGTGTGTTCGGATGTGTTCGGGTGTGTGTTCGGGTTTGTATTCGGGTGTGTGTTCGGGTGTGTGTTCGGGGGTGTGTTCGGGAGTGTGTTCGGGTGTGTTCGGGTGTGTGTTCGGGTTTGTATTCGGGTGTGTTTTGGGGTTTGTATTCGGGTGTGTTCGGGTGTGTGTTCGGGTGTGTGTTCGGGTGTGTGTTCGGGTGTGTGTTCTGGTGTGTATTCGGGTGTGTGTTCGAGTGTGTGTTCGGGTGTGTGTTCGGGTATGTGTTCGGGTGTGTATTCGGGTGTGTGTTCGGGTGTGTGTTCGGGTGTATGTTCGGGGGTGTGTTCGGGTGTGTGTTCGGGTGTGTTCGGGTGTGTGTTCGGGTTTGTATTTGGGTGTGTGTTGGGGTTTGTATTCGGGTGTGTTCGGGTGTGTGTTCGGGTGTGTTCGTGTGTGTGTTCGGCTTTGTATTTGGGTGTGTGTTCGGATGTGTTCGGGTGTGTGTTCGGGTTTGTATTCGGGTGTGTGTTCGGGTGTGTGTTCGGGGGTGTATTCTGGTGTGTGTTCGGGTGTGTTCGGGTGTGTGTTCGGGTTTGTATTCGGGTGTGTGTTCGGGTATGTGTTCGGGTGTGTATTCGGGTGTGTGTTCGGGTGTGTGTTCGGGGGTGTGTTCGGGAGTGTGTTCGGGTGTGTTCGGGTGTGTGTTCGGGTTTGTATTCGGGTGTGTTTTGGGGTTTGTATTCGGGTGTGTTCGGGTGTGTGTTCGGGTATGTGTTCGGGTGTGTATTCGGGTGTGTTCGGGTGTGTGTTCGGGTGTGTGTTCGGGGTGTGTGTTCGGTTGTGTGTTCGGGTGTGTGTTCGGGTGGGTTCGGGTTTGTGTTCGGGTGTGTGTTCGGGTTTGTGTTCGGGTGTGTGTTTGGGTGTGTGTTCGGGTTTGTATTCGGGTGTGTGTTCGGGTGTGTTCGGGTTTGTGTTCGGGTGTGTTCGGGTGTGTGTTCGGGTGTGTTCGGGTGTGTGTTCGGGTGTGTGTTCGGGTGTGTTCGGGTGTGTGTTCGGGTGTGTGTTCGGGTGTGTATTCGGGTGTGTGTTCGGGTGTGTGTTCGGGTGTCTGTTCGGGTGTGTGATCGGGTGTGTATTCGGGTGTTTGTTCGGGTGTGTGTTCGGGTGTGTGTTCGGGTGTGTGTTCGGGTGTGTGTCCGGGTGTGTGTTCGGGTGTGTGTTCGGGTGTGTTCGGGTGTGTGTTCGGGTGTGTATTCGGGTGCGTGTTCGGGTGTGTGTTCGGGTGTGTTCGGGTGTGTGTTCGGGTGTGTTCGGGTGTGTGTTCGGGTGTGTATTCGGGTGCGTGTTCGGGTGTGTGTTCGGGTGTGTTCGGGTGTGTGTTCGGGTGTGTTCGGGTGTGTGTTCGGGTGTGTATTCGGGTGCGTGTTCGGGTGTGTGTTCGGGTGTGTTCGGGTTTGTGTTCGGGTGTGTTCGGGTGTGTGTTCGGGTGTGTTCGGGTGTGTGTTCGGGTGTGTGTTCGGGTGTGTGTTCGGGTGTGTGTTCGGGTGTGTTCGGGTGTGTGTTCGGGTGTGTGTTCGGGTGTGTATTCGGGTGTGTGTTCGGGTGTGTGTTCGGGTGTCTGTTCGGGTGTGTGATCGGGTGTGTATTCGGGTGTTTGTTCGGGTGTGTGTTCGGGTGTGTGTTCGGGTGTGTGTTCGGGTGTGTGTCCGGGTGTGTGTTCGGGTGTGTGTTCGGGTGTGTTCGGGTGTGTGTTCGGGTGTGTATTCGGGTGCGTGTTCGGGTGTGTGTTCGGGTGTGTTCGGGTGTGTGTTCGGGTGTGTTCGGGTGTGTGTTCGGGTGTGTATTCGGGTGCGTGTTCGGGTGTGTGTTCGGGTGTGTTCGGGTTTGTGTTCGGGTGTGTTCGGGTGTGTGTTCGGGTGTGTTCGGGTGTGTGTTCGGGTGTGTGTTCGGGTGTGTTCGGGTGTGTGTTCGGGTGTGTGTTCGGGTGTGTATTCGGGTGTGTGTTCGGGTGTGTGTTCGGGTGTCTGTTCGGGTGTGTGATCGGGTGTGTATTCGGGTGTTTGATCGGGTGTGTGTTCGGGTGTGTGTTCGGGTGTGTGTTCGGGTGTGTGTCCGGGTGTGTGTTCGGGTGTGTGTTCGGGTGTGTTCGGGTGTGTGTTCGGGTGTGTATTCGGGTGCGTGTTCGGGTGTGTGTTCGGGTGTGTTCGGGTGTGTGTTCGGGTGTGTTCGGGTGTGTGTTCGGGTGTGTATTCGGGTGCGTGTTCGGGTGTGTGTTCTTGTGTGTTCGGGTTTGTGTTCGGGTGTGTTCGGGTGTGTGTTCGGGTGTGTTCGGGTGTGTGTTCGGGTGTGTGTTCGGGTGTGTTCGGGTGTGTGTTCGGGTGTGTGTTCGGGTGTGTATTCGGGTGTGTGTACGGGTGTGTGTTCGGGTGTCTGTTCGGGTGTGTGATCGGGTGTGTATTCGGGTGTTTGTTCGGGTGTGTGTTCGGGTGTGTGTTCGGGTGTGTATTCGGGTGCGTGTTCGGGTGTGTGTTCTTGTGTGTTCGGGTTTGTGTTCGGGTGTGTTCGGGTGTGTGTTCGGGTGTGTTCGGGTGTGTGTTCGGGTGTGTGTTCGGGTGTGTTCGGGTGTGTGTTCGGGTGTGTGTTCGGGTGTGTATTCGGGTGTGTGTACGGGTGTGTGTTCGGGTGTCTGTTCGGGTGTGTGATCGGGTGTGTATTCGGGTGTTTGTTCGGGTGTGTGTTCGGGTGTGTGTTCGGGTGTGTGTCCGGGTGTGTGTTCGGGTGTGTGTTCGGGTGTGTTCGGGTGTGTGTTCGGGTGTGTATTCGGGTGCGTGTTCGGGTGTGTGTTCGGGTGTGTTCGGGTGTGTGTTCGGGTGTGTTCGGGTGTGTGTTCGGGTGTGTATTCGGGTGTTTGTTCGGGTGTGTGTTCGGGTGTGTGTTCGGGTGTGTGTTCGGGTGTGTTCGGGTGTGTGTGTTCGGGTGTGTATTCGGGTGTTTGTTCGGGTGTGTGTTCGGGTGTGTTCGGGTGTGTGTTCGGGTGTGTGTCCGGGTGTGTGTTCGGGTGTGTGTTCGGGTGTGTTCGGGTGTGTGTTCGGGTGTGTATTCGGGTGCGTGTTCGGGTGTGTGTTCGGGTGTGTTCGGGTGTGTGTTCGGGTGTGTTCGGGTGTGTGTTCGGGTGTGTATTCGGGTGCGTGTTCGGGTGTGTGTTCGCGTGTGTTCGGGTGTGTATTCGGGTGTGTGTTCGGGTGTGTGTTCGGCTGTGTATTCGGGTGTGTGTTCGGGTGTCTGTTCGGGTGTGTGTTCGGGTGTGTGTTCGGGTGTGTATTCGGGTGTTTGTTCGGGTGTGTGTTTGGGTGTGTTCAGGTGTGTGTTCGGGTGGGTTCGGGTGTGTGTTCGGGTGTGTATTCGGGTGTGTGTTCGGGTGTGTTCGGGTGTGTGTTCGGGTGTGTGTTCGGGTGTGTGTTTGGGTGTGTTCGGGTGTGTGTTCGGGTGTGTGTTCGGGTGTGTATTCGGGTGTTTGTTCGGGTGTGTGTTTGGGTGTGTTCAGGTGTGTGTTCGGGTCGGTTCGGGTGTGTGTTCGGGTGTGTGTTCGGGTGTGTTCGGGTGTGTGTTCGGGTGTGTGTTCGGGTGTGTTCGGGTGTGTGTTCGGGTGTGTATTCGGGTGTGTGTTCGGGTGTCTGTTCGGGAGTATGTTCGGGTGTGCGTTCGGGTGTGTATTCGGGTGTTTGTTCGGGTGTTTGTTCGGGTGTGTGTTTGGGTGTGTTCAGGTGTGTGTTCGGGTGGGTTCGGGTGTGTGTTCGGGTGTGTGTTCGGGTGTGTGTTCGGGTGTGTATTCGGGTGTGTGTTCGGGTGTCTGTTCGGGTGTCTTTTCGGGTGAGTGTTCGGGTGTGTGTTCGGGCGTGTGTTCGGGTGTCTGTTCGGGTGTGTGTTCGGGTGTGTGTTCGGGTGTGTATTCGGGTGTTTGTTCGGGTGTGTGTTCGGGTGTGTGTTCGGGTGTGTTCGGGTGTGTGTTCGGGTGTGTGTTCGGGTGTGTTCGGGTGTGTGTTCGGGTGTGTATTCGGGTGTGTGTTCGGGTGTGTGTTTGGGTGTGTTCGGGTGTCTGTTCGGGTGTGTGTTCGGGTGTGTGTTCGGGGGTGTATTCGGGTGTTTGTTCGGGTGTGTGTTCGGGTATGTGTTCGGGTGTTTGTTCGGGTGGGTGTTCGGGTGTGTGTTCGGGTGTGTTCGGGTGTGTGTTCGGGTGTGGGTTCGGGTGTGTTCGGGTGTGTGTTCGGGTGTGTTCGGGTGTGTGTCCGGGTGTGTTCGGGTGTGTGTTCGGGTGTGTTCGTGCGTGTGTTCGGGTGTGTGTTCGGGTTTGTATTCGGGTGTTTGTTCGGGTGTGTGTTTGGGTGTGTTCAGGTGTGTTCGGGTGTGTTCGGGAGTGTGTTCGGGTGTGTTCGGGTGTGTGTTCGGGTGTGTGTTGGGGTGTGTATTCGGGTGTTTGTTCGGGTGTGTGTTTGGGTGTGTACGGGTGTGTTCGGGTGTGTGTTCGGGTTTGTATTCGGGTATGTGTTCGGGTGTGTGTTCGGGTGTGTTCGGGTGTGTTCGGGTGGGTGTTCGGGTGTGTTCGGGTGTGTTCGTGTGTGTGTTCGGGTGTGTGTTCGGGTGTGTATTCGGGTGTTTGTTCGGGTGTGTGTTTGGGTGTGTTCAGGTGTGTGTTCGGGTGTGTTTGGGTGAGTGTTCGGGTGTGTTCGGGTGTGTGTTCGGGTGGGTTCGGGTGTGTGTTTGGGTGTGTTCGGGTGTGTGTTCGGGTGTGTGTTCGGGTGTGTTCGGGTGTGCGTTGGGGTTTGTATTCGGGTGTGTTCGGGTGTGTGTTCGGGTATGTGTTCGGGTGTGTATTCGGGTGTGTTCGGGTGTGTGTTCGGGTGTGGGTTCGGGTGTGTATTCGGGTGTGTGTTCGAGTGTGTGTTCGGGGGTGTGCTCGGGTGTGTGTTCGGGTGTGTTCGGGTGTGAGTTCGGGTTTGTATTCGGGTGTGTGTTGGGGTTTGTATTCGGGTGTGTTCGGGTGTGTGTTCGGGTGTGTATTCGGGTGTGTGTTCGAGTGTGTGTTCGGGGGTGTGCTCGGGTGTGTGTTCGGGTGTGTTCGGGTTTGAGTTCGGGTTTGTATTCGGGTGTGTGTTGGGGTTTGTATTCGGGTGTGTTCGGGTGTGTGTTCGGGTATGTGTTCGGGTGTGTATTCGGGTGTGTGTTCGGGTGTGTGTTCGGGTGTATGTTCGGGGGTGTGTTCGGGTGTGTGTTCGGGTGTGTTCGGGTGTGTGTTCGGGTTTGTATTTGGGTGTGTGTTGGGGTTTGTATTCGGGTGTGTTCGGGTGTGTGTTCGGGTGTGTTCGTGTGTGTGTTCGGCTTTGTATTCGGGTGTGTGTTCGGGTGTGTTCGGGTGTGTGTTCGGGTGTGTTCGGGTGTGTGTTCGGGTGTGTATTCGGGTGCGTGTTCGGGTGTGTGTTCGGGTGTGTTCGGGTTTGTGTTCGGGTGTGTTCGGGTGTGTGTTCGGGTGTGTTCGGGTGTGTGTTCGGGTGTGTGTTCGGGTGTGTTCGGGTGTGTGTTCGGGTGTGTGTTCGGGTGTGTATTCGGGTGTGTGTTCGGGTGTGTGTTCGGGTGTCTGTTCGGGTGTGTGATCGGGTGTGTATTCGGGTGTTTGTTCGGGTGTGTGTTCGGGTGTGTGTTCGGGTGTGTGTTCGGGTGTGTGTCCGGGTGTGTGTTCGGGTGTGTGTTCGGGTGTGTTCGGGTGTGTGTTCGGGTGTGTATTCGGGTGCGTGTTCGGGTGTGTGTTCGGGTGTGTTCGGGTGTGTGTTCGGGTGTGTTCGGGTGTGTGTTCGGGTGTGTATTCGGGTGCGTGTTCGGGTGTGTGTTCGGGTGTGTTCGGGTTTGTGTTCGGGTGTGTTCGGGTGTGTGTTCGGGTGTGTTCGGGTGTGTGTTCGGGTGTGTGTTCGGGTGTGTTCGGGTGTGTGTTCGGGTGTGTGTTCGGGTGTGTATTCGGGTGTGTGTTCGGGTGTGTGTTCGGGTGTCTGTTCGGGTGTGTGATCGGGTGTGTATTCGGGTGTTTGTTCGGGTGTGTGTTCGGGTGTGTGTTCGGGTGTGTGTTCGGGTGTGTGTCCGGGTGTGTGTTCGGGTGTGTGTTCGGGTGTGTTCGGGTGTGTGTTCGGGTGTGTATTCGGGTGCGTGTTCGGGTGTGTGTTCGGGTGTGTTCGGGTGTGTGTTCGGGTGTGTTCGGGTGTGTGTTCGGGTGTGTATTCGGGTGTTTGTTCGGGTGTGTGTTCGGGTGCGTGTTCGGGTGTGTGTTCGCGTGTGTTCGGGTGTGTATTCGGGTGTGTGTTCGGGTGTGTGTTCGGGTGTGTATTCGGGTGTGTGTTCGGGTGTCTGTTCGGGTGTGTGTTCGGGTGTGTGTTCGGGTGTGTATTCGGGTGTTTGTTCGGGTGTGTGTTTGGGTGTGTTCAGGTGTGTGTTCGGGTGGGTTCGGGTGTGTGTTCGGGTGTGTATTCGGGTGTGTGTTCGGGTGTGTTCGGGTGTGTGTTCGGGTGTGTGTTCGGGTGTGTGTTTGGGTGTGTTCGGGTGTGTGTTCGGGTGTGTGTTCGGGTGTGTATTCGGGTGTTTGTTCGGGTGTGTGTTTGGGTGTGTTCAGGTGTGTGTTCGGGTCGGTTCGGGTGTGTGTTCGGGTGTGTGTTCGGGTGTGTTCGGGTGTGTGTTCGGGTGTGTGTTCGGGTGTGTTCGGGTGTGTGTTCGGGTGTGTATTCGGGTGTGTGTTCGGGTGTCTGTTCGGGTGTATGTTCGGGTGTGTGTTCGGGTGTGTATTCGGGTGTTTGTTCGGGTGTTTGTTCGGGTGTGTGTTTGGGTGTGTTCAGGTGTGTGTTCGGGTGGGTTCGGGTGTGTGTTCGGGTGTGTGTTCGGGTGTGTGTTCGGGTGTGTATTCGGGTGTGTGTTCGGGTGTCTGTTCGGGTGTCTTTTCGGGTGAGTGTTCGGGTGTGTGTTCGGGCGTGTGTTCGGGTGTCTGTTCGGGTGTGTGTTCGGGTGTGTGTTCGGGTGTGTATTCGGGTGTTTGTTCGGGTGTGTGTTCGGGTGTGTGTTCGGGTGTGTTCGGGTGTGTGTTCGGGTGTGTGTTCGGGTGTGTTCGGGTGTGTGTTCGGGTGTGTATTCGGGTGTGTGTTCGGGTGTGTGTTTGGGTGTGTTCGGGTGTCTGTTCGGGTGTGTGTTCGGGTGTGTGTTCGGGGGTGTATTCGGGTGTTTGTTCGGGTGTGTGTTCGGGTATGTGTTCGGGTGTTTGTTCGGGTGGGTGTTCGGGTGTGTGTTCGGGTGTGTTCGGGTGTGTGTTCGGGTGTGGGTTCGGGTGTGTTCGGGTGTGTGTTCGGGTGTGTTCGGGTGTGTGTCCGGGTGTGTTCGGGTGTGTGTTCGGGTGTGTTCGTGCGTGTGTTCGGGTGTGTGTTCGGGTTTGTATTCGGGTGTTTGTTCGGGTGTGTGTTTGGGTGTGTTCAGGTGTGTTCGGGTGTGTTCGGGAGTGTGTTCGGGTGTGTTCGGGTGTGTGTTCGGGTGTGTGTTGGGGTGTGTATTCGGGTGTTTGTTCGGGTGTGTGTTTGGGTGTGTACGGGTGTGTTCGGGTGTGTGTTCGGGTTTGTATTCGGGTATGTGTTCGGGTGTGTGTTCGGGTGTGTTCGGGTGTGTTCGGGTGGGTGTTCGGGTGTGTTCGGGTGTGTGTTCGGGTGTGTTCGTGTGTGTGTTCGGGTGTGTGTTCGGGTGTGTATTCGGGTGTTTGTTCGGGTGTGTGTTTGGGTGTGTTCAGGTGTGTGTTCGGGTGTGTTTGGGTGAGTGTTCGGGTGTGTTCGGGTGTGTGTTCGGGTGGGTTCGGGTGTGTGTTTGGGTGTGTTCGGGTGTGTGTTCGGGTGTGTGTTCGGGTGTGTTCGGGTGTGCGTTGGGGTTTGTATTCGGGTGTGTTCGGGTATGTGTTCGGGTGTGTATTCGGGTGTGTTCGGGTGTGTGTTCGGGTGTGGGTTCGGGTGTGTATTCGGGTGTGTGTTCGAGTGTGTGTTCGGGGGTGTGCTCGGGTGTGTGTTCGGGTGTGTTCGGGTGTGAGTTCGGGTTTGTATTCGGGTGTGTGTTGGGGTTTGTATTCGGGTGTGTTCGGGTGTGTGTTCGGGTGTGTATTCGGGTGTGTGTTCGAGTGTGTGTTCGGGGGTGTGCTCGGGTGTGTGTTCGGGTGTGTTCGGGTTTGAGTTCGGGTTTGTATTCGGGTGTGTGTTCGGGTGTGTGTTCGGGTGGGTTCGGGTGTGTGTTTGGGTGTGTTCGGGTGTGTGTTCGGGTGTGTGTTCGGGTGTGTTCGGGTGTGCGTTGGGGTTTGTATTCGGGTGTGTTCGGGTGTGTGTTCGGGTATGTGTTCGGGTGTGTATTCGGGTGTGTTCGGGTATGTGTTCGGGTGTGTATTCGGGTGTGTGTTCGGGTGTGTGTTCGGGTGTATGTTCGGGGGTGTGTTCGGGTGTGTGTTCGGGTGTGTTCGGGTGTGTGTTCGGGTTTGTATTTGGGTGTGTGTTGGGGTTTGTATTCGGGTGTGTTCGGGTGTGTGTTCGGGTGTGTTCGTGTGTGTGTTCGGCTTTGTATTCGGGTGTGTGTTCGGGTGTGTGTTCGGATGTGTTCGGGTGTGTGTTCGGGTTTGTATTCGGGTGTGTGTTCGGTTGTGTGTTCGGGGGTGTATTCGGGAGTGTGTTCGGGTGTGTTCGGGTGTGTGTTCGGGTTTGTATTCGGGTGTGTGTTCGGGTATGTTTTCGGGTGTGTATTCGGGTGTGTGTTCGGGTGTGTGTTTGGGGGTGTGTTCGGGAGTGTGTTCGGGTGTGTTCGGGTGTGTGTTCGGGTTTGTATTCGGGTGTGTTTTGGGGTTTGTATTCGGGTGTGTTCGGGTGTGTGTTCGGGTATGTGTTCGGGTGTGTATTCGGGTGTGTGTTCGGGTGTGTATTTGGGTGTGTGTTCGATTGTGTGTTCGGGTGTGTTCGGGTGTGTGTTCGGGGTGTGTGTTCGTTTGTGTGTTCGGGTGTGTGTTCGGGTGTGTGTTCGGGTGTGTGTTCGGGTGGGTTCGGGTGTGTGTTTGGGTGTGTGTTCGGGGGTGTGTTCGGGTTTGTATTCGGGTGTGTGTTCGGGTGTGTTTGGGTGTTTGTTCGGGTGTGTTCGGGCGTGTGATCGGGTGTGTTTGGGTGTGTGTTCGGGTTTGTATTCGGGTGTGTGTTCGGGTTTGTATTCGGGTGTGTTCGGGTATGTGTTCGGGTGTTTGTTCGGGTGGGTGTTCGGGTGTGTGTTCGGGTGTGTTCGGGTGTGTGTTCGGGTGTGGGTTCGGGTGTGTTCGGGTGTGTGTTCGGGTGTGTTCGGGTGTGAGTCCGGGTGTGTTCGGGTGTGTGTTCGGGTGTGTTCGTGTGTGTGTTCGGGTGTGTGTTCGGGTGTGTATTCGGGTGTTTGTTCGGGTGTGTGTTTGGGTGTGTTCAGGTGTGTTCGGGTGTGTTCGGGTGTGTGTTCGGGTGTGTTCGGGTGTGTGTTCGGGTGTGTGTTCGGGTGTGTATTCGGGTGTTTGTTCGGGTGTGTGTTTGGGTGTGTTCAGGTGTGTGTACGGGTGTGTTCGGGTGTGTGTTCGGGTGTGTTCGGGTGTGTGTTCGGGTGTGTTCGGGTGTGTTCGGGTGGGTGTTCGGGTGTGTTCGGGTGTGTGTTCGGGTGTGTTCGGGTGTGTGTTTGGGTGTGTGTTCGGGTGTGTTCGGGCGTGTGATCGGGTGTGTTTGGGTGTGTGTTCGGGTTTGTATTCGGGTGTGTGTTCGGGTTTGTATTCGGGTGTGTTCGGGTGTGTGTTCGGGTATGTGTTCGGGTGTTTGTTCGGGTGGGTGTTCGGGTGTGTGTTCGGGTGTGTTCGGGTGTGTGTTCGGGTGTGGGTTCGGGTGTGTTCGGGTGTGTGTTCGGGTGTGTTCGGGTGTGTGTCCGGGTGTGTTCGGGTGTGTGTTCGGGTGTGTTTGTGTGTGTGTTCGGGTGTGTGTTCGGGTGTGTATTCGGGTGTTTGTTCGGGTGTGTGTTTGGGTGTGTTCAGGTGTGTTCGGGTGTGTTCGGGTGTGTGTTCGGGTGTGTTCGGGTGTGTGTTCGGGTGTGTGTTCGGGTGTTTATTCGGGTGTTTGTTCGGGTGTGTGTTTGGGTGTTTTCAGGTGTGTGTACGGGTGTGTTCGGGTGTGTGTTCGGGTTTGTATTCGGGTGTGTGTTCGGGTGTGTGTTCGGGTGTGTTCGGGTGTATGTTCGGGTGTGTTCGGGTGGGTGTTCGGGTGTGTTCGGGTGTGTGTTCGGGTGTGTTCGTGTGTGTGTTCGGGTGTGTGTTCGGGTGTGTATTCGGGTGTTTGTTCGGGTGTGTGTTTGGGTGTGTTCAGGTGTGTGTACGGGTGTGTTCGGGTGTGTGTTCGGGTTTGTATTCGGGTGTGTGTTCGGGTGTGTGTTCGGGTGTGTTCGGATGTGTGTTCGGGTGTGTTCGGGTGTGTGTTCGGGTGTGTTCGTGTGTGTGTTCGGGTGTGTGTTCGGGTGTGTATTCGGGTGTTTGTTCGGGTGTGTGTTTGGGTGTGTTCAGGTGTGTGTTCGGGTGTGTTTGGGTGAGTGTTCGGGTGTGTTCGGGTGTGTGTTTGGGTGAGTGTTCGGGTATGTGTTCGGGTGGGTTCGGGTGTGTGTTCGGGTGTGTGTTTGGGTGTGTGTTCGGGTGTGTTCGGGCGTGTGATCGGGTGTGTTTGGGTGTGTGTTCGGGTTTGTATTCGGGTGTGTGTTCGGGTTTGTATTCGGGTGTGTTCGGGTGTGTGTTCGGGTATGTGTTCGGGTGTTTGTTCGGGTGGGTGTTCGGGTGTGTGTTCGGGTGTGTTCGGGTGTGTGTTCGGGTGTGGGTTCGGGTGTGTTCGGGTGTGTGTTCGGGTGTGTTCGGGTGTGTGTCCGGGTGTGTTCGGGTGTGTGTTCGGGTGTGTTTGTGTGTGTGTTCGGGTGTGTATTCGGGTGTTTGTTCGGGTGTGTGTTTGGGTGTGTTCAGGTGTGTTCGGGTGTGTTCGGGTGTGTTCGGGTGTGTGTTCGGGTGTGTTCGGGTGTGTGTTCGGGTGTGTGTTCGGGTGTTTATTCGGGTGTTTGTTCGGGTGTGTGTTTGGGTGTTTTCAGGTGTGTGTACGGGTGTGTTCGGGTGTGTGTTCGGGTTTGTATTCGGGTGTGTGTTCGGGTGTGTGTTCGGGTGTGTTCGGGTGTATGTTCGGGTGTGTTCGGGTGGGTGTTCGGGTGTGTTCGGGTGTGTGTTCGGGTGTGTTCGTGTGTGTGTTCGGGTGTGTGTTCGGGTGTGTATTCGGGTGTTTGTTCGGGTGTGTGTTTGGGTGTGTTCAGGTGTGTGTACGGGTGTGTTCGGGTGTGTGTTCGGGTTTGTATTCGGGTGTGTGTTCGGGTGTGTGTTCGGGTGTGTTCGGGTGGGTGTTCGGGTGTGTTCGGGTGTGTGTTCGGGTGTGTTCGTGTGTGTGTTCGGGTGTGTGTTCGGGTGTGTATTCGGGTGTTTGTTCGGGTGTGTGTTTGGGTGTGTTCAGGTGTGTGTTCGGGTGTGTTTGGGTGAGTGTTCTGGTGTGTTCGGGTGTGTGTTCGGGTGGGTTCGGGTGTGTGTTCGGGTGTGTTCGGGTGTGTATTCGGGTGTACGTTCGGGTGTGTTCGGGTGTGTGTTGGGGTTTGTATTCGAGTGTGTTCGGGTGTGTGTTCGGGTATGTGTTCGGGTGTGTATTCGGGTGTGTGTTCGGGTGTGTGTTCGGGTGTGGGTTCGGGTGTGTATTCGGGTGTGTGTTCGAGTGTGTGTTCGGGGGTGTGCTCGGGTGTGTGTTCGGGTGTGTTCGGGTGTGAGTTCGGGTTTGTATTCGGGTGTGTGTTGGGGTTTGTATTCGGGTGTGTTCGGGTGTGTGTTCGGGTATGTGTTCGGGTGTGTGTTCGGGTGTGTGTTCGGGTGGGTTCGGGTGTGTGTTCGGGTGTGTGTTCGGGTGTGTTCTGGTGTGTGTTCGGGTGTGTGTTCGGGTGTGTGTTCGAGTGTGTGTTTGGGGGTGTGCTCGGGTGTGTGTTCGGGTGTGTTCGGGTGTGAGTTCGGGTTTGTATTCGGGTGTGTGTTGGGGTTTGTATTCGGGTGTGTTCGGGTGTGTGTTCGGGTATGTGTTCGGGTGTGTGTTCGGGTGTGTGTTCGGGTGGGTTCGGGTGTGTGTTCGGGTGTGTGTTCGGGTGTGTGTTCGGGTGTGTTCTGGTGTGTGTTCGGGTGTGTGTTCGGGTGTGTTCGGGTGTGTGTTCGGGTGTGTGTTCGGGTGTGTGTGCGGGTGTGTTCGGGTGTGAGATCGGGTGTGTTCGGGTGTGTGTTCGGGTTTGTATTTGGGTGTGTGTTCGGGTTTGTATTCGGGTGTGTTCGGGTGTGTGTTCGGGTATGTGTTCAGGTGTGTATTCGGGTGTGTGTTCGGGTGTGTTCGGGTGTGGGTTCGGGTGTGTGTTCGGGTGTGTTCGGGTGTGTGTTCGGGTGTGTGTTCGGGTGTGTTCGTGTGTGTGTTCGGCTTTGTATTCGGGTGTGTGTTCGGGTGTGTGTTCGGGTGTGTGTTCGGATGTGTTCGGGTGTGTGTTCGGGTTTGTATTCGGGTGTGTGTTCGGGTGTGTGTCCGGGGGTGTATTCGGGTGTGTGTTCGGGTGTGTTCGGGTGTGTGTTCGGGTTTGTATTCGGGTGTGTGTTCGGGTATGTGTTCGGGTGTGTATTCGGGTGTGTGTTCGGGTGTGTGTTCGGGGGTGTGTTCGGGAGTGTGTTCGGGTGTGTTCGGGTGTGTGTTCGGGTTTGTATTCGGGTGTGTTTTGGGGTTTGTATTCGGGTGTGTTCGGGTGTGTGTTCGGGTATGTGTTCGGGTGTGTATTCGGGTGTGTGTTCGGGTGTGTATTCGGGTGTGTGTTCGATTGTGTGTTCGGGTGTGTTCGGGTGTGTGTTCGGGGTGTGTGTTCGGTTTTGTGTTCGGGTGTGTGTTCGGGTGGGTTCGGGTGTGTGTTCGGGTGTTTGTTCGGGTTTGTATTCGGGTGTGTGTTTGGGTGTGTGTTCGGGGGTGTGTTCGGGTTTGTATTCGGGTGTGTGTTCGGGTGTGTTCGGGTTTTTGTTCGGGTGTGTTCGGGTGTGTGTTCGGGTGTGTTCGGGTGTGTGTTCGGGTGTGTTCGTGTGTGTGTTCGGGTGTGTGTTCGGGTGTATATTCGGGTGTTTGTTCGGGTGTGTGTTTGGGTGTGTTCAGGTGTGTTCGGGTGTGTTCGGGTGTGTGTTCGGGTGTGTTCGGGTGTGTGTTCGGGTGTTTGTTCGGGTGTGTGTTTGGGTGTGTTCAGGTGTGTGTACGGGTGTGTTCGGGTGTGTGTTCGGGTTTGTATTCGGGTGTGTGTTCGGGTGTGTGTTTGGGTGTGTTCGGGTGTGTGTTCGGGTGTGTTCGGGTGGGTGTTCGGGTGTGTTCGGGTGTGTGTTCGGGTGTGTTCGTGTGTGTGTTCGGGTGTGTGTTCGGGTGTGTATTCGGGTGTTTGTTCGGGTGTGTGTTTGGGTGTGTTCAGGTGTGTGTTCGGGTGTGTTCGGGTGTGTTCGGGTGTGTGTTCGGGGTGTGTGTTCGGGTGTGTTCGGTTGTGTGTTCGGGTATGTGTTCGGGTGGGTTCGGGTGTGTGTTCGGGTGTGTGTTTGGGTGTGTGTTCGGGTGTGTTCGGGCGTGTGATCGGGTGTGTTTGGGTGTGTGTTCGGGTTTGTATTCGTGTGTGTGTTCGGGTTTGTATTCGGGTGTGTTCGGGTGTGTGTTCGGGTATGTGTTCGGGTGTTTGTTCGGGTGGGTGTTCGGGTGTGTGTTCGGGTGTGTTCGGGTGTATGTTCGGGTGTGGGTTCGGGTGTGTTCGGGTGTGCGTTCGGGTGTGTTCGGGTGTGTGTCCGGGTGTGTTCGGGTGTGTGTTCGGGTGTGTTCGTGTGTGTGTTCGGGTGTGTGTTCGGGTGTGTATTCGGGTGTTTGTTCGGGTGTGTGTTTGGGTGTGTTCAGGTGTGTTCGGGTGTGTTCGGGTGTGTTCGGGTGTGTGTTCGGGTGTGTTCGGGTGTGTGTTCGGGTGTGTGTTCGGGTGTGTTCGGGTTTGTGTTCGGGTGTGTTCGGGTGGGTGTTCGGGTGTGTTCGGGTGTGTGTTCGGGTGTGTTCGTGTGTGTGTTCGGGAGTGTGTTCGGGTGTGTATTCGGGTGTTTGTTCGGGTGTGTGTTTGGGTGTGTTCAGGTGTGTGTTCGGGTGTGTTTTGGTGAGTGTTCGGGTGTGTTCGGGTGTGTGTTCGGGTGGGTTCGGGTGTGTGTTCGGGTGTGTTCGGGTGTGTGTTCGGGTGTGTGTTCGGGTTTGTATTCGGGTGTGTGTTTGGGTGTGTGTTCGGGGGTGTGTTCGGGTTTGTATTCGGGTGTGTGTTCGGGTGTGTTCGGGTTTGTGTTCGGGTGTGTTCGGGTGTGTGTTCGGGTGTGTTCGGGTGTGTGTTCGGGTGTGTTCGTGTGTGTGTTCGGGTGTGTGTTCGGGTGTATATTCGGGTGTTTGTTCGGGTGTGTGTTTGGGTGTGTTCAGGTGTGTGTTCGGGTGTGTTCGGATGTGTGTTCGGGTGTGTTCGGGTGTGTGTTTGGGTGTGTGTTCGGGTGTGTTCGGGCGTGTGATCGGGTGTGTTTGGGTGTGTGTTCGGGTTTGTATTCGGGTGTGTGTTCGGGTTTGTATTCGGGTGTGTTCGGGTGTGTGTTCGGGTATGTGTTCGGGTGTTTTTTCGGGTGGGTGTTCTGGTGTGTGTTCGGGTGTGTTCGGGTGTGTGTTCGGGTGTGTTCGGGTGTGTGTCCGGGTGTGTTCGGGTGTGTGTTCGGGTGTGTTCGAGTGTGTGTTCGGGTGTGTGTTCGGGTGTGGGTTCGGGTGTGTATTCGGGTGTGTGTTCGAGTGTGTGTTCGGGGGTGTGCTCGGGTGTGTGTTCGGGTGTGTTCGGGTGTGAGTTCGGGTTTGTATTCGGGTGTGTGTTGGGGTTTGTATTCGGGTGTGTTCGGGTGTGTGTTCGGGTATGTGTTCGGGTGTGTGTTCGGGTGTGTGTTCGGGTGGGTTCGGGTGTGTGTTCGGGTGTGTGTTCGGGTGTGTTCTGGTGTGTGTTCGGGTGTGTGTTCGGGTGTGTGTTCGAGTGTGTGTTCGGGGGTGTGCTCGGGTGTGTGTTCGGGTGTGTTCGGGTGTGAGTTCGGGTTTGTATTCGGGTGTGTGTTGGGGTTTGTATTCGGGTGTGTTCGGGTGTGTGTTCGGGTATGTGTTCGGGTGTGTGTTCGGGTGTGTGTTCGGGTGGGTTCGGGTGTGTGTTCGGGTGTGTGTTCGGGTGTGTGTTCGGGTGTGTTCTGGTGTGTGTTCGGGTGTGTGTTCGGGTGTGTGTTCGGGTGTGTTCGGGTGTGTGTTCGGGTGTGTGTTCGGGTGTGTGTTCGGGTGTGTTCGGGTGTGAGATCGGGTGTGTTCGGGTGTGTGTTCGGGTTTGTATTTGGGTGTGTGTTCGGGTTTGTATTCGGGTGTGTTCGGGTGTGTGTTCGGGTATGTGTTCAGGTGTGTATTCGGGTGTGTGTTCGGGTGTGTTCGGGTGTGGGTTCGGGTGTGTGTTCGGGTGTGTTCGGGTGTGTGTTCGGGTGTGTGTTCGGGTGTGTTCGTGTGTGTGTTCGGCTTTGTATTCGGGTGTGTGTTCGGGTGTGTGTTCGGGTGTGTGTTCGGATGTGTTCGGGTGTGTGTTCGGGTTTGTATTCGGGTGTGTGTTCGGGTGTGTGTTCGGGGGTGTATTCGGGTGTGTGTTCGGGTGTGTTCGGGTGTGTGTTCGGGTTTGTATTCGGGTGTGTGTTCGGGTATGTGTTCGGGTGTGTATTCGGGTGTGTGTTCGGGTGTGTGTTCGGGGGTGTGTTCGGGAGTGTGTTCGGGTGTGTTCGGGTGTGTGTTCGGGTTTGTATTCGGGTGTGTTTTGGGGTTTGTATTCGGGTGTGTTCGGGTATGTGTTCGGGTGTGTATTCGGGTGTGTGTTCGGGTGTGTATTCGGGTGTGTGTTCGATTGTGTGTTCGGGTGTGTTCGGGTGTGTGTTCGGGGTGTGTGTTCGGTTTTGTGTTCGGGTGTGTGTTCGGGTGGGTTCGGGTGTGTGTTCGGGTGTTTGTTCGGGTTTGTATTCGGGTGTGTGTTTGGGTGTGTGTTCGGGGGTGTGTTCGGGTTTGTATTCGGGTGTGTGTTCGGGTGTGTTCGGGTTTGTGTTCGGGTGTGTTCGGGTGTGTGTTCGGGTGTGTTCGGGTGTGTGTTCGGGTGTGTTCGTGTGTGTGTTCGGGTGTGTGTTCGGGTGTATATTCGGGTGTTTGTTCGGGTGTGTGTTTGGGTGTGTTCAGGTGTGTTCGGGTGTGTTCGGGTGTGTGTTCGGGTGTGTTCGGGTGTGTGTTCGGGTGTTTGTTCGGGTGTGTGTTTGGGTGTGTTCAGGTGTGTGTACGGGTGTGTTCGGGTGTGTGTTCGGGTTTGTATTCGGGTGTGTGTTCGGGTGTGTGTTTGGGTGTGTTCGGGTGTGTGTTCGGGTGTGTTCGGGTGGGTGTTCGGGTGTGTTCGGGTGTGTGTTCGGGTGTGTTCGTGTGTGTGTTCGGGTGTGTGTTCGGGTGTGTATTCGGGTGTTTGTTCGGGTGTGTGTTTGGGTGTGTTCAGGTGTGTGTTCGGGTGTGTTCGGATGTGTGTTCGGGTGTGTTCGGGTGTGTGTTCGGGGTGTGTGTTCGGGTGTGTTCGGTTGTGTGTTCGGGTATGTGTTCGGGTGGGTTCGGGTGTGTGTTCGGGTGTGTGTTTGGGTGTGTGTTCGGGTGTGTTCGGGCGTGTGATCGGGTGTGTTTGGGTGTGTGTTCGGGTTTGTATTCGTGTGTGTGTTCGGGTTTGTATTCGGGTGTGTTCGGGTGTGTGTTCGGGTATGTGTTCGGGTGTTTGTTCGGGTGGGTGTTCGGGTGTGTGTTCGGGTGTGTTCGGGTGTATGTTCGGGTGTGGGTTCGGGTGTGTTCGGGTGTGTGTCCGGGTGTGTTCGGGTGTGTGTTCGGGTGTGTTTGTGTGTGTGTTCGGGTGTGTATTCGGGTGTTTGTTCGGGTGTGTGTTTGGGTGTGTTCAGGTGTGTTCGGGTGTGTTCGGGTGTGTTCGGGTGTGTGTTCGGGTGTGTTCGGGTGTGTGTTCGGGTGTGTGTTCGGGTGTTTATTCGGGTGTTTGTTCGGGTGTGTGTTTGGGTGTTTTCAGGTGTGTGTACGGGTGTGTTCGGGTGTGTGTTCGGGTTTGTATTCGGGTGTGTGTTCGGGTGTGTGTTCGGGTGTGTTCGGGTGTATGTTCGGGTGTGATCGGGTGGGTGTTCGGGTGTGTTCGGGTGTGTGTTCGGGTGTGTTCGTGTGTGTGTTCGGGTGTGTGTTCGGGTGTGTATTCGGGTGTTTGTTCGGGTGTGTGTTTGGGTGTGTTCAGGTGTGTGTTCGGGTGTGTTTGGGTGAGTGTTCTGGTGTGTTCGGGTGTGTGTTCGGGTGGGTTCGGGTGTGTGTTCGGGTGTGTTCGGGTGTGTATTCGGGTGTACGTTCGGGTGTGTTCGGGTGTGTGTTGGGGTTTGTATTCGAGTGTGTTCGGGTGTGTGTTCGGGTATGTGTTCGGGTGTGTATTCGGGTGTGTGTTCGGGTGTGTGTTCGGGTGTGGGTTCGGGTGTGTATTCGGGTGTGTGTTCGAGTGTGTGTTCGGGGGTGTGCTCGGGTGTGTGTTCGGGTGTGTTCGGGTGTGAGTTCGGGTTTGTATTCGGGTGTGTGTTGGGGTTTGTATTCGGGTGTGTTCGGGTGTGTGTTCGGGTATGTGTTCGGGTGTGTGTTCGGGTGTGTGTTCGGGTGGGTTCGGGTGTGTGTTCGGGTGTGTGTTCGGGTGTGTTCTGGTGTGTGTTCGGGTGTGTGTTCGGGTGTGTGTTCGAGTGTGTGTTCGGGGGTGTGCTCGGGTGTGTGTTCGGGTGTGTTCGGGTGTGAGTTCGGGTTTGTATTCGGGTGTGTGTTGGGGTTTGTATTCGGGTGTGTTCGGGTGTGTGTTCGGGTATGTGTTCGGGTGTGTGTTCGGGTGTGTGTTCGGGTGGGTTCGGGTGTGTGTTCGGGTGTGTGTTCGGGTGTGTGTTCGGGTGTGTTCTGGTGTGTGTTCGGGTGTGTGTTCGGGTGTGTTCGGGTGTGTGTTCGGGTGTGTGTTCGGGTGTGTGTGCGGGTGTGTTCGGGTGTGAGATCGGGTGTGTTCGGGTGTGTGTTCGGGTTTGTATTTGGGTGTGTGTTCGGGTTTGTATTCGGGTGTGTTCGGGTGTGTGTTCGGGTATGTGTTCAGGTGTGTATTCGGGTGTGTGTTCGGGTGTGTTCGGGTGTGGGTTCGGGTGTGTGTTCGGGTGTGTTCGGGTGTGTGTTCGGGTGTGTGTTCGGGTGTGTTCGTGTGTGTGTTCGGCTTTGTATTCGGGTGTGTGTTCGGGTGTGTGTTCGGGTGTGTGTTCGGATGTGTTCGGGTGTGTGTTCGGGTTTGTATTCGGGTGTGTGTTCGGGTGTGTGTCCGGGGGTGTATTCGGGTGTGTGTTCGGGTGTGTTCGGGTGTGTGTTCGGGTTTGTATTCGGGTGTGTGTTCGGGTATGTGTTCGGGTGTGTATTCGGGTGTGTGTTCGGGTGTGTGTTCGGGGGTGTGTTCGGGAGTGTGTTCGGGTGTGTTCGGGTGTGTGTTCGGGTTTGTATTCGGGTGTGTTTTGGGGTTTGTATTCGGGTGTGTTCGGGTGTGTGTTCGGGTATGTGTTCGGGTGTGTATTCGGGTGTGTGTTCGGGTGTGTATTCGGGTGTGTGTTCGATTGTGTGTTCGGGTGTGTTCGGGTGTGTGTTCGGGGTGTGTGTTCGGTTTTGTGTTCGGGTGTGTGTTCGGGTGGGTTCGGGTGTGTGTTCGGGTGTTTGTTCGGGTTTGTATTCGGGTGTGTGTTTGGGTGTGTGTTCGGGGGTGTGTTCGGGTTTGTATTCGGGTGTGTGTTCGGGTGTGTTCGGGTTTTTGTTCGGGTGTGTTCGGGTGTGTGTTCGGGTGTGTTCGGGTGTGTGTTCGGGTGTGTTCGTGTGTGTGTTCGGGTGTGTGTTCGGGTGTATATTCGGGTGTTTGTTCGGGTGTGTGTTTGGGTGTGTTCAGGTGTGTTCGGGTGTGTTCGGGTGTGTGTTCGGGTGTGTTCGGGTGTGTGTTCGGGTGTTTGTTCGGGTGTGTGTTTGGGTGTGTTCAGGTGTGTGTACGGGTGTGTTCGGGTGTGTGTTCGGGTTTGTATTCGGGTGTGTGTTCGGGTGTGTGTTTGGGTGTGTTCGGGTGTGTGTTCGGGTGTGTTCGGGTGGGTGTTCGGGTGTGTTCGGGTGTGTGTTCGGGTGTGTTCGTGTGTGTGTTCGGGTGTGTGTTCGGGTGTGTATTCGGGTGTTTGTTCGGGTGTGTGTTTGGGTGTGTTCAGGTGTGTGTTCGGGTGTGTTCGGGTGTGTTCGGGTGTGTGTTCGGGGTGTGTGTTCGGGTGTGTTCGGTTGTGTGTTCGGGTATGTGTTCGGGTGGGTTCGGGTGTGTGTTCGGGTGTGTGTTTGGGTGTGTGTTCGGGTGTGTTCGGGCGTGTGATCGGGTGTGTTTGGGTGTGTGTTCGGGTTTGTATTCGTGTGTGTGTTCGGGTTTGTATTCGGGTGTGTTCGGGTGTGTGTTCGGGTATGTGTTCGGGTGTTTGTTCGGGTGGGTGTTCGGGTGTGTGTTCGGGTGTGTTCGGGTGTATGTTCGGGTGTGGGTTCGGGTGTGTTCGGGTGTGCGTTCGGGTGTGTTCGGGTGTGTGTCCGGGTGTGTTCGGGTGTGTGTTCGGGTGTGTTCGTGTGTGTGTTCGGGTGTGTGTTCGGGTGTGTATTCGGGTGTTTGTTCGGGTGTGTGTTTGGGTGTGTTCAGGTGTGTTCGGGTGTGTTCGGGTGTGTTCGGGTGTGTGTTCGGGTGTGTTCGGGTGTGTGTTCGGGTGTGTGTTCGGGTGTGTTCGGGTTTGTGTTCGGGTGTGTTCGGGTGGGTGTTCGGGTGTGTTCGGGTGTGTGTTCGGGTGTGTTCGTGTGTGTGTTCGGGAGTGTGTTCGGGTGTGTATTCGGGTGTTTGTTCGGGTGTGTGTTTGGGTGTGTTCAGGTGTGTGTTCGGGTGTGTTTTGGTGAGTGTTCGGGTGTGTTCGGGTGTGTGTTCGGGTGGGTTCGGGTGTGTGTTCGGGTGTGTTCGGGTGTGTGTTCGGGTGTGTGTTCGGGTTTGTATTCGGGTGTGTGTTTGGGTGTGTGTTCGGGGGTGTGTTCGGGTTTGTATTCGGGTGTGTGTTCGGGTGTGTTCGGGTTTGTGTTCGGGTGTGTTCGGGTGTGTGTTCGGGTGTGTTCGGGTGTGTGTTCGGGTGTGTTCGTGTGTGTGTTCGGGTGTGTGTTCGGGTGTATATTCGGGTGTTTGTTCGGGTGTGTGTTTGGGTGTGTTCAGGTGTGTGTTCGGGTGTGTTCGGATGTGTGTTCGGGTGTGTTCGGGTGTGTGTTTGGGTGTGTGTTCGGGTGTGTTCGGGCGTGTGATCGGGTGTGTTTGGGTGTGTGTTCGGGTTTGTATTCGGGTGTGTGTTCGGGTTTGTATTCGGGTGTGTTCGGGTGTGTGTTCGGGTATGTGTTCGGGTGTTTTTTCGGGTGGGTGTTCTGGTGTGTGTTCGGGTGTGTTCGGGTGTGTGTTCGGGTGTGTTCGGGTGTGTGTCCGGGTGTGTTCGGGTGTGTGTTCGGGTGTGTTCGAGTGTGTGTTCGGGTGTGTGTTCGGGTGTGGGTTCGGGTGTGTATTCGGGTGTGTGTTCGAGTGTGTGTTCGGGGGTGTGCTCGGGTGTGTGTTCGGGTGTGTTCGGGTGTGAGTTCGGGTTTGTATTCGGGTGTGTGTTGGGGTTTGTATTCGGGTGTGTTCGGGTGTGTGTTCGGGTATGTGTTCGGGTGTGTGTTCGGGTGTGTGTTCGGGTGGGTTCGGGTGTGTGTTCGGGTGTGTGTTCGGGTGTGTTCTGGTGTGTGTTCGGGTGTGTGTTCGGGTGTGTGTTCGAGTGTGTGTTCGGGGGTGTGCTCGGGTGTGTGTTCGGGTGTGTTCGGGTGTGAGTTCGGGTTTGTATTCGGGTGTGTGTTGGGGTTTGTATTCGGGTGTGTTCGGGTGTGTGTTCGGGTATGTGTTCGGGTGTGTGTTCGGGTGTGTGTTCGGGTGGGTTCGGGTGTGTGTTCGGGTGTGTTTCGGGTGTGTGTTCGGGTGTGTTCTGGTGTGTGTTCGGGTGTGTGTTCGGGTGTGTTCGGGTGTGTGTTCGGGTGTGTGTTCGGGTGTGTGTTCGGGTGTGTTCGGGTGTGAGATCGGGTGTGTTCGGGTGTGTGTTCGGGTTTGTATTTGGGTGTGTGTTCGGGTTTGTATTCGGGTGTGTTCGGGTGTGTGTTCGGGTATGTGTTCAGGTGTGTATTCGGGTGTGTGTTCGGGTGTGTTCGGGTGTGGGTTCGGGTGTGTGTTCGGGTGTGTTCGGGTGTGTGTTCGGGTGTGTGTTCGGGTGTGTTCGTGTGTGTGTTCGGCTTTGTATTCGGGTGTGTGTTCGGGTGTGTGTTCGGGTGTGTGTTCGGATGTGTTCGGGTGTGTGTTCGGGTTTGTATTCGGGTGTGTGTTCGGGTGTGTGTTCGGGGGTGTATTCGGGTGTGTGTTCGGGTGTGTTCGGGTGTGTGTTCGGGTTTGTATTCGGGTGTGTGTTCGGGTATGTGTTCGGGTGTGTATTCGGGTGTGTGTTCGGGTGTGTGTTCGGGGGTGTGTTCGGGAGTGTGTTCGGGTGTGTTCGGGTGTGTGTTCGGGTTTGTATTCGGGTGTGTTTTGGGGTTTGTATTCGGGTGTGTTCGGGTGTGTGTTCGGGTATGTGTTCGGGTGTGTATTCGGGTGTGTGTTCGGGTGTGTATTCGGGTGTGTGTTCGATTGTGTGTTCGGGTGTGTTCGGGTGTGTGTTCGGGGTGTGTGTTCGGTTTTGTGTTCGGGTGTGTGTTCGGGTGGGTTCGGGTGTGTGTTCGGGTGTTTGTTCGGGTTTGTATTCGGGTGTGTGTTTGGGTGTGTGTTCGGGGGTGTGTTCGGGTTTGTATTCGGGTGTGTGTTCGGGTGTGTTCGGGTTTGTGTTCGGGTGTGTTCGGGTGTGTGTTCGGGTGTGTTCGGGTGTGTTCGTGTGTGTGTTCGGGTGTGTGTTCGGGTGTATATTCGGGTGTTTGTTCGGGTGTGTGTTTGGGTGTGTTCAGGTGTGTTCGGGTGTGTTCGGGTGTGTGTTCGGGTGTGTTCGGGTGTGTGTTCGGGTGTTTGTTCGGGTGTGTGTTTGGGTGTGTTCAGGTGTGTGTACGGGTGTGTTCGGGTGTGTGTTCGGGTTTGTATTCGGGTGTGTGTTCGGGTGTGTGTTTGGGTGTGTTCGGGTGTGTGTTCGGGTGTGTTCGGGTGGGTGTTCGGGTGTGTTCGGGTGTGTGTTCGGGTGTGTTCGTGTGTGTGTTCGGGTGTGTGTTCGGGTGTGTATTCGGGTGTTTGTTCGGGTGTGTGTTTGGGTGTGTTCAGGTGTGTGTTCGGGTGTGTTCGGATGTGTGTTCGGGTGTGTTCGGGTGTGTGTTCGGGGTGTGTGTTCGGGTGTGTTCGGTTGTGTGTTCGGGTATGTGTTCGGGTGGGTTCGGGTGTGTGTTCGGGTGTGTGTTTGGGTGTGTGTTCGGGTGTGTTCGGGCGTGTGATCGGGTGTGTTTGGGTGTGTGTTCGGGTTTGTATTCGTGTGTGTGTTCGGGTTTGTATTCGGGTGTGTTCGGGTGTGTGTTCGGGTATGTGTTCGGGTGTTTGTTCGGGTGGGTGTTCGGGTGTGTGTTCGGGTGTGTTCGGGTGTATGTTCGGGTGTGGGTTCGGGTGTGTTCGGGTGTGCGTTCGGGTGTGTTCGGGTGTGTGTCCGGGTGTGTTCGGGTGTGTGTTCGGGTGTGTTCGTGTGTGTGTTCGGGTGTGTGTTCGGGTGTGTATTCGGGTGTTTGTTCGGGTGTGTGTTTGGGTGTGTTCAGGTGTGTTCGGGTGTGTTCGGGTGTGTGTTCGGGTGTGTTCGGGTGTGTGTTCGGGTGTGTGTTCGGGTGTGTTCGGGTGTGTGTTCGGGTGTGTTCGGGTGGGTGTTCGGGTGTGTTCGGGTGTGTGTTCGGGTGTGTTCGTGTGTGTGTTCGGGAGTGTGTTCGGGTGCGTATTCGGGTGTTTGTTCGGGTGTGTGTTTGGGTGTGTTCAGGTGTGTGTTCGGGTGTGTTTTGGTGAGTGTTCGGGTGTGTTCGGGTGTGTTCGGGTGTGTGTTCGGGTGTGTGTTCGGGTTTGTATTCGGGTGTGTGTTTGGGTGTGTGTTCGGGGGTGTGTTCGGGTTTGTATTCGGGTGTGTGTTCGGGTGTGTTCGGGTTTGTGTTCGGGTGTGTTCGGGTGTGTGTTCGGGTGTGTTCGGGTGTGTGTTCGGGTGTGTTCGTGTGTGTGTTCGGGTGTGTGTTCGGGTGTATATTCGGGTGTTTGTTCGGGTGTGTGTTTGGGTGTGTTCAGGTGTGTGTTCGGGTGTGTTCGGATGTGTGTTCGGGTGTGTTCGGGTGTGTGTTTGGGTGTGTGTTCGGGTGTGTTCGGGCGTGTGATCGGGTGTGTTTGGGTGTGTGTTCGGGTTTGTATTCGGGTGTGTGTTCGGGTTTGTATTCGGGTGTGTTCGGGTGTGTGTTCGGGTATGTGTTCGGGTGTTTTTTCGGGTGGGTGTTCTGGTGTGTGTTCGGGTGTGTTCGGGTGTGTGTTCGGGTGTGTTCGGGTGTGTGTCCGGGTGTGTTCGGGTGTGTGTTCGGGTGTGTTCGTGTGTGTGTTCGGGTGTGTATTCGGGTGTTTGTTCGGGTGTGTGTTTGGGTGTGTTCAGGTGTGTTCGGGTGTGTTCGGGTGTGTGTTCGGGTGTGTTCGGGTGTGTGTTCGGGTGTGTGTTCGGGTGTGTATTCGGGTGTTTGTTCGGGTGTGTGTTTGGGTGTGTTCAGGTGTGTGTACGGGTGTGTTCGGGTGTGTGTTCGGGTTTGTATTCGGGTGTGTGTTCGGGTGTGTGTTCGGGTGTGTTCGGGTGTGTGTTCGGGTGTGTTCGGGTGGGTGTTCGGGTGTGTTCGGGTGTGTGTTCGGGTGTGTTCTTGTGTGTGTTCGGGTGTGTGTTCGGGTGTGTATTCGGGTGTTTGTTCGGGTGTGTGTTTGGGTGTGTTCAGGTGTGTGTTCGGGTGTGTTCGGATGTGTGTTCGGGTGTGTTCGGGTGTGTGTTCGGGGTGTGTGTTCGGGTGTGTTCGGTTGTGTGTTCGGGTATGTGTTCGGGTGGGTTCGGGTGTGTGTTCGGGTGTGTGTTTGGGTGTGTGTTCGGGTGTGTTCGGGCGTGTGATCGGGTGTGTTTGGGTGTGTGTTCGGGTTTGTATTCGGGTGTGTGTTCGGGTTTGTATTCGGGTGTGTTCGGGTGTGTGTTCGGGTATGTGTTCGGGTGTTTGTTCGGGTGGGTGTTCGGGTGTGTGTTCGGGTGTGGGTTCGGGTGTGTTCGGGTGTGTGTTCGGGTGTGTTCGGGTGTGTGTCCGGGTGTGTTCGGGTGTGTGTTCGGGTGTGTTCGTGTGTGTGTTCGGGTGTGTGTTCGGGTGTGTATTCGGGTGTTTGTTCGGGTGTGTGTTTGGGTGTGTTCAGGTGTGTTCGGGTGTGTTCGGGTGTGTGTTCGGGTGTGTTCGGGTGTGTGTTCGGGTGTGTGTTCGGGTGTTTATTCGGGTGTTTGTTCGGGTGTGTGTTTGGGTGTGTTCAGGTGTGTGTACGAGTGTGTTCGGGTGTGTGTTCGGGTTTGTATTCGGGTGTGTGTTCGGGTGTGTTCGGGTGTGTGTTCGGGTGTGTTCGGGTGTGTTCGGGTGGGTGTTCGGGTGTGTTCGGGTGTGTGTTCGGGTGTGTTCGTTTGTGTGTTCGGGTGTGTGTTCGGGTGTGTATTCGGGTGTTTGTTCGGGTGTGTGTTTGGGTGTGTTCAGGTGTGTGTTCGGGTGTGTTTGGGTGAGTGTTCGGGTGTGTTCGGGTGTGTGTTCGGGTGTGTGTTCGGGTGGGTTCGGGTGTGTGTTCGGGTGTGTTCGGGTGTGTGTTCGGGTGTGTGTTCGGGTGTGTTCGGGTGTGTGTTGGGGTTTGTATTCGGGTGTGTTCGGGTGTGTGTTCGGGTATGTGTTCGGGTGTGTATTCGGGTGTGTGTTCGGGTGTGTTCGGTTGTGTGTTCGGGTGTGTGTTCGGGTGTGTGTTCGGGTGGGTTCGGGTGTTTGTTCGGGTGTGTGTTCGGGTGTGTTCTGGTGTGTGTTCGGGTGTGTGTTCGGGTGTGTTCGGGTGTGTGTTCGGGTGTGTGTTCGGGTGTGTGTTCGGGTGTGTTCGGGTGTGAGATCGGGTGTGTTCGGGTGTGTGTTCGGGTTTGTATTCGGGTGTGTATTCGGGTTTGTATTCGGGTGTGTTCGGGTGTGTGTTCGGGTATGTGTTCGGGTGTGTATTCGGGTGTGTGTTCGGGTGTGTTCGGGTGTGTGTTCGGGTGTGTGTTCGGGTGTGTTCGTGTGTGTGTTCGGCTTTGTATTCGGTTGTGTGTTCGGGTGTGTGTTCGGATGTGTTCGGGTGTGTGTTCGGGTTTGTATTCGGGTGTGTGTTCGGGTGTGTGTTCGGGGGTGTATTCGGGTGTGTGTTCGGGTGTGTTCGGGTGTGTGTTCGGGTTTGTATTCGGGTGTGTGTTCGGGTATATGTTCGGGTGTGTATTCGGGTGTGTGTTCGGGTGTGTGTTCGGGGGTGTGTTCGGGAGTGTGTTCGGGTGTGTTCGGGTGTGTGTTCGGGTTTGTATTCGGGTGTGTTTTGGGGTTTGTATTCGGGTGTGTTCGGGTGTGTGTTCGGGTATGTGTTCGGGTGTGTATTCGGGTGTGTGTTCGGGTGTGTGTTCGGGTGTGTGTTCGGGTGTGTTCGGGTGTGTGTTCGGGGTGTGTGTTCGGTTGTGTGTTCGGGTGTGTATTCGGGTGTGTGTTCGGGTTTGTATTCGGGTGTGTGTTTGGGTGTGTGTTCGTGGGTGTGTTCGGGTTTGTATTCGGGTGTGTGTTCGGGTGTGTATTCGGGTGTGTTCGGGTGTGTGTTCGGGTGTGTTCGGGTGTGTGTTCGGGGTGTGTGTTCGGTTGTGTGTTCGGGTGTGTATTCGGGTGTGTGTTCGGGTTTGTATTCGGGTGTGTGTTCGGGTTTGTGTTCGGGTGTGTTCGGGTGTGTGTTAGGGTGTGTGTTCGGGTGTGTTCGTGTGTGTGTTCGGGTGTGTGTTCGGGTGTATATTCGGGTGTTTGTTCGGGTGTGTGTTTGGATGTGTTCAGGTGTGTGTTCGGGTGTGTTCGGGTGTGTGTTCGGGTGTGTTCGGGTGTGTGTTCGGGTGTGTGTTCGGGTGTGTTCGGGTGTGTGTTCGGGTGTGTTCGGGTGGGTGTTCGGGTGTGTTCGGATGTGTGTTCGGGTGTGTTCGTGTGTGTGTTCGGGAGTGTGTTCGGGTGTGTATTCGGGTGTTTGTTCGGGTGTGTGTTTGGGTGTGTTCAGGTGTGTGTTCGGGTGTGTTTTGGTGAGTGTTCGGGTGTGTTCGGGTGTGTGTTCGGGTGGGTTCGGGTGTGTGTTCGGGTGTGTGTTCGGGTGTGTGTTCGGGTTTGTATTCGGGTGTGTGTTTGGGTGTGTGTTCGGGGGTGTGTTCGGGTTTGTATTCGGGTGTGTGTTCGGGTGTGTTCGGGTTTGTGTTCGGGTGTGTTCGGGTGTGTGTTCGGGTGTGTTCGGGTGTGTGTTCGGGTGTGTTCGTGTGTGTGTTCGGGTGTGTGTTCGGGTGTATATTCGGGTGTTTGTTCGGGTGTGTGTTTGGGTGTGTTCAGGTGTGTGTTCGGGTGTGTTCGGATGTGTGTTCGGGTGTGTTCGGGTGTGTGTTTGGGTGTGTGTTCGGGTGTGTTCGGGCGTGTGATCGGGTGTGTTTGGGTGTGTGTTCGGGTTTGTATTCGGGTGTGTGTTCGGGTTTGTATTCGGGTGTGTTCGGGTGTGTGTTCGGGTATGTGTTCGGGTGTTTTTTCGGGTGGGTGTTCTGGTGTGTGTTCGGGTGTGTTCGGGTGTGTGTTCGGGTGTGTTCGGGTGTGTGTCCGGGTGTGTTCGGGTGTGTGTTCGGGTGTGTTCGGGTGTGTGTTCGGGTGTGTGTTCGGGTGTGGGTTCGGGTGTGTATTCGGGTGTGTGTTCGAGTGTGTGTTCGGGGGTGTGCTCGGGTGTGTGTTCGGGTGTGTTCGGGTGTGAGTTCGGGTTTGTATTCGGGTGTGTGTTGGGGTTTGTATTCGGGTGTGTTCGGGTGTGTGTTCGGGTATGTGTTCGGGTGTGTGTTCGGGTGTGTGTTCGGGTGGGTTCGGGTGTGTGTTCGGGTGTGTGTTCGGGTGTGTTCTGGTGTGTGTTCGGGTGTGTGTTCGGGTGTGTGTTCGAGTGTGTGTTCGGGGGTGTGCTCGGGTGTGTGTTCGGGTGTGTTCGGGTGTGAGTTCGGGTTTGTATTCGGGTGTGTGTTGGGGTTTGTATTCGGGTGTGTTCGGGTGTGTGTTCGGGTATGTGTTCGGGTGTGTGTTCGGGTGTGTGTTCGAGTGGGTTCGGGTGTGTGTTCGGGTGTGTGTTCGGGTGTGTGTTCGGGTGTGTTCTGGTGTGTGTTCGGGTGTGTGTTCGGGTGTGTTCGGGTGTGTGTTCGGGTGTGTGTTCGGGTGTGTTCGGGTGTGAGATCGGGTGTGTTCGGGTGTGTGTTCGGGTTTGTATTTGGGTGTGTGTTCGGGTTTGTATTCGGGTGTGTTCGGGTGTGTGTTCGGGTATGTGTTCAGGTGTGTATTCGGGTGTGTGTTCGGGTGTGTTCGGGTGTGGGTTCGGGTGTGTGTTCGGGTGTGTTCGGGTGTGTGTTCGGGTGTGTGTTCGGGTGTGTTCGTGTGTGTGTTCGGCTTTGTATTCGGGTGTGTGTTCGGGTGTGTGTTCGGGTGTGTGTTCGGATGTGTTCGGGTGTGTGTTCGGGTTTGTATTCGGGTGTGTGTTCGGGTGTGTGTTCGGGGGTGTATTCGGGTGTGTGTTCGGGTGTGTTCGGGTGTGTGTTCGGGTTTGCATTCGGGTGTGTGTTCGGGTATGTGTTCGGGTGTGTATTCGGGTGTGTGTTCGGGTGTGTGTTCGGGGGTGTGTTCGGGAGTGTGTTCGGGTGTGTTCGGGTGTGTGTTCGGGTTTGTATTCGGGTGTGTTTTGGGGTTTGTATTCGGGTGTGTTCGGGTGTGTGTTCGGGTATGTGTTCGGGTGTGTATTCGGGTGTGTGTTCGGGTGTGTATTCGGGTGTGTGTTCGATTGTGTGTTCGGGTGTGTTCGGGTGTGTGTTCGGGGTGTGTGTTCGGTTTTGTGTTCGGGTGTGTGTTCGGGTGGGTTCGGGTGTGTGTTCGGGTGTTTGTTCGGGTTTGTATTCGGGTGTGTGTTTGGGTGTGTGTTCGGGGGTGTGTTCGGGTTTGTATTCGGGTGTGTTCGGGTTTGTGTTCGGGTGTGTTCGGGTGTGTGTTCGGGTGTGTTCGGGTGTGTGTTCGGGTGTGTTCGTGTGTGTGTTCGTGTGTGTGTTCGGGTGTATATTCGGGTGTTTGTTCGGGTGTGTGTTTGGGTGTGTTCAGGTGTGTTCGGGTGTGTTCGGGTGTGTGTTCGGGTGTGTTCGGGTGTGTGTTCGGGTGTTTGTTCGGGTGTGTGTTTGGGTGTGTTCAGGTGTGTGTACGGGTGTGTTCGGGTGTGTGTTCGGGTTTGTATTCGGTTGTGTGTTCGGGTGTGTGTTTGGGTGTGTTCGGGTGTGTGTTCGGGTGTGTTCGGGTGGGTGTTCGGGTGTGTTCGGGTGTGTGTTCGGGTGTGTTCGTGTGTGTGTTCGGGTGTGTGTTCGGGTGTGTATTCGGGTGTTTGTTCGGGTGTGTGTATGGGTGTGTTCAGGTGTGTGTTCGGGTGTGTTCGGATTTGTGTTCGGGTGTGTTCGGGTGTGTGTTCGGGGTGTGTTCGGGTGTGTTCGGTTGTGTGTTCGGGTATGTGTTCGGGTGGGTTCGGGTGTGTGTTCGGGTGTGTGTTTGGGTGTGTGTTCGGGTGTGTTCGGGCGTGTGATCGGGTGTGTTTGGGTGTGTGTTCGGGTTTGTATTCGTGTGTGTGTTCGGGTTTGTATTCGGGTGTGTTCGGGTGTGTGTTCGGGTATGTGTTCGGGTGTTTGTTCGGGTGGGTGTTCGGGTGTGTGTTCGGGTGTGTTCGGGTGTATGTTCGGGTGTGGGTTCGGGTGTGTTCGGGTGTGCGTTCGGGTGTGTTCGGGTGTGTGTCCGGGTGTGTTCGGGTGTGTGTTCGGGTGTGTTCGTGTGTGTGTTCGGGTGTGTGTTCGGGTGTGTATTCGGGTGTTTGTTCGGGTGTGTGTTTGGGTGTGTTCAGGTGTGTTCGGGTGTGTTCGGGTGTGTGTTCGGGTGTGTTCGGGTGTGTGTTCGGGTGTGTGTTCGGGTGTGTTCGGGTGTGTGTTCGGGTGTGTTCGGGTGGGTGTTCGGGTGTGTTCGGGTGTGTGTTCGGGTGTGTTCGTGTGTGTGTTCGGGAGTGTGTTCGGGTGTGTATTCGGGTGTTTGTTCGGGTGTGTGTTTGGGTGTGTTCAGGTGTGTGTTCGGGTGTGTTTTGGTGAGTGTTCGGGTGTGTTCGGGTGTGTGTTCGGGTGGGTTCGGGTGTGTGTTCGGGTGTGTTCGGGTGTGTGTTCGGGTGTGTGTTCGGGTTTGTATTCGGGTGTGTGTTTGGGTGTGTGTTCGGGGGTGTGTTCGGGTTTGTATTCGGGTGTGTGTTCGGGTGTGTTCGGGTGTGTTCGGGTGTGTGTTCGGGTGTGTTCGGGTGTGTGTTCGGGTGTGTTCGTGTGTGTGTTCGGGTGTGTGTTCGGGTGTATATTCGGGTGTTTGTTCGGGTGTGTGTTTGGGTGTGTTCAGGTGTGTGTTCGGGTGTGTTCGGATGTGTGTTCGGGTGTGTTCGGGTGTGTGTTTGGGTGTGTGTTCGGGTGTGTTCGGGCGTGCGATCGGGTGTGTTTGGGTGTGTGTTCGGGTTTGTATTCGGGTTTGTATTCGGGTGTGTTCGGGTGTGTGTTCGGGTATGTGTTCGGGTGTTTTTTCGGGTGGGTGTTCTGGTGTGTGTTCGGGTGTGTTCGGGTGTGTGTTCGGGTGTGTTCGGGTGTGTGTCCGGGTGTGTTCGGGTGTGTTCGTGTGTGTGTTCGGGTGTGTGTTCGGGTGTGTATTCGGGTGTTTGTTCGGGTGTGTGTTTGGGTGTGTTCAGGTGTGTTCGGGTGTGTTCGGGTGTGTGTTCGGGTGTGTTCGGGTGTGTGTTCGGGTGTGTGTTCGGGT
This sequence comes from Cryptocephalus primarius, assembly GCA_963576515.1. Classification (NCBI taxonomy): domain Eukaryota; kingdom Metazoa; phylum Arthropoda; class Insecta; order Coleoptera; family Chrysomelidae; genus Cryptocephalus; species Cryptocephalus primarius. The sequence continues at coordinate 1,215,512 of OY754939.1, read as the reverse complement.
GTGTATTCGGGTGTTTGTTCGGGTGTGTGTTTGGGTGTGTTCAGGTGTGTGTACGGGTGTGTTCGGGTGTGTGTTCGGGTTTGTATTCGGGTGTGTGTTCGGGTGTGTGTTCGGGTGTGTTCGGGTGTGTGTTCGGGTGTGTTCGGGTGGGTGTTCGGGTGTGTTCGGGTGTGTGTTCGGGTGTGTTCGTGTGTGTGTTCGGGTGTGTGTTCGGGTGTGTATTCGGGTGTTTGTTCGGGTGTGTGTTTGGGTGTGTTCAGGTGTGTGTTCGGGTGTGTTCGGATGTGTGTTCGGGTGTGTTCGGGTGTGTGTTCGGGGTGTGTGTTCGGGTGTGTTCGGTTGTGTGTTCGGGTATGTGTTCGGGTGGGTTCGGGTGTGTGTTCGGGTGGGTTCGGGTGTGTGTTCGGGTGTGTGTTCGGGTGTGTATTCGGGTGTTTGTTCGGGTGTGTGTTTGGGTGTGTTCAGGTGTGTGTTCGGGTGTGTTTGGGTGAGTGTTCGGGTGTGTTCGGGTGTGTGTTCGGGTGTGTGTTCGGGTGGGTTCGGGTGTGTGTTCGGGTGTGTTCGGGTGTGTGTTCGGGTGTGTGTTCGGGTGTGTGTTCGGGTGTGTTCGGGTGTGTGTTGGGGTTTGTATTCGGGTGTGTTCGGGTGTGTGTTCGGGTATGTGTTCGGGTGTGTATTCGGGTGTGTGTTCGGGTGTGTTCGGTTGTGTGTTCGGGTGTGTGTTCGGGTGTGTGTTCGGGTGGGTTCGGGTGTTTGTTCGGGTGTGTGTTCGGGTGTGTTCTGGTGTGTGTTCGGGTGTGTGTTCGGGTGTGTTCGGGTGTGTGTTCGGGTGTGTGTTCGGGTGTGTGTTCGGGTGTGTTCGGGTGTGAGATCGGGTGTGTTCGGGTGTGTGTTCGGGTTTGTATTCGGGTGTGTATTCGGGTTTGTATTCGGGTGTGTTCGGGTGTGTGTTCGGGTATGTGTTCGGGTGTGTATTCGGGTGTGTGTTCGGGTGTGTTCGGGTGTGTGTTCGGGTGTGTGTTCGGGTGTGTTCGTGTGTGTGTTCGGCTTTGTATTCGGTTGTGTGTTCGGGTGTGTGTTCGGATGTGTTCGGGTGTGTGTTCGGGTTTGTAATCGGGTGTGTGTTCGGGTGTGTGTTCGGGGGTGTATTCGGGTGTGTGTTCGGGTGTGTTCGGGTGTGTGTTCGGGTTTGTATTCGGATGTGTGTTCGGGTATATGTTCGGGTGTGTATTCGGGTGTGTGTTCGGGTGTGTGTTCGGGGGTGTGTTCGGGAGTGTGTTCGGGTGTGTTCGGGTGTGTGTTCGGGTTTGTATTCGGGTGTGTTTTGGGGTTTGTATTCGGGTGTGTTCGGGTGTGTGTTCGGGTATGTGTTCGGGTGTGTATTCGGGTGTGTGTTCGGGTGTGTATTCGGGTGTGTGTTCGGGTGTGTGTTCGGGTGTGTTCGGGTGTGTGTTCGGGGTGTGTGTTCGGTTGTGTGTTCGGGTGTGTGTTCGGGTGTGTGTTCGGGTGTGTTCGGGTGTGTGTTCGGGGTGTGTGTTCGGTTGTGTGTTCGGGTGTGTATTCGGGTGTGTGTTCGGGTTTGTATTCGGGTGTGTGTTTGGGTGTGTGTTCGGGGGTGTGTTCGGGTTTGTATTCGGGTGTGTGTTCGGGTGTGTATTCGGGTGTGTTCGGGTGTGTGTTCGGGTGTGTTCGGGTGTGTGTTCGGGGTGTGTGTTCGGTTGTGTGTTCGGGTGTGTATTCGGGTGTGTGTTCGGGTTTGTATTCGGGTGTGTGTTCGGGTTTGTGTTCGGGTGTGTTCGGGTGTGTGTTAGGGTGTGTGTTCGGGTGTGTTCGTGTGTGTGTTCGGGTGTGTGTTCGGGTGTATATTCGGGTGTTTGTTCGGGTGTGTGTTTGGATGTGTTCAGGTGTGTGTTCGGGTGTGTTCGGGTGTGTGTTCGGGTGTGTTCGGGTGTGTGTTCGGGTTTGTGTTCGGGTGTGTTCGGGTGTGTGTTAGGGTGTGTGTTCGGGTGTGTTCGTGTGTGTGTTCGGGTGTGTGTTCGGGTGTGTATTCGGGTGTTTGTTCGGGTGTGTGTTTGGGTGTGTTCAGGTGTGTGTTCGGGTGTGTTTTGGTGAGTGTTCGGGTGTGTTCGGGTGTGTGTTCGGGTGGGTTCGGGTGTGTGTTCGGGTGTGTTCGGGTGTGTGTTCGGGTGTGTGTTCGGGTTTGTATTCGGGTGTGTGTTTGGGTGTGTGTTCGGGGGTGTGTTCGGGTTTGTATTCGGGTGTGTGTTCGGGTGTGTTCGGGTTTGTGTTCGGGTGTGTTCGGGTGTGTGTTCGGGTGTGTTCGGGTGTGTGTTCGGGTGTGTTCGTGTGTGTGTTCGGGTGTGTGTTCGGGTGTATATTCGGGTGTTTGTTCGGGTGTGTGTTTGGGTGTGTTCAGGTGTGTGTTCGGGTGTGTTCGGATGTGTGTTCGGGTGTGTTCGGGTGTGTGTTTGGGTGTGTGTTCGGGTGTGTTCGGGCGTGTGATCGGGTGTGTTTGGGTGTGTGTTCGGGTTTGTATTCGGGTGTGTGTTCGGGTTTGTATTCGGGTGTGTTCGGGTGTGTGTTCGGGTATGTGTTCGGGTGCTTTTTCGGGTGGGTGTTCTGGTGTGTGTTCGGGTGTGTTCGGGTGTGTGTTCGGGTGTGTTCGGGTGTGTGTCCGGGTGTGTTCGGGTGTGTGTTCGGGTGTGTTCGGGTGTGTGTTCGGGTGTGTGTTCGGGTGTGGGTTCGGGTGTGTATTCGGGTGTGTGTTCGAGTGTGTGTTCGGGGGTGTGCTCGGGTGTGTGTTCGGGTGTGTTCGGGTGTGAGTTCGGGTTTGTATTCGGGTGTGTGTTGGGGTTTGTATTCGGGTGTGTTCGGGTGTGTGTTCGGGTATGTGTTCGGGTGTGTGTTCGGGTGTGTGTTCGGGTGGGTTCGGGTGTGTGTTCGGGTGTGTGTTCGGGTGTGTTCTGGTGTGTGTTCGGGTGTGTGTTCGGGTGTGTGTTCGAGTGTGTGTTCGGGGGTGTGCTCGGGTGTGTGTTCGGGTGTGTTCGGGTGTGAGTTCGGGTTTGTATTCGGGTGTGTGTTGGGGTTTGTATTCGGGTGTGTTCGGGTGTGTGTTCGGGTGGGTTCGGGTGTGTGTTCGGGTGTGTGTTCGGGTGTGTGTTCGGGTGTGTTCTGGTGTGTGTTCGGGTGTGTGTTCGGGTGTGTTCGGGTGTGTGTTCGGGTGTGTGTTCGGGTGTGTTCGGGTGTGAGATCGGGTGTGTTCGGGTGTGTGTTCGGGTTTGTATTTGGGTGTGTGTTCGGGTTTGTATTCGGGTGTGTTCGGGTGTGTGTTCGGGTATGTGTTCAGGTGTGTATTCGGGTGTGTGTTCGGGTGTGTTCGGGTGTGGGTTCGGGTGTGTGTTCGGGTGTGTTCGGGTGTGTGTTCGGGTGTGTGTTCGGGTGTGTTCGTGTGTGTGTTCGGCTTTGTATTCGGGTGTGTATTCGGGTGTGTGTTCGGGTGTGTGTTCGGATGTGTTCGGGTGTGTGTTCGGGTTTGTATTCGGGTGTGTGTTCGGGTGTGTGTTCGGGGGTGTATTCGGGTGTGTGTTCGGGTGTGTTCGGGTGTGTGTTCGGGTTTGTATTCGGGTGTGTGTTCGGGTATGTGTTCGGGTGTGTATTCGGGTGTGTGTTCGGGTGTGTGTTCGGGGGTGTGTTCGGGAGTGTGTTCGGGTGTGTTCGGGTGTGTGTTCGGGTTTGTATTCGGGTGTGTTTTGGGGTTTGTATTCGGGTGTGTTCGGGTGTGTGTTCGGGTATGTGTTCGGGTGTGTATTCGGGTGTGTGTTCGGGTGTGTATTCGGGTGTGTGTTCGATTGTGTGTTCGGGTGTGTTCGGGTGTGTGTTCGGGGTGTGTGTTCGGTTTTGTGTTCGGGTGTGTGTTCGGGTGGGTTCGGGTGTGTGTTCGGGTGTTTGTTCGGGTTTGTATTCGGGTGTGTGTTTGGGTGTGTGTTCGGGGGTGTGTTCGGGTTTGTATTCGGGTGTGTGTTCGGGTGTGTTCGGGTTTGTGTTCGGGTGTGTTCGGGTGTGTGTTCGGGTGTGTTCGGGTGTGTGTTCGGGTGTGTTCGTGTGTGTGTTCGGGTGTGTGTTCGGGTGTATATTCGGGTGTTTGTTCGGGTGTGTGTTTGGGTGTGTTCAGGTGTGTTCGGGTGTGTTCGGGTGTGTGTTCGGGTGTGTTCGGGTGTGTGTTCGGGTGTTTGTTCGGGTGTGTGTTTGGGTGTGTTCAGGTGTGTGTACGGGTGTGTTCGGGTGTGTGTTCGGGTTTGTATTCGGGTGTGTGTTCGGGTGTGTGTTTGGGTGTGTTCGGGTGTGTGTTCGGGTGTGTTCGGGTGGGTGTTCGGGTGTGTGTTCGGGTGTGTTCGTGTGTGTGTTCGGGTGTGTGTTCGGGTGTGTATTCGGGTGTTTGTTCGGGTGTGTGTTTGGGTGTGTTCAGGTGTGTGTTCGGGTGTGTTCGGATGTGTGTTCGGGTGTGTTCGGGTGTGTGTTCGGGGTGTGTGTTCGGGTGTGTTCGGTTGTGTGTTCGGGTATGTGTTCGGGTGGGTTCGGGTGTGTGTTCGGGTGTGTGTTTGGGTGTGTGTTCGGGTGTGTTCGGGCGTGTGATCGGGTGTGTTTGGGTGTGTGTTCGGGTTTGTATTCGTGTGTGTGTTCGGGTTTGTATTCGGGTGTGTTCGGGTGTGTGTTCGGGTATGTGTTCGGGTGTTTGTTCGGGTGGGTGTTCGGGTGTGTGTTCGGGTGTGTTCGGGTGTATGTTCTGGTGTGGGTTCGGGTGTGTTCGGGTGTGCGTTCGGGTGTGTTCGGGTGTGTGTCCGGGTGTGTTCGGGTGTGTGTTCGGGTGTGTTCGTGTGTGTGTTCGGGTGTGTGTTCGGGTGTGTATTCGGGTGTTTGTTCGGGTGTGTGTTTGGGTGTGTTCAGGTGTGTTCGGGTGTGTTCGGGTGTGTGTTCGGGTGTGTTCGGGTGTGTGTTCGGGTGTGTGTTCGGGTGTGTTCGGGTGTGTGTTCGGGTGTGTTCGGGTGGGTGTTCGGGTGTGTGTTCGGGTGTGTTCGTGTGTGTGTTCGGGAGTGTGTTCGGGTGTGTATTCGGGTGTTTGTTCGGGTGTGTGTTTGGGTGTGTTCAGGTGTGTGTTCGGGTGTGTTTTGGTGAGTGTTCGGGTGTGTTCGGGTGTGTGTTCGGGTGGGTTCGGGTGTGTGTTCTTGTGTGTTCGGGTGTGTGTTCGGGTGTGTGTTCGGGTTTGTATTCGGGTGTGTGTTTGGGTGTGTGTTCGGGGGTGTGTTCGGGTTTGTATTCGGGTGTGTGTTCGGGTGTGTTCGGGTTTGTGTTCGGGTGTGTTCGGGTGTGTGTTCGGGTGTGTTCGGGTGTGTGTTCGGGTGTGTTCGTGTGTGTGTTCGGGTGTGTGTTCGGGTGTATATTCGGGTGTTTGTTCGGGTGTGTGTTTGGGTGTGTTCAGGTGTGTGTTCGGGTGTGTTCGGATGTGTGTTCGGGTGTGTTCGGGTGTGTGTTTGGGTGTGTGTTCGGGTGTGTTCGGGCGTGTGATCGGGTGTGTTTGGGTGTGTGTTCGGGTTTGTATTCGGGTGTGTGTTCGGGTTTGTATTCGGGTGTGTTCGGGTGTGTGTTCGGGAATGTGTTCGGGTGTTTTTTCGGGTGGGTGTTCTGGTGTGTGTTCGGGTGTGTTCGGGTGTGTGTTCGGGTGTGTTCGGGTGTGTGTCCGGGTGTGTTCGGGTGTGTGTTCGGGTGTGTTCGTGTGTGTGTTCGGGTGTGTGTTCGGTGTGTATTCGGGTGTTTGTTCGGGTGTGTGTTTGGGTGTGTTCAGGTGTGTTCGGGTGTGTTCGGGTGTGTGTTCGGGTGTGTTCGGGTGTGTGTTCGGGTGTGTGTTCGGGTGTGTATTCGGGTGTTTGTTCGGGTGTGTGTTTGGGTGTGTTCAGGTGTGTGTACGGGTGTGTTCGGGTGTGTGTTCGGGTTTGTATTCGGGTGTGTGTTCGGGTGTGTGTTCGGGTGTGTTCGGGTGTGTGTTCGGGTGTGTTCGGGTGGGTGTTCGGGTGTGTTCGGGTGTGTGTTCGGGAGTGTTCGTGTGTGTGTTCGGGTGTGTGTTCGGGTGTGTATTCGGGTGTTTGTTCGGGTGTGTGTTTGGGTGTGTTCAGGTGTGTGTTCGGGTGTGTTCGGATGTGTGTTCGGGTGTGTTCGGGTGTGTGTTCGGGGTGTGTGTTCGGGTGTGTTCGGTTGTGTGTTCGGGTATGTGTTCGGGTGGGTTCGGGTGTGTGTTCGGGTGTGTGTTTGGGTGTGTGTTCGGGTGTGTTCGGGCGTGTGATCGGGTGTGTTTGGGTGTGTGTTCGGGTTTGTATTCGGGTGTGTGTTCGGGTTTGTATTCGGGTGTGTTCGGGTGTGTGTTCGGGTATGTGTTCGGGTGTTTGTTCGGGTGGGTGTTCGGGTGTGTGTTCGGGTGTGGGTTCGGGTGTGTTCGGGTGTGTGTTCGGGTGTGTTCGGGTGTGTGTCCGGGTGTGTTCGGGTGTGTGTTCGGGTGTGTTCGTGTGTGTGTTCGGGTGTGTGTTCGGGTGTGTATTCGGGTGTTTGTTCGGGTGTGTGTTTGGGTGTGTTCAGGTGTGTTCGGGTGTGTTCGGGTGTGTGTTCGGGTGTGTTCGGGTGTGTGTTCGGGTGTGTGTTCGGGTGTTTATTCGGGTGTTTGTTCGGGTGTGTGTTTGGGTGTGTTCAGGTGTGTGTACGGGTGTGTTCGGGTGTGTGTTCGGGTTTGTATTCGGGTGTGTGTTCGGGTGTGTGTTCGGGTGTGTTCGGGTGTGTGTTCGGGTGTGTTCGGGTGTGTTCGGGTGGGTGTTCGGGTGTGTTCGGGTGTGTGTTCGGGTGTGTTCGTTTGTGTGTTCGGGTGTGTGTTCGGGTGTGTATTCGGGTGTTTGTTCGGGTGTGTGTTTGGGTGTGTTCAGGTGTGTGTTCGGGTGTGTTTGGGTGAGTATTCGGGTGTGTTCGGGTGTGTGTTCGGGTGTGTGTTCGGGTGGGTTCGGGTGTGTGTTCGGGTGTGTTCGGGTGTGTGTTCGGGTGTGTGTTCGGGTGTGTTCGGGTGTGTGTTGGGGTTTGTATTCGGGTGTGTTCGGGTGTGTGTTCGGGTATGTGTTCGGGTGTGTATTCGGGTGTGTGTTCGGGTGTGTTCGGTTGTGTGTTCGGGTGTGTGTTCGGGTGTGTGTTCGGGTGGGTTCGGGTGTTTGTTCGGGTGTGTGTTCGGGTGTGTTCTGGTGTGTGTTCGGGTGTGTGTTCGGGTGTGTTCGGGTGTGTGTTCGGGTGTGTGTTCGGGTGTGTGTTCGGGTGTGTTCGGGTGTGAGATCGGGTGTGTTCGGGTGTGTGTTCGGGTTTGTATTCGGGTGTGTATTCGGGTTTGTATTCGGGTGTGTTCGGGTGTGTGTTCGGGTATGTGTTCGGGTGTGTATTCGGGTGTGTGTTCGGGTGTGTTCGGGTGTGTGTTCGGGTGTGTGTTCGGGTGTGTTCGTGTGTGTGTTCGGCTTTGTATTCGGTTGTGTGTTCGGGTGTGTGTTCGGATGTGTTCGGGTGTGTGTTCGGGTTTGTATTCGGGTGTGTGTTCGGGTGTGTGTTCGGGGGTGTATTCGGGTGTGTGTTCGGGTGTGTTCGGGTGTGTGTTCGGGTTTGTATTCGGGTGTGTGTTCGGGTATATGTTCGGGTGTGTATTCGGGTGTGTGTTCGGGTGTGTGTTCGGGGGTGTGTTCGGGAGTGTGTTCGGGTGTGTTCGGGTGTGTGTTCGGGTTTGTATTCGGGTGTGTTTTGGGGTTTGTATTCGGGTGTGTTCGGGTGTGTGTTCGGGTATGTGTTCGGGTGTGTATTCGGGTGTGTGTTCGGGTGTGTATTCGGGTGTGTGTTCGGGCGTGTGTTCGGGTGTGTTCGGGTGTGTGTTCGGGGTGTGTGTTCGGTTGTGTGTTCGGGTGTGTGTTCGGGTGTGTGTTCGGGTGTGTTCGGGTGTGTGTTCGGGGTGTGTGTTCGGTTGTGTGTTCGGGTGTGTATTCGGGTGTGTGTTCGGGTTTGTATTCGGGTGTGTGTTTGGGTGTGTGTTCGGGGGTGTGTTCGGGTTTGTATTCGGGTGTGTGTTCGGGTGTGTATTCGGGTGTGTTCGGGTGTGTGTTCGGGTGTGTTCGGGTGTGTGTTCGGGGTGTGTGTTCGGTTGTGTGTTCGGGTGTGTATTCGGGTGTGTGTTCGGGTTTGTATTCGGGTGTGTGTTCGGGTTTGTGTTCGGGTGTGTTCGGGTGTGTGTTAGGGTGTGTGTTCGGGTGTGTTCGTGTGTGTGTTCGGGTGTGTGTTCGGGTGTATATTCGGGTGTTTGTTCGGGTGTGTGTTTGGATGTGTTCAGGTGTGTGTTCGGGTGTGTTCGGATGTGTGTTCGGGTGTGTTCGGGTGTGTGTTCGGGGTGTGTGTTCGGGTGTGTTCGGTTGTGTGTCCGGGTGCGTGTTCGGGTGGGTTCGGGTGTGTGTTCGGGTGTGTGTTTGGGTGTGTGTTCGGGTGTGTTCGGGCGAGTGATCGGGTGCGTTTGGGTGTGTGTTCGGGTTTGTATTCGGGTGTGTGTTCGGGTTTGTATTCGGGTGTGTTCGGGTGTGTGTTCGGGTGTGTTCATGTGTGTGTTCGGGTGTGGGTTCGGGTGTGTTCGGGTGTGTGTTCGGGTGTGTTCGGGTGTGTGTCCGGGTGTGTTCGCGTGTGTGTTCGGGTGTGTTCGTGTGTGTGTTCTGGTGTGTGTTCGGGTGTGTATTCGGGTGTTTGTTCGGGTGTGTGTTTGGGTGTGTTCAGGTGTGTTCGGGTGTGTTCGGGTGTGTGTTCGGGTGTGTGTTCGGGTGTGTATTCGGGTGTTTGTTCGGGTGTGTGTTTGGGTGTGTTCAGGTGTGTGTACGGGTGTGTTCGGGTGTGTGTTCGGGTTTGTATTCGGGTGTGTGTTCGGGTGTGTGTTCGGGTGTGTTCGGGTGTGTGTTCGGGTGTGTTCGGGTGGGTGTTCGGGTGTGTTCGGGTGTGTGTTCGGGTGTGTTCGTGTGTGTGTTCGGGTGTGTGTTCGGGTGTGTATTCGGGTGTTTGTTCGGGTGTATGTTTGGGTGTGTTCAGGTGTGTGTTCGGGTGTGTTTGGGTGAGTGTTCGGGTGTGTTCGGGTGTGTGTTCGGGTGTGTGTTCGGGTGGGTTCGGGTGTGTGTTCGGGCGGGTTCGGGTGTGTGTTCGGGTGTGTTCGGGTGTGTGTTGGGGTTTGTATTCGGGTGTGTTCGGGTGTGTGTGTTCGGGTATGTGTTCGGGTGTGTATTCGGGTGTGTGTTCGGGTGTGTGTTCGGGTGTGGGTTCGGGTGTGTATTCGGATGTTTGTTCGGGTGTGTGTTCGGGTGTGTTTGGGTGTGTTCGGGTGTGTGTTCGGGTGTGTGTTCGGGTGTGTTCGGGTGTGTGTTCGGGTGTGTTCGGGTGTGTGTTCGGGTGTGTGTTCGGGTGTGTGTTCGGGTGTGTGTTCGGGTGTGTATTCGGGTGTGTGTTCGAGTGTGTGTTCGGGGGTGTGCTCGGGTGTGTGTTCGGGTGTGTTCGGGTGTGAGTTCGGGTTTGTATTCGGGTGTGTGTTGGGGTTTGTATTCGGGTGTGTTCGGGTGTGTGTTCGGGTATGTGTTCGGGTGTGTATTCGGGTGTGTGTTCGGGTGTGTGTTCGGGGGTGTGTTCGGGTGTGTGTTCGGGTGTGTTCGGGTGTGTGTTCGGGTTTGTATTTGGGTGTGTGTTGGGGTTTGTATTCGGGTGTGTTCGGGTGTGTGTTCGGGTATGAGTTCGGGTGTGTATTCGGGTGTGTGTTCTGGTGTGTGTTCGGGTGTGTGTTCGTGTGTGTTCGGTTGTGTGTTCGGGTGTGTGTTCGGGTGTGTGTTCGGGTGGGTTCGGGTGTGTGTTCGGGTGTGTGTTCGGGTGTGTTCTGGTGTGTGTTCGGGTGTGTGTTCGGGTGTGTTCGGGTGTGTGTTCGGGTTTGTATTCGGGTGTGTGTTCGGGTTTGTATTCGGGTGTGTTCGGGTGTGTGTTCGGGTATGTGTTCGGGTGTGTATTCGGGTGTGTGTTCGGGTGTGTTCGGGTGTGGGTTCGGGTGTGTGTTCGGGTGTGTTCGGGTGTGTGTTCGGGTGTGTGTTCGGGTGTGTTCGTGTGTGTGTTCGGCTTTGTATACGGGTGTGTGTTCGGGTGTGTGTTCGGATGTGTTCGGGGTGTGTTCGGGTTTGTATTCGGGTGTGTGTTCGGGTGTGTGTTCGGGGGTGTATTCGGGTGTGTGTTCGGGTGTGTTCGGGTGTGTGTTCGGGTTTGTATTCGGGTGTGTGTTCGGGTATGTGTTCGGGTGTGTATTCGGTTGTGTGTTCGGGTGTGTGTTCGGGGGTGTGTTCGGGAGTGTGTTCGGGTGTGTTCGGGTGTGTGTTCGGGTTTGTATTCGGGTGTGTTTTGGGGTTTGTATTCGGGTGTGTTCGGGTGTGTGTTCGGGTATGTGTTCGGGTGTGTATTCGGGTGTGTGTTCGGGTGTGTATTCGGGTGTGTGTTCGGGTGTGTGTTCGGGTGTGTGTTCGGGTGTTTGTTCGGGTGCGTTCGGGTGTGTGTTCGGGTTTGTATTCGGGTGTGGGTTCGGGTGTGTTCGAGTGTGTGTTCGGGTGTGTTCGGGTGTGTGTCCGGGTGTGTTCGCGTGTGTGTTCGGGTGTGTTCGTGTGTGTGTTCGGGTGTGTGTTCGGGTGTGTATTCGGGTGTTTGTTCGGGTGTGTGTTTGGGTGTGTTCAGGTGTGTTCGGGTGTGTTCGGGTGTGTGTTCGGGTGTGTGTTCGGGTGTGTATTCGGGTGTTTGTTCGGGTGTGTGTTTGGGTGTGTTCAGGTGTGTGTACGGGTGTGTTCGGGTGTGTGTTCGGGTTTGTATTCGGGTGTGTGTTCGGGTGTGTGTTCGGGTGTTCGGGTGTGTTCGGGTGGGTGTTCGGGTGTGTTCGGGTGTGTTTTCGGGTGTGTTCGTGTGTGTGTTCGGGTGTGTGTTCGGGTGTGTATTCGGGTGTTTGTTCGGGTGTATGTTTGGGTGTGTTCAGGTGTGTGTTCGGGTGTGTTTGGGTGAGTGTTCGGGTGTGTTCGGGTGTGTGTTCGGGTGTGTGTTCGGGTGGGTTCGGGTGTGTGTTCGGGCGGGTTCGGGTGTGTGTTCGGGTGTGTGTTCGGGTGTGTTCGGGTGTGTGTTGGGGTTTGTATTCGGGTGTGTTCGGGTGTGTGTGTTCGGGTATGTGTTCGGGTGTGTATTCGGGTGTGTGTTCGGGTGTGTGTTCGGGTGTGGGTTCGGGTGTGTATTCGGATGTTTGTTCGGGTGTGTGTTCGGGTGTGTTTGGGTGTGTTCGGGTGTGTGTTCGGGTGTGTTCGGGTGTGTGTTCGGGTGTGTTCGGGTGTGTGTTCGGGTGTGTGTTCGGGTGTGTGTTCGGGTGTGTGTTCGGGTGTGTATTCGGGTGTGTGTTCGAGTGTGTGTTCGGGGGTGTGCTCGGGTGTGTGTTCGGGTGTGTTCGGGTGTGAGTTCGGGTTTGTATTCGGGTGTGTGTTGGGGTTTGTATTCGGGTGTGTTCGGGTGTGTGTTCGGGTATGTGTTCGGGTGTGTATTCGGGTGTGTGTTCGGGTGTGTGTTCGGGGGTGTGTTCGGGTGTGTGTTCGGGTGTGTTCGGGTGTGTGTTCGGGTTTGTATTTGGGTGTGTGTTGGGGTTTGTATTCGGGTGTGTTCGGGTGTGTGTTCGGGTATGAGTTCGGGTGTGTATTCGGGTGTGTGTTCTGGTGTGTGTTCGGGTGTGTGTTCGTGTGTGTTCGGTTGTGTGTTCGGGTTTGTATTCGGGTGTGTTCGGGTGTGTGTTCGGGTATGTGTTCGGGTGTGTATTCGGGTGTGTGTTCGGGTGTGTATTCGGGTGTGTGTTCGGGTGTGTGTTCGGGTGTGTGTTCGGGTGTTTGTTCGGGTGCGTTCGGGTGTGTGTTCGGGTTTGTATTCGGGTTTGTATTCGGGTGTGTGTTCGGGTTTGTATTCGGGTGTGTTCGGGTGTGTGTTCGGGTATGTGTTCGGGTGTGTATTCGGGTGTGTGTTCGGGTGTGTTCGGGTGTGGGTTCGGGTGTGTGTTCGGGTGTGTTCGGGTGTGTGTTCGGGTGTGTGTTCGGGTGTGTTCGTGTGTGTGTTCGGCTTTGTATTCGGGTGTGTGTTCGGGTGTGTGTTCGGATGTGTTCGGGGTGTGTTCGGGTTTGTATTCGGGTGTGTGTTCGGGTGTGTGTTCGGGGGTGTATTCGGGTGTGTGTTCGGGTGTGTTCGGGTGTGTGTTCGGGTTTGTATTCGGGTGTGTGTTCGGGTATGTGTTCGGGTGTGTATTCGGTTGTGTGTTCGGGTGTGTGTTCGGGGGTGTGTTCGGGAGTGTGTTCGGGTGTGTTCGGGTGTGTGTTTGGGTTTGTATTCGGGTGTGTTTTGGGGTTTGTATTCGGGTGTGTTCGGGTGTGTGTTCGGGTATGTGTTCGGGTGTGTATTCGGGTGTGTGTTCGGGTGTGTATTCGGGTGTGTGTTCGGGTGTGTGTTCGGGTGTGTGTTCGGGTGTTTGTTCGGGTGCGTTCGGGTGTGTGTTCGGGTTTGTATTCGGGTGTGTGTTCGGGTGTTTGTTCGGGTGTGTGTTCGGGTTTGTATTCGGGTGTGTGTTCGGGTGTGTGTTCGGGTGTGTGTTCGGGTGTGTGTTCGGGTGTGTGTTCGGGTGTGTGTTCAAGTATGTGTTCGGGTATGCATTCGGGTGTGTGTTCGGGTGTTTGTTCGGGTGTGTGTTCGGGTTTGCATTCGGGTGTGTGTTCGGGTGTGTGTTCGGGTGTGTGTTCGGGTTTGTATTCGGGTGTGTGTTCGGGTGTGTGTTTGGGTGTGTGTACAGGTATGTGTTCGAGTGTGCATTCGGGTGTGTGTTCGGGTGTTTGTTCGGGTGTGTGTTCGGGTTTGTATTCGGGTGTGTGTTCGGGTGTGTGTTCGGGTGTGTGTTCGGGTGTGCATTCGGGTGTGTTCGGGCGTGTGTTCGGGTGTGTGTTCGGGTGTGTGTTCGGGTGTCTGTTCGGGTGTGTGTTCGGGTGTGTATTCGGGTGTTTGTTCGGGTGTATGTTTGGGTGTGTTCAGGTGTGTGTTCGGGTGTGTTTGGGTGAGTGTTCGGGTGTGTTCGGGTGTGTGTTCGGGTGTGTGTTCGGGTGGGTTCGGGTGTGTGTTCGGGCGGGTTCGGGTGTGTGTTCGGGTGTGTGTTCGGGTGTGTTCGGGTGTGTGTTGGGGTTTGTATTCGGGTGTGTTCGGGTGTGTGTGTTCGGGTATGTGTTCGGGTGTGTATTCGGGTGTGTGTTCGGGTGTGTGTTCGGGTGTGGGTTCGGGTGTGTATTCGGATGTTTGTTCGGGTGTGTGTTCGGGTGTGTTTGGGTGTGTTCGGGTGTGTGTTCGGGTGTGTGTTCGGGTGTGTTCGGGTGTGTGTTCGGGTGTGTTCGGGTGTGTGTTCGGGTGTGTGTTCGGGTGTGTGTTCGGGTGTGTGTTCGGGTGTGTATTCGGGTGTGTGGTTCGAGTGTGTGTTCGGGGGTGTGCTCGGGTGTGTGTTCGGGTGTGTTCGGGTGTGAGTTCGGGTTTGTATTCGGGTGTGTGTTGGGGTTTGTATTCGGGTGTGTTCGGGTGTGAGTTCGGGTATGTGTTCGGGTGTGTATTCGGGTGTGTGTTCGGGTGTGTGTTCGGGGGTGTGTTCGGGTGTGTGTTCGGGTGTGTTCGGGTGTGTGTTCGGGTTTGTATTTGGGTGTGTGTTGGGGTTTGTATTCGGGTGTGTTCGGGTGTGTGTTCGGGTATGAGTTCGGGTGTGTATTCGGGTGTGTGTTCTGGTGTGTGTTCGGGTGTGTGTTCGTGTGTGTTCGGTTGTGTGTTCGGGTGTGTGTTCGGGTGTGTGTTCGGGTGGGTTCGGGTGTGTGTTCGGGTGTGTGTTCGGGTGTGTTCTGGTGTGTGTTCGGGTGTGTGTTCGGGTGTGTTCGGGTGTGTGTTCTAGTGTGTTCGGGTGTGAGATCGGGTGTGTTCGGGTGTGTGTTCGGGTTTGTATTCGGGTGTGTGTTCGGGTTTGTATTCGGGTGTGTTCGGGTGTGTGTTCGGGTATGTGTTCGGGTGTGTATTCGGGTGTGTGTTCGGGTGTGTTCGGGTGTGGGTTCGGGTGTGTGTTCGGGTGTGTTCGGGTGTGTGTTCGGGTGTGTGTTCGGGTGTGTTCGTGTGTGTGTTCGGCTTTGTATTCGGGTGTGTGTTCGGGTGTGTGTTCGGATGTGTTCGGGGTGTGTTCGGGTTTGTATTCGGGTGTGTGTTCGGGTGTGTGTTCGGGGGTGTATTCGGGTGTGTGTTCGGGTGTGTTCGGGTGTGTGTTCGGGTTTGTATTCGGGTGTGTGTTCGGGTATGTGTTCGGGTGTGTATTCGGTTGTGTGTTCGGGTGTGTGTTCGGGGGTGTGTTCGGGAGTGTGTTCGGGTGTGTTCGGGTGTGTGTTTGGGTTTGTATTCGGGTGTGTTTTGGGGTTTGTATTCGGGTGTGTTCGGGTGTGTGTTCGGGTATGTGTTCGGGTGTGTATTCGGGTGTGTGTTCGGGTGTGTATTCGGGTGTGTGTTCGGGTGTGTGTTCGGGTGTGTGTTCGGGTGTTTGTTCGGGTGCGTTCGGGTGTGTGTTCGGGTTTGTATTCGGGTGTGTGTTCGGGTGTTTGTTCGGGTGTGTGTTCGGGTTTGTATTCGGGTGTGTGTTCGGGTGTGTGTTCGGGTGTGTGTTCGGGTGTGTGTTCGGGTGTGTGTTCAAGTATGTGTTCGGGTATGCATTCGGGTGTGTGTTCGGGTGTTTGTTCGGGTGTGTGTTCGGGTTTGCATTCGGGTGTGTGTTCGGGTGTGTGTTCGGGTGTGTGTTCGGGTTTGTATTCGGGTGTGTGTTCGGGTGTGTGTTTGGGTGTGTGTACAGGTATGTGTTCGAGTGTGCATTCGGGTGTGTGTTCGGGTGTTTGTTCGGGTGTGTGTTCGGGTTTGTATTCGGGTGTGTGTTCGGGTGTGTGTTCGGGTGTGTGTTCGGGTGTGTGTTCAGGTATGTGTTCGGGTGTGCATTCGGGTGTGTGTTCGGGCGTGTGTTCGGGTGTGTGTTCGGGTGTGTGTTCGGGTGTCTGTTCGGGTGTGTGTTCGGGTTTGTATTCGGGTGTGTGTTGGGGTTTGTATTCGGGTGTGTGTTCGGGTATGTGTTCGGGTGAGTATTCGGGTGTGTGTTCGGGTGTCTGTTCGGGTGTGTGTTCGGGTGTGTGTTCGGTTGTGTGTTCGGGTGTGTGTTCGGGTGTGTGTTCGGGTGTGTTCGGTTGTGTGTTCGGGTGTGTGTTCAGGTGTGTGTTCGGGTGTGTGTTCGGGTGTGTGTTCGGGTGTGTGTTCGGGTGTCTGTTCGGGTGTGTGTTCGGGTGTGTGTTCGGGTGTGTGTTCGGGTGTGTGTTCGGGTGTGTGTTCGGGTGTGTTCGGTTGTGTGTTCGGGTGTGTGTTCAGGTGTGTGTTCGGGTGTGTGTTCGGGTGTCTGTTCGGGTGTGTGTTCGGGTGTGTGTTCGGGTGTGTATTAGGGTGAGTGTTCGGGTGTGTGTTCGGGTGTGTGTTCGGGTGTCTGTTCGGGTGTGTGTTCGGGTGTGTTCGGGTGTGTGTTGGGGTTTGTATTCGGGTGTGTTCGGGTGTGTGTTCGGGTGTGTATTCGGGTGTGTGTTCGGGTGTGTGTTCGGGTGTGGGTTCGGGTGTGTATTCGGATGTTTGTTCGGGTGTGTGTTCGGGTGTGTTTGGGTGTGTTCGGGTGTGTGTTCGGGTGTGTGTTCGGGTGTGTTCGGGTGTGTGTTCGGGTGTGTTCGGGTGTGTGTTCGGGTGTGTGTTCGGGTGTGTGTTCGGGTGTGTATTCGGGTGTGTGTTCGAGTGTGTGTTCGGGGGTGTGCTCGGGTGTGTGTTCGGGTGTGTTCGGGTGTGAGTTCGGGTTTGTATTCGGGTGTGTGTTGGGGTTTGTATTCGGGTGTGTTCGGGTGTGTGTTCGGGTATGTGTTCGGGTGTGTATTCGGCTGTGTGTTCGGGTGTGTGTTCGGGGGTGTGTTCGGGTGTGTGTTCGGGTGTGTTCGGGTGTGTGTTCGGGTTTGTATTTGGGTGTGTGTTGGGGTTTGTATTCGGGTGTATTCGGGTGTGTGTTCGGGTATGAGTTCGGGTGTGTATTCGGGTGTGTGTTCTGGTGTGTGTTCGGGTGTGTTCGGGTGTGTGTTCGGGTGTGTGTTCGGGTGGGTTCGGGTGTGTGTTCGGGTGTGTGTTCGGGTGTGTTCTGGTGTGTGTTCGGGTGTGTGTTCGGGTGTGTTCGGGTGTGTGTTCTAGTGTGTTCGGGTGTGAGATCGGGTGTGTTCGGGTGTGTGTTCGGGTTTGTATTCGGGTGTGTGTTCGGGTTTGTATTCGGGTGTGTTCGGGTGTGTGTTCGGGTATGTGTTCGGGTGTGTATTCGGGTGTGTGTTCGGGTGTGTTCGGGTGTGGGTTCGGGTGTGTGTTCGGGTGTGTTCGGGTGTGTGTTCGGGTGTGTGTTCGGGTGTGTTCGTGTGTGTGTTCGGCTTTGTATTCGGGTGTGTGTTCGGGTGTGTGTTCGGATGTGTTCGGGGTGTGTTCGGGTTTGTATTCGGGTGTGCGTTCGGGTGTGTGTTCGGGGGTGTATTCGGGTGTGTGTTCGGGTGTGTTCGGGTGTGTGTTCGGGTTTGTATTCGGGTGTGTATTCGGGTATGTGTTCGGGTGTGTATTCGGGTGTGTGTTCGGGTGTGTGTTCGGGGGTGTGTTCGGGAGTGTGTTCGGGTGTGTTCGGGTGTGTGTTCGGGTTTGTATTCGGGTGTGTTTTGGGGTTTGTATTCGGGTGTGTTCGGGGGTGTGTTCGGGTATGTGTTCGGGTGTGTATTCGGGTGTGTGTTCGGGTGTGTATTCGGGTGTGTGTTCGGGTGTGTGTTCGGGTGTGTGTTCGGGTGTGTGTTCGGGTGTTTGTTCGGGTGCGTTCGGGTGTGTGTTCGGGTTTGTATTCGGGTGTGTGTTCGGGTGTTTGTTCGGGTGTGTGTTCGGGTTTGTATTCGGGTGTGTGTTCGGGTTCGTATTCGGGTGTGTGTTCGGGTGTGTGTTCGGGTGTGTGTTCGGGTGTGTGTTCGGGTGTTTGTTCGGGTGCGTTCGGGTGTGTGTTCGGGTTTGCATTCGGGTGTGTGTTCGGGTGTGTGTTGGGGTTTGTATTCGGGTGTGTTCGGGTGTGTGTTGGGGTTTGTATTCGGGTGTGTTCGGGTGTGTGTTCGGGTATGTGTTCGGGTGTGTATTCGGCTGTGTGTTCGGGTGTGTGTTCGGGGGTGTGTTCGGGTGTGTGTTCGGGTGTGTTCGGGTGTGTGTTCGGGTTTGTATTTGGGTGTGTGTTGGGGTTTGTATTCGGGTGTATTCGGGTGTGTGTTCGGGTATGAGTTCGGGTGTGTATTCGGGTGTGTGTTCTGGTGTGTGTTCGGGTGTGTTCGGGTGTGTGTTCGGGTGGGTTCGGGTGTGTGTTCGGGTGTGTGTTCGGGTGTGTTCTGGTGTGTGTTCGGGTGTGTGTTCGGGTGTGTTCGGGTGTGTGTTCTAGTGTGTTCGGGTGTGAGATCGGGTGTGTTCGGGTGTGTGTTCGGGTTTGTATTCGGGTGTGTGTTCGGGTTTGTATTCGGGTGTGTTCGGGTGTGTGTTCGGGTATGTGTTCGGGTGTGTATTCGGGTGTGTGTTCGGGTGTGTTCGGGTGTGGGTTCGGGTGTGTGTTCGGGTGTGTTCGGGTGTGTGTTCGGGTGTGTGTTCGGGTGTGTTCGTGTGTGTGTTCGGCTTTGTATTCGGGTGTGTGTTCGGGTGTGTGTTCGGATGTGTTCGGGGTGTGTTCGGGTTTGTATTCGGGTGTGCGTTCGGGTGTGTGTTCGGGGGTGTATTCGGGTGTGTGTTCGGGTGTGTTCGGGTGTGTGTTCGGGTTTGTATTCGGGTGTGTGTTCGGGTATGTGTTCGGGTGTGTATTCGGGTGTGTGTTCGGGTGTGTGTTCGGGGGTGTGTTCGGGAGTGTGTTCGGGTGTGTTCGGGTGTGTGTTCGGGTTTGTATTCGGGTGTGTTTTGGGGTTTGTATTCGGGTGTGTTCGGGTGTGTGTTCGGGTATGTGTTCGGGTGTGTATTCGGGTGTGTGTTCGGGTGTGTATTCGGGTGTGTGTTCGGGTGTGTGTTCGGGTGTGTGTTCGGGTGTGTGTTCGGGTGTGTGTTCGGGTGTTTGTTCGGGTGCGTTCGGGTGTGTGTTCGGGTTTGTATTCGGGTGTGTGTTCGGGTGTTTGTTCGGGTGTGTGTTCGGGTTTGTATTCGGGTGTGTGTTCGGGTTTGTATTCGGGTGTGTGTTCGGGTGTGTGTTCGGGTGTGTGTTCGGGTGTGTGTTCGGGTGTTTGTTCGGGTGCGTTCGGGTGTGTGTTCGGGTTTGCATTCGGGTGTGTGTTCGGGTGTGTGTTCGGGTTTGTGTTCGGGTTTGTATTCGGGTGTGTGTTCGGGTGTGTGTTTGGGTGTGTGTACAGGTATGTGTTCGAGTGTGCATTCGGGTGTGTGTTCGGGTGTTTGTTCGGGTGTGTGTTCGGGTTTGTATTCGGGTGTGTGTTCGGGTGTGTGTTCGGGTGTGTGTTCGGGTGTGTGTTCGGGTGTGTGTTCAGGTATGTGTTCGGGTGTGCATTCGGGTGTGTGTTCGGGCGTGTGTTCGGGTGTGTGTTCGGGTGTGTGTTCGGGTGTCTGTTCGGGTGTGTGTTCGGGTTTGTATTCGGGTGTGTGTTGGGGTTTGTATTCGGGTGTGTTCGGGTGTGTGTTCGGGTATGTGTTCGGGTGAGTATTCGGGTGAGTGTTCGGGTGTGTGTTCGGGTGTGTGTTCGGGTGTGTGTTCGGGTGTCTGTTCGGGTGTGTGTTCGGGTGTGTGTTCGGGTGTGTGTTCGGGTGTGTGTTCGGGTGTGTTCGGTTGTGTGTTCGGGTGTGTGTTCAGGTGTGTGTTCGGGTGTGTGTTCGGGTGTCTGTTCGGGTGTGTGTTCGGGTGTGTGTTCGGGTGTGTATTCGGGTGAGTGTTCGGGTGTGTGTTCGGGTGTGTGTTCGGGTGTGTGTTCGGGTGTCTGTTCGGGTGTGTGTTCGGGTGTGTGTTCGGGTGTGTGTTCGGGTGTGTTCGGGTGTGTGTTCGGGTGTGTGTTCGGGTGTGTGTTCGGGTGTGTTCGGGTGTGTGTTCAGGTATGTGTTCGGGTGTGCATTCGGGTGTGTGTTCGGGTGTGTGTTCGGGTGTGTGTTCGGGTGTGTATTCGGGTGTGTGTTCAGGTATATGTTCGGGTGTGTATTCGGGTGTGTTCGGGTGTGCGTTCGGGTGAGTTTTCTTGTGTGTGTTCGGGTGTCTGTTCGGGTGTGTGTTCGGGTTTGTATTCGGGTGTGTGTTGGGGTTTGTATTCGGGTGTGTTCGGGTGTGTGTTCGGGTATGTGTTCGGGTGTGTATTCGGGTGAGTGTTCGGGTGTGTGTTCGGGTGTGTGTTCGGGTGTGTGTTCGGGTGTCTGTTCGGGTGTGTGTTCGGGTGTGTGTTCGGGTGTGTGTTCGGGTGTGTGTTCGGGTGTGTTCGGTTGTGTGTTCGGGTGTGTGTTCGGGTGTGTGTTCGGGTGTGTGTTCGGGTGTCTGTTCGGGTGTGTGTTCGGGTGTGTGTTCGGGTGTGTGTTCGGGTGTGTTCGGGTGTGTGTTCGGGTGTGTGTTCGGGTGTGTGTTCGGGTGTGTTCGGGTGTGTGTTCAGGTATGTGTTCGGGTGTGCATTCGGGTGTGTGTTCGGGTGTGTGTTCGGGTATGTGTTCGGGTGTGTATACGGGTGTGTGTTCAGGTATGTGTTCGGGTGTGTATTCGGGTGTGTTCGGGTGTGCGTTCGGGTGAGTTTTCGGGTGTGTGTTCGGGTGTCTGTTCGGGTGTGTGTTCGGGTTTGTATTCGGGTGTGTGTTGGGGTTTGTATTCGGGTGTGTTCGGGTGTGTGTTCGGGTATGTGTTCGGGTGTGTATTCGGGTGAGTGTTCGGGTGTGTGTTCGGGTGTGTGTTCGGGTGTGTGTTCGGGTGTCTGTTCGGGTGTGTGTTCGGGTGTGTGTTCGGGTGTGTGTTCGGGTGTGTTCGGTTGTGTGTTCGGGTGTGTGTTCGGGTGTGTTCGGGTGTGTGTTCGGGTGTGTTCGGGTGTGCGTTCGGGTGTGTGTTCGGGTGTGTTCCGGTGTGTGTGCGGGTGTGTATTCGGGTGCGTGTTCGGGTGTGTGTTCGGGTGTGTTCGGGTGTGGGTTCGGGTGTGTGTTCGGGTGTGTGTTCGGGTGTGTGTTCGGGTGTGTTCGGGTGTGTGATCGGGTGTGTTCGGGTGTGTGTTCGGGTTTGTATTCGGTTATGTGTTCGGGTTTGTATTCGGGTGTGTTCGGGTGTGTGTTCGTGTGTGTGTTCGGGTGTGTGTTCGGGTGTGTGTTCGGGTGTGTGTTCGGGTGTGTGTTCGGGTGTGTGTACGGGTGTGTGTTCGGGGGTGTGTTCGGGTGTGTGTTCGGGTATGTGTTTGGGTGTGTATTCGAGTGTGTGTTTGGGTGTGTGTTCGGGTGTGTTCGGGTGTGTGTTCGGGTGTGTTCGGGTGTGTGTTCGGGTGTGTGTTCGGGTGTGTTCGGGTGTGTGTTCGGGTGTGTGTTCGGGTGTGTGTTCGGTTGTGTGTTCGGGTGTGTGTTCGGGTGTGTGTTCGGGTGTGTGTTCGGGTGTGCGTTCGGGTGTGTGTTCGGGTGTGTTCCGGTGTGTGTTCGGGTGTGTATTCGGGTGCGTGTTCGGGTGTGTGTTCGGGTGTGTTCGGGTGTGGGTTCGGGTGTGTGTTCGGGTGTGTGTTCGGGTGTGTGTTCGGGTGTGTTCGGGTGTGTGATCGGGTGTGTTCGGGTGTGTGTTCGGGTTTGTATTCGGTTATGTGTTCGGGTTTGTATTCGTGTGTGTTCGGGTGTGTGTTCGGGTACGTGTTCGGGTGTGTATTCGAATGTGTGTTCGGGTGTGTGTTCGGGTGTGTGTTCGGGTGTGTTCGGAAGTGTGTTCGGATGTGTGTTCGGGTGCGTTCGGCTGTGTGTTCGGGTTTGTATTCGGGTGTGTTCGGGTGTGCCTTCCGGGGTGTGTTCGGGTATGTGTTCGGGTGTGTATTCGGGTGTGTGTTCGGGTGTGTGTTCGGGTGTGTTCGGGTGTGTGTTCGGGTGTGTGTTCTGGTGTGTGTTCGGGTGTGTGTTCGGGTGTGTGTTCGGGTGTGTGTTCGGGTGTGTGTTCGGGTGTGTGTTCGGGTGTGTGTTCGGGTGTGTGTACGGGTGTGTGTTCGGGGGTGTGTTCGGGTGTGTGTTCGGGTATGTGTTTGGGTGTGTATTCGAGTGTGTGTTTGGGTGTGTGTTCGGGTGTGTTCGGGTGTGTGTTCGGGTGTGTTCGGGTGTGTGTTCGGGTGTGTGTTCGGGTGTGTTCGGGTGTGTGTTCGGGTGTGTGTTCGGGTGTGTGTTCGGTTGTGTGTTCGGGTGTGTGTTCGATTGTGTGTTCGGGTGTGTGTTCGGGTGTGTGTTCGGGTGTGTTCGGGTGTGTGTTCGGGTGTGTTCGGGTGTGTGTTCGGGTGTGTGTTCGGGTGTGTGTTCGGGTGTGTGTTCAAGTATGTGTTCGGGTATGCGTTCGGGTGTGTGTTCGGGTGTTTGTTCGGGTGTGTGTTCGGGTTTGCATTCGGGTGTGTGTTCGGGTGTGTGTTCGGGTGTGTGTTCGGGTTTGTATTCGGGTGTGTGTTCGGGTGTGTGTTTGGGTGTGTGTACAGGTATGTGTTCGAGTGTGCATTCGGGTGTGTGTTCGGGTTTGTATTCGGGTGTGTGTTCGGATGTGTGTTTGGGTGTGTGTACAGGTATGTGTTCGAGTGTGCATTCGGGTGTGTGTTCGGGTGTTTGTTCGGGTGTGTGTTCGGGTTTGTATTCGGGTGTGTGTACGGGTGTGTGTTCGAGTGTGTGTTCGGGTGTGTGTTCAAGTATGTGTTCGGGTATGCATTCGGGTGTGTGTACAGGTATGTGTTCGAGTGTGCATTCGGGTGTGTGTTCGGGTGTTTGTTCGGGTGTGTGTTCGGGTTTGTATTCGGGTGTGTGTTCGGGTGTGTGTTCGGGTGTGTGTTCGGGTGTGTGTTCGGGTGTGTGTTCAGGTATGTGTTCGGGTGTGCATTCGGGTGTGTGTTCGGGCGTGTGTTCGGGTGTGTGTTCGGGTGTGTGTTCGGGTGTCTGTTCGGGTGTGTGTTCGGGTTTGTATTCGGGTGTGTGTTGGGGTTTGTATTCGGGTGTGTTCGGGTGTGTGTTCGGGTATGTGTTCGGGTGAGTATTCGGGTGAGTGTTCGGGTGTGTGTTCGGGTGTGTGTTCGGGTGTGTGTTCGGGTGTCTGTTCGGGTGTGTGTTCGGGTGTGTGTTCGGGTGTGTGTTCGGGTGTGTGTTCGGGTGTGTTCGGTTGTGTGTTCGGGTGTGTGTTCAGGTGTGTGTTCGGGTGTGTGTTCGGGTGTCTGTTCGGGTGTGTGTTCGGGTGTGTGTTCGGGTGTGTATTCGGGTGAGTGTTCGGGTGTGTGTTCGGGTGTGTGTTCGGGTGTGTGTTCGGGTGTCTGTTCGGGTGTGTGTTCGGGTGTGTGTTCGGGTGTGTGTTCGGGTGTGTTCGGGTGTGTGTTCGGGTGTGTGTTCGGGTGTGTGTTCGGGTGTGTTCGGGTGTGTGTTCAGGTATGTGTTCGGGTGTGCATTCGGGTGTGTGTTCGGGTGTGTGTTCGGGTGTGTGTTCGGGTGTGTATTCGGGTGTGTGTTCAGGTATATGTTCGGGTGTGTATTCGGGTGTGTTCGGGTGTGCGTTCGGGTGAGTTTTCTTGTGTGTGTTCGGGTGTCTGTTCGGGTGTGTGTTCGGGTTTGTATTCGGGTGTGTGTTGGGGTTTGTATTCGGGTGTGTTCGGGTGTGTGTTCGGGTATGTGTTCGGGTGTGTATTCGGGTGAGTGTTCGGGTGTGTGTTCGGGTGTGTGTTCGGGTGTGTGTTCGGGTGTCTGTTCGGGTGTGTGTTCGGGTGTGTGTTCGGGTGTGTGTTCGGGTGTGTGTTCGGGTGTGTTCGGTT
This sequence comes from Cryptocephalus primarius, assembly GCA_963576515.1. Taxonomy (NCBI): domain Eukaryota; kingdom Metazoa; phylum Arthropoda; class Insecta; order Coleoptera; family Chrysomelidae; genus Cryptocephalus; species Cryptocephalus primarius. Next base: position 1,192,350 of record OY754939.1, on the reverse strand, counting down.
GTGTGTTCGGGTGTGTGTTCGGGTGTGTGTTCGGGTGTGTGTTCGGGTGTCTGTTCGGGTGTGTGTTCGGGTGTGTGTTCGGGTGTGTGTTCGGGTGTGTTCGGGTGTGTGTTCGGGTGTGTGTTCGGGTGTGTGTTCGGGTGTGTTCGGGTGTGTGTTCAGGTATGTGTTCGGGTGTGCATTCGGGTGTGTGTTCGGGTGTGTGTTCGGGTATGTGTTCGGGTGTGTATACGGGTGTGTGTTCAGGTATGTGTTCGGGTGTGTATTCGGGTGTGTTCGGGTGTGCGTTCGGGTGAGTTTTCGGGTGTGTGTTCGGGTGTCTGTTCGGGTGTGTGTTCGGGTTTGTATTCGGGTGTGTGTTGGGGTTTGTATTCGGGTGTGTTCGGGTGTGTGTTCGGGTATGTGTTCGGGTGTGTATTCGGGTGAGTGTTCGGGTGTGTGTTCGGGTGTGTGTTCGGGTGTGTGTTCGGGTGTCTGTTCGGGTGTGTGTTCGGGTGTGTGTTCGGGTGTGTGTTCGGGTGTGTGTTCGGGTGTGTTCGGTTGTGTGTTCGGGTGTGTGTTCGGGTGTGTTCGGGTGTGTGTTCGGGTGTGTTCGGGTGTGCGTTCGGGTGTGTGTTCGGGTGTGTTCCGGTGTGTGTGCGGGTGTGTATTCGGGTGCGTGTTCGGGTGTGTGTTCGGGTGTGTTCGGGTGTGGGTTCGGGTGTGTGTTCGGGTGTGTGTTCGGGTGTGTGTTCGGGTGTGTTCGGGTGTGTGATCGGGTGTGTTCGGGTGTGTGTTCGGGTTTGTATTCGGTTATGTGTTCGGGTTTGTATTCGGGTGTGTTCGGGTGTGTGTTCGTGTGTGTGTTCGGGTGTGTGTTCGGGTGTGTGTTCGGGTGTGTGTTCGGGTGTGTGTTCGGGTGTGTGTACGGATGTGTGTTCGGGGGTGTGTTCGGGTGTGTGTTCGGGTATGTGTTTGGGTGTGTATTCGAGTGTGTGTTTGGGTGTGTGTTCGGGTGTGTTCGGGTGTGTGTTCGGGTGTGTTCGGGTGTGTGTTCGGGTGTGTGTTCGGGTGTGTTCGGGTGTGTGTTCGGGTGTGTGTTCGGGTGTGTGTTCGGTTGTGTGTTCGGGTGTGTGTTCGGGTGTGTGTTCGGGTGTGTGTTCGGGTGTGCGTTCGGGTGTGTGTTCGGGTGTGTTCCGGTGTGTGTTCGGGTGTGTATTCGGGTGCGTGTTCGGGTGTGTGTTCGGGTGTGTTCGGGTGTGGGTTCGGGTGTGTGTTCGGGTGTGTGTTCGGGTGTGTGTTCGGGTGTGTTCGGGTGTGTGATCGGGTGTGTTCGGGTGTGTGTTCGGGTTTGTATTCGGTTATGTGTTCGGGTTTGTATTCGTGTGTGTTCGGGTGTGTGTTCGGGTACGTGTTCGGGTGTGTATTCGAATGTGTGTTCGGGTGTGTGTTCGGGTGTGTGTTCGGGTGTGTTCGGAAGTGTGTTCGGATGTGTGTTCGGGTGCGTTCGGCTGTGTGTTCGGGTTTGTATTCGGGTGTGTTCGGGTGTGCCTTCCGGGGTGTGTTCGGGTATGTGTTCGGGTGTGTATTCGGGTGTGTGTTCGGGTGTGTGTTCGGGTGTGTTCGGGTGTGTGTTCGGGTGTGTGTTCTGGTGTGTGTTCGGGTGTGTGTTCGGGTGTGTGTTCGGGTGTGTGTTCGGGTGTGTGTTCGGGTGTGTGTTCGGGTGTGTGTTCGGGTGTGTGTACGGGTGTGTGTTCGGGGGTGTGTTCGGGTGTGTGTTCGGGTATGTGTTTGGGTGTGTATTCGAGTGTGTGTTTGGGTGTGTGTTCGGGTGTGTTCGGGTGTGTGTTCGGGTGTGTTCGGGTGTGTGTTCGGGTGTGTGTTCGGGTGTGTTCGGGTGTGTGTTCGGGTGTGTGTTCGGGTGTGTGTTCGGTTGTGTGTTCGGGTGTGTGTTCGATTGTGTGTTCGGGTGTGTGTTCGGGTGTGTGTTCGGGTGTGTTCGGGTGTGTGTTCGGGTGTGTTCGGGTGTGTGTTCGGGTGTGTGTTCGGGTGTGTGTTCGGGTGTGTGTTCAAGTATGTGTTCGGGTATGCGTTCGGGTGTGTGTTCGGGTGTTTGTTCGGGTGTGTGTTCGGGTTTGCATTCGGGTGTGTGTTCGGGTGTGTGTTCGGGTGTGTGTTCGGGTTTGTATTCGGGTGTGTGTTCGGGTGTGTGTTTGGGTGTGTGTACAGGTATGTGTTCGAGTGTGCATTCGGGTGTGTGTTCGGGTTTGTATTCGGGTGTGTGTTCGGATGTGTGTTTGGGTGTGTGTACAGGTATGTGTTCGAGTGTGCATTCGGGTGTGTGTTCGGGTGTTTGTTCGGGTGTGTGTTCGGGTTTGTATTCGGGTGTGTGTACGGGTGTGTGTTCGAGTGTGTGTTCGGGTGTGTGTTCAAGTATGTGTTCGGGTATGCATTCGGGTGTGTGTTCAGGTGTTTGTTCGGGTGTGTGTTCGGGTTTGCATTCGGGTGTGTGTTCGGGTGTGTGTTCGGGTTTGTATTCGGGTGTGTGTTCGGGTGTGTGTTTGGGTGTGTGTACAGGTATGTGTTCGAGTGTGCATTCGGGTGTGTGTTCGGGTGTTTGTTCGGGTGTGTGTTCGGGTTTGTATTCGGGTGTGTGTTCGGGTGTGTGTTCGGGTGTGTGTTCGGGTGTGTGTTCAGGTATGTGTTCGGGTGTGCATTCGGGTGTCTGTTCGGGTGTGTATTCGGGTGCGTGTTCGGGTGTGTGTTCGGGTGTGTTCGGGTGTGTGTTCGGGTGTGTTCGGGTGTGTGTTCGGGTGTGTGTTCGGGTGTGTTCGGTTGTGTGTTCGGGTGTGTGTTCGGGTGTGTGTTCGGGTGTGTGTTCGGGTGTGTGTTCGGCTGTGTTCGGGTGTGTGTTCGGGTGTGTTCGGGTGTGCGTTCGGGTGTGTGTTCGGGTGTGTTCCGGTGTGTGTTCGGGTGTGTATTCGGGTGCGTGTTCGGGTGTGTTTTCGGGTGTGTTCGGGTGTGGGTTCGGGTGTGTGTTCGGGTGTGTGTTCGGGTGTGTGTTCGGTTATGTGTTCGGGTTTGTATTCGGGTGTGTTCGGGTGTGTGTTCGGGTACGTGTTCGGGTGTGTATTCGAATGTGTGTTCGGGTGTGTGTTCGGGTGTGTGTTCGGGTGTGTTCGGAAGTGTGTTCGGATGTGTGTTCGGGTGCGTTCGGCTGTGTGTTCGGGTTTGTATTCGGGTGTGTTCGGGTGTGCCTTCCGGGGTGTGTTCGGGTATGTGTTCGGGTGTGTATTCGGGTGTGTGTTCGGGTGTGTGTTCGGGTGTGTTCGGGTGTGTGTTCGGGTGTGTGTTCTGGTGTGTGTTCGGGTGTGTGTTCGGGTGTGTGTTCGGGTGTGTGTTCGGGTGTGTGTTCGGGTGTGTGTTCGGGTGTGTGTTCGGGTGTGTGTACGGGTGTGTTCGGGGGTGTGTTCGGGTGTGTGTTCGGGTATGTGTTTGGGTGTGTATTCGAGTGTGTGTTTGGGTGTGTGTTCGGGTGTGTTCGGGTGTGTGTTCGGGTGTGTGTTCGGGTGTGTTCGGGTGTGTGTTCGGGTGTGTGTTCGGGTGTGTGTTCTGTTGTGTGTTCGGGTGTGTGTTCGGGTGTGTGTTCGGGTGTGTGTTCGGGTGTGTGTTCGGGTTTGTTCGGGTGTGTGTTCGGGTGTGTGTACGGGTGTGTTCGGGGGTGTGTTCGGGTGTGTGTTCGGGTATGTGTTTGGGTGTGTATTCGAGTGTGTGTTTGGGTGTGTGTTCGGGTGTGTGTTCGGGTGTGTGTTCGGGTGTGTGTTCGGGTGTGTGTTCAAGTATGTGTTCGGGTATGCATTCGGGTGTGTGTTCGGGTGTTTGTTCGGGTCTGTGTTCGGGTTTGCATTCGGGTGTGTGTTCGGGTGTGTGTTCGGGTGTGTGTTCGGGTTTGTATTCGGGTGTGTGTTCGGGTGTGTGTTTGGGTGTGTGTACAGTTATGTGTTCGAGTGTGCATTCGGGTGTGTGTTCGGGTGTTTGTTCGGGTGTGTGTTCGGGTTTGTATTCGGGTGTGTGTTCGGGTGTGTGTTCGGGTGTGTGTTCGGGTGTGTGTTCAGGTATGTGTTCGGGTGTGCATTCGGGTGTGTGTTCGGGCGTGTGTTCGGGTGTGTGTTCGGGTGTGTGTTCGGGTGTCTGTTCGGGTGTGTGTTCGGGTTTGTATTCGGGTGTGTGTTGGGGTTTGTATTCGGGTGTGTTCGGGTGTGTGTTCGGGTATGTGTTCGGGTGAGTATTCGGGTGAGTGTTCGGGTGTGTGTTCGGGTGTGTGTTCGGGTGTGTGTTCGGGTGTCTGTTCGGGTGTGTGTTCGGGTGTGTGTTCGGGTGTGTGTTCGGGTGTGTGTTCGGGTGTGTGTTCGGGTGTGTTCGGTTGTGTGTTCGGGTGTGTGTTCGGGTGTGTGTTCGGGTGTGTGTTCGGGTGTCTGTTCGGGTGTGTGTTCGGGTGTCTGTTCGGGTGTGTGTTCGGGTGTGTGTTCGGGTGTGTATTCGGGTGAGTGTTCGGGTGTGTGTTCGGGTGTGTGTTCGGGTGTGTGTTCGGGTGTCTGTTCGGGTGTGTGTTCGGGTGTGTGTTCGGGTGTGTGTTCGGGTGTGTTCGGGTGTGTGTTCGGGTGTGTGTTCGGGTGTGTGTTCGGGTGTGTTCGGGTGTGTGTTCAGGTATGTGTTCGGGTGTGCATTCGGGTGTGTGTTCGGGTGTGTGTTCGGGTATGTGTTCGGGTGTGTATACGGGTGTGTGTTCAGGTATGTGTTCGGGTGTGTATTCGGGTGTGTTCGGGTGTGCGTTCGGGTGAGTTTTCGGGTGTGTGTTCGGGTGTCTGTTCGGGTGTGTGTTCGGGTTTGTATTCGGGTGTGTGTTGGGGTTTGTATTCGGGTGTGTTCGGGTGTGTGTTCGGGTATGTGTTCGGGTGTGTATTCGGGTGAGTGTTCGGGTGTGTGTTCGGGTGTGTGTTCGGGTGTGTGTTCGGGTGTGTGTTCGGGTGTGTTCGGTTGTGTGTTCGGGTGTGTGTTCGGGTGTGTGTTCGGGTGTGTGTTCGGGTGTCTGTTCGGGTGTGTGTTCGGGTGTGTGTTCGGGTGTGTATTCGGGTGAGTGTTCGGGTGTGTGTTCGGGTGTGTGTTCCGGTGTGTGTTCGGGTGTCTGTTCGGGTGTGTGTTCGGGTGTGTGTTCGGGTGTGTGTTCGGGTGTGTTCGGGTGTGTGTTCGGGTGTGTGTTCGGGTGTGTGTTCGGGTGTGTTCGGGTGTGTGTTCGGGTGTGTGTTCGGGTGTGTTCGGGTGTGTGTTCGGTTGTGTATTCGGGTGCGTGTTCGGGTGTGTGTTCGGGTGTGTTCGGGTGTGTGTTCGGGTGTGTTCGGGTGTGTGTTCTGTTGTGTGTTCGGGTGTGTTCGGTTGTGTGTTCGGGTGTGTGTTCGGGTGTGTGTTCGGGTGTGTGTTCGGGTGTGTTCGGGTGTGTGTTCGGGTGTGTTCGGGTGTGCGTTCGGGTGTGTGTTCGGGTGTGTTCCGGTGTGTGTGCGGGTGTGTATTCGGGTGCGTGTTCGGGTGTGTGTTCGGGTGTGTTCGGGTGTGGGTTCGGGTGTGTGTTCGGGTGTGTGTTCGGGTGTGTGTTCGGGTGTGTTCGGGTGTGTGATCGGGTGTGTTCGGGTGTGTGTTCGGGTTTGTATTCGGTTATGTGTTCGGATTTGTATTCGGGTGTGTTCGGGTGTGTGTTCGGGTACGTGTTCGGGTGTGTATTCGAATGTGTGTTCGGGTTTGTATTCGGTTGTGTTCGGGTGTGCCTTCCGGGGTGTGTTCGGGTATGTGTTCGGGTGTGTATTCGGGTGTGTGTTCGGGTGTGTGTTCGGGTGTGTTCGGGTGTGTGTTCGGGTGTGTGTTCTGGTGTGTGTTCGGGTGTGTGTTCGTGTGTGTGTTCGGATGTGTGTTCGGGTGTGTGTTCGGGTGTGTGTTCGGGTGTGTGTTCGGGTGTGTGTACGGGTGTGTGTTCGGGGGTGTGTTCGGGTGTGTGTTCGGGTATGTGTTTGGGTGTGTATTCGAGTGTGTGTTTGGGTGTGTGTTCGGGTGTGTTCGGGTGTGTGTTCGGGTGTGTGTTCGGGTGTGTTCGGGTGTGTGTTCGGGTGTGTGTTCGGGTGTGTGTTCTGGTGTGTGTTCGGGTGTGTGTTCGTGTGTGTGTTCGGATGTGTGTTCGGGTGTGTGTTCGGGTGTGTGTTCGGGTGTGTGTTCGGGTGTGTGTACGGGTGTGTGTTCGGGGGTGTGTTCGGGTGTGTGTTCGGGTATGTGTTTGGGTGTGTATTCGAGTGTGTGTTTGGGTGTGTGTTCGGGTGTGTTCGGGTGTGTGTTCGGGTGTGTTCGGGTGTGTGTTCGGGTGTGTGTTCGGGTGTGTTCGGGTGTGTGTTCGGGTGTGTGTTCGGGTGTGTGTTCGGGTGTGTGTTCGGGTGTGTTCGGGTGTGTGTTCGGGTTTGTATTCGGTTATGTGTTCGGGTTTGTATTCGGGTGTGTTCGGGTGTGTGTTCGTGTGTGTGTTCGGGTGTGTGTTCGGGTGTGTGTTCGGGTGTGTGTTCGGGTGTGTGTTCGGGTGTGTGTACGGGTGTGTGTTCGGGGGTGTGTTCGGGTGTGTGTTCGGGTATGTGTTTGGGTGTGTATTCGAGTGTGTGTTTGGGTGTGTGTTCGGGTGTGTTCGGGTGTGTGTTCGGGTGTGTTCGGGTGTGTGTTCGGGTGTGTGTTCGGGTGTGTTTGGGTGTGTGTTCGGGTGTGTGTTCGGGTGTGTGTTCGGTTGTGTGTTCGGGTGTGTGTTCGGGTGTGTGTTCGGGTGTGTGTTCGGGTGTGCGTTCGGGTGTGTGTTCGGGTGTGTTCCGGTGTGTGTTCGGGTGTGTATTCGGGTGCGTGTTCGGGTGTGTGTTCGGGTGTGTTCGGGTGTGGGTTCGGGTGTGTGTTCGGGTGTGTGTTCGGGTGTGTGTTCGGGTGTGTTCGGGTGTGTGATCGGGTGTGTTCGGGTGTGTGTTCGGGTTTGTATTCGGTTATGTGTTCGGGTTTGTATTCGTGTGTGTTCGGGTGTGTGTTCGGGTACGTGTTCGGGTGTGTATTCGAATGTGTGTTCGGGTGTGTGTTCGGGTGTGTGTTCGGGTGTGTTCGGAAGTGTGTTCGGATGTGTGTTCGGGTGCGTTCGGCTGTGTGTTCGGGTTTGTATTCGGGTGTGTTCGGGTGTGCCTTCCGGGGTGTGTTCGGGTATGTGTTCGGGTGTGTATTCGGGTGTGTGTTCGGGTGTGTGTTCGGGTGTGTTCGGGTGTGTGTTCGGGTGTGTGTTCTGGTGTGTGTTCGGGTGTGTGTTCGGGTGTGTGTTCGGGTGTGTGTTCGGGTGTGTGTTCGGGTGTGTGTTCGGGTGTGTGTTCGGGTGTGTGTACGGGTGTGTGTTCGGGGGTGTGTTCGGGTGTGTGTTCGGGTATGTGTTTGGGTGTGTATTCGAGTGTGTGTTTGGGTGTGTGTTCGGGTGTGTTCGGGTGTGTGTTCGGGTGTGTTCGGGTGTGTGTTCGGGTGTGTGTTCGGGTGTGTTCGGGTGTGTGTTCGGGTGTGTGTTCGGGTGTGTGTTCGGTTGTGTGTTCGGGTGTGTGTTCGATTGTGTGTTCGGGTGTGTGTTCGGGTGTGTGTTCGGGTGTGTTCGGGTGTGTGTTCGGGTGTGTTCGGGTGTGTGTTCGGGTGTGTGTTCGGGTGTGTGTTCGGGTGTGTGTTCAAGTATGTGTTCGGGTATGCGTTCGGGTGTGTGTTCGGGTGTTTGTTCGGGTGTGTGTTCGGGTTTGCATTCGGGTGTGTGTTCGGGTGTGTGTTCGGGTGTGTGTTCGGGTTTGTATTCGGGTGTGTGTTCGGGTGTGTGTTTGGGTGTGTGTACAGGTATGTGTTCGAGTGTGCATTCGGGTGTGTGTTCGGGTTTGTATTCGGGTGTGTGTTCGGATGTGTGTTTGGGTGTGTGTACAGGTATGTGTTCGAGTGTGCATTCGGGTGTGTGTTCGGGTGTTTGTTCGGGTGTGTGTTCGGGTTTGTATTCGGGTGTGTGTACGGGTGTGTGTTCGAGTGTGTGTTCGGGTGTGTGTTCAAGTATGTGTTCGGGTATGCATTCGGGTGTGTGTTCAGGTGTTTGTTCGGGTGTGTGTTCGGGTTTGCATTCGGGTGTGTGTTCGGGTGTGTGTTCGGGTTTGTATTCGGGTGTGTGTTCGGGTGTGTGTTTGGGTGTGTGTACAGGTATGTGTTCGAGTGTGCATTCGGGTGTGTGTTCGGGTGTTTGTTCGGGTGTGTGTTCGGGTTTGTATTCGGGTGTGTGTTCGGGTGTGTGTTCGGGTGTGTGTTCGGGTGTGTGTTCAGGTATGTGTTCGGGTGTGCATTCGGGTGTCTGTTCGGGTGTGTATTCGGGTGCGTGTTCGGGTGTGTGTTCGGGTGTGTTCGGGTGTGTGTTCGGGTGTGTTCGGGTGTGTGTTCGGGTGTGTGTTCGGGTGTGTTCGGTTGTGTGTTCGGGTGTGTGTTCGGGTGTGTGTTCGGGTGTGTGTTCGGGTGTGTGTTCGGCTGTGTTCGGGTGTGTGTTCGGGTGTGTTCGGGTGTGCGTTCGGGTGTGTGTTCGGGTGTGTTCCGGTGTGTGTTCGGGTGTGTATTCGGGTGCGTGTTCGGGTGTGTTTTCGGGTGTGTTCGGGTGTGGGTTCGGGTGTGTGTTCGGGTGTGTGTTCGGGTGTGTGTTCGGGTGTGCTCGGGTGTGTGATCGGGTGTGTTCGGGTGTGTGTTCGGGTTTGTATTCGGTTATGTGTTCGGGTTTGTATTCGGGTGTGTTCGGGTGTGTGTTCGGGTACGTGTTCGGGTGTGTATTCGAATGTGTGTTCGGGTGTGTGTTCGGGTGTGTGTTCGGGTGTGTTCGGAAGTGTGTTCGGATGTGTGTTCGGGTGCGTTCGGCTGTGTGTTCGGGTTTGTATTCGGGTGTGTTCGGGTGTGCCTTCCGGGGTGTGTTCGGGTATGTGTTCGGGTGTGTATTCGGGTGTGTGTTCGGGTGTGTGTTCGGGTGTGTTCGGGTGTGTGTTCGGGTGTGTGTTCTGGTGTGTGTTCGGGTGTGTGTTCGGGTGTGTGTTCGGGTGTGTGTTCGGGTGTGTGTTCGGGTGTGTGTTCGGGTGTGTGTACGGGTGTGTTCGGGGGTGTGTTCGGGTGTGTGTTCGGGTATGTGTTTGGGTGTGTATTCGAGTGTGTGTTTGGGTGTGTGTTCGGGTGTGTTCGGGTGTGTGTTCGGGTGTGTGTTCGGGTGTGTTCGGGTGTGTGTTCGGGTGTGTGTTCGGGTGTGTGTTCGGTTGTGTGTTCGGGTGTGTGTTCGGGTGTGTGTTCGGGTGTGTGTTCGGGTGTGTGTTCGGGTTTGTTCGGGTGTGTGTTCGGGTGTGTTCTGGTGTGTGTTCGGGTGTGTGTTCGGGTGTGTGTTCGGGTGTGTGTTCGGGTGTGTGTTCAAGTATGTGTTCGGGTATGCATTCGGGTGTGTGTTCGGGTGTTTGTTCGGGTCTGTGTTCGGGTTTGCATTCGGGTGTGTGTTCGGGTGTGTGTTCGGGTGTGTGTTCGGGTTTGTATTCGGGTGTGTGTTCGGGTGTGTGTTTGGGTGTGTGTACAGTTATGTGTTCGAGTGTGCATTCGGGTGTGTGTTCGGGTGTTTGTTCGGGTGTGTGTTCGGGTTTGTATTCGGGTGTGTGTTCGGGTGTGTGTTCGGGTGTGTGTTCGGGTGTGTGTTCAGGTATGTGTTCGGGTGTGCATTCGGGTGTGTGTTCGGGCGTGTGTTCGGGTGTGTGTTCGGGTGTGTGTTCGGGTGTCTGTTCGGGTGTGTGTTCGGGTTTGTATTCGGGTGTGTGTTGGGGTTTGTATTCGGGTGTGTTCGGGTGTGTGTTCGGGTATGTGTTCGGGTGAGTATTCGGGTGAGTGTTCGGGTGTGTGTTCGGGTGTGTGTTCGGGTGTGTGTTCGGGTGTCTGTTCGGGTGTGTGTTCGGGTGTGTGTTCGGGTGTGTGTTCGGGTGTGTGTTCGGGTGTGTGTTCGGGTGTGTTCGGTTGTGTGTTCGGGTGTGTGTTCGGGTGTGTGTTCGGGTGTGTGTTCGGGTGTCTGTTCGGGTGTGTGTTCGGGTGTCTGTTCGGGTGTGTGTTCGGGTGTGTGTTCGGGTGTGTATTCGGGTGAGTGTTCGGGTGTGTGTTCGGGTGTGTGTTCGGGTGTGTGTTCGGGTGTCTGTTCGGGTGTGTGTTCGGGTGTGTGTTCGGGTGTGTGTTCGGGTGTGTTCGGGTGTGTGTTCGGGTGTGTGTTCGGGTGTGTGTTCGGGTGTGTTCGGGTGTGTGTTCAGGTATGTGTTCGGGTGTGCATTCGGGTGTGTGTTCGGGTGTGTGTTCGGGTATGTGTTCGGGTGTGTATACGGGTGTGTGTTCAGGTATGTGTTCGGGTGTGTATTCGGGTGTGTTCGGGTGTGCGTTCGGGTGAGTTTTCGGGTGTGTGTTCGGGTGTCTGTTCGGGTGTGTGTTCGGGTTTGTATTCGGGTGTGTGTTGGGGTTTGTATTCGGGTGTGTTCGGGTGTGTGTTCGGGTATGTGTTCGGGTGTGTATTCGGGTGAGTGTTCGGGTGTGTGTTCGGGTGTGTGTTCGGGTGTGTGTTCGGGTGTGTGTTCGGGTGTGTTCGGTTGTGTGTTCGGGTGTGTGTTCGGGTGTGTGTTCGGGTGTGTGTTCGGGTGTCTGTTCGGGTGTGTGTTCGGGTGTGTGTTCGGGTGTGTATTCGGGTGAGTGTTCGGGTGTGTGTTCGGGTGTGTGTTCCGGTGTGTGTTCGGGTGTCTGTTCGGGTGTGTGTTCGGGTGTGTGTTCGGGTGTGTGTTCGGGTGTGTTCGGGTGTGTGTTCGGGTGTGTGTTCGGGTGTGTGTTCGGGTGTGTTCGGGTGTGTGTTCGGGTGTGTGTTCGGGTGTGTTCGGGTGTGTGTTCGGTTGTGTATTCGGGTGCGTGTTCGGGTGTGTGTTCGGGTGTGTTCGGGTGTGTGTTCGGGTGTGTTCGGGTGTGTGTTCTGTTGTGTGTTCGGGTGTGTTCGGTTGTGTGTTCGGGTGTGTGTTCGGGTGTGTGTTCGGGTGTGTGTTCGGGTGTGTTCGGGTGTGTGTTCGGGTGTGTTCGGGTGTGCGTTCGGGTGTGTGTTCGGGTGTGTTCCGGTGTGTGTGCGGGTGTGTATTCGGGTGCGTGTTCGGGTGTGTGTTCGGGTGTGTTCGGGTGTGGGTTCGGGTGTGTGTTCGGGTGTGTGTTCGGGTGTGTGTTCGGGTGTGTTCGGGTGTGTGATCGGGTGTGTTCGGGTGTGTGTTCGGGTTTGTATTCGGTTATGTGTTCGGATTTGTATTCGGGTGTGTTCGGGTGTGTGTTCGGGTACGTGTTCGGGTGTGTATTCGAATGTGTGTTCGGGTTTGTATTCGGTTGTGTTCGGGTGTGCCTTCCGGGGTGTGTTCGGGTATGTGTTCGGGTGTGTATTCGGGTGTGTGTTCGGGTGTGTGTTCGGGTGTGTTCGGGTGTGTGTTCGGGTGTGTGTTCTGGTGTGTGTTCGGGTGTGTGTTCGTGTGTGTGTTCGGATGTGTGTTCGGGTGTGTGTTCGGGTGTGTGTTCGGGTGTGTGTTCGGGTGTGTGTACGGGTGTGTGTTCGGGGGTGTGTTCGGGTGTGTGTTCGGGTATGTGTTTGGGTGTGTATTCGAGTGTGTGTTTGGGTGTGTGTTCGGGTGTGTTCGGGTGTGTGTTCGGGTGTGTGTTCGGGTGTGTTCGGGTGTGTGTTCGGGTGTGTGTTCGGGTGTGTGTTCTGGTGTGTGTTCGGGTGTGTGTTCGTGTGTGTGTTCGGATGTGTGTTCGGGTGTGTGTTCGGGTGTGTGTTCGGGTGTGTGTTCGGGTGTGTGTACGGGTGTGTGTTCGGGGGTGTGTTCGGGTGTGTGTTCGGGTATGTGTTTGGGTGTGTATTCGAGTGTGTGTTTGGGTGTGTGTTCGGGTGTGTTCGGGTGTGTGTTCGGGTGTGTTCGGGTGTGTGTTCGGGTGTGTGTTCGGGTGTGTTCGGGTGTGTGTTCGGGTGTGTGTTCGGGTGTGTGTTCGGTTGTGTGTTCGGGTGTGTGTTCGGGTGTGTGTTCGGGTGTGTTCGGAAGTGTGTTCGGATGTGTGTTCGGGTGCGTTCGGCTGTGTGTTCGGGTTTGTATTCGGGTGTGTTCGGGTGTGCCTTCCGGGGTGTGTTCGGGTATGTGTTCGGGTGTGTATTCGGGTGTGTGTTCGGGTGTGTGTTCGGGTGTGTTCGGGTGTGTGTTCGGGTGTGTGTTCTGGTGTGTGTTCGGGTGTGTGTTCGGGTGTGTGTTCGGGTGTGTGTTCGGGTGTGTGTTCGGGTGTGTGTTCGGGTGTGTGTTCGGGTGTGTGTACGGGTGTGTTCGGGGGTGTGTTCGGGTGTGTGTTCGGGTATGTGTTTGGGTGTGTATTCGAGTGTGTGTTTGGGTGTGTGTTCGGGTGTGTTCGGGTGTGTGTTCGGGTGTGTGTTCGGGTGTGTTCGGGTGTGTGTTCGGGTGTGTGTTCGGGTGTGTGTTCGGTTGTGTGTTCGGGTGTGTGTTCGGGTGTGTGTTCGGGTGTGTGTTCGGGTTTGTTCGGGTGTGTGTTCGGTTGTGTTCTGGTGTGTGTTCGGGTGTGTGTTCGGGTGTGTGTTCGGGTGTGTGTTCGGGTGTGTGTTCAAGTATGTGTTCGGGTATGCATTCGGGTGTGTGTTCGGGTGTTTGTTCGGGTGTGTGTTCGGGTTTGCATTCGGGTGTGTGTTCGGGTGTGTGTTCGGGTGTGTGTTCGGGTTTGTATTCGGGTGTGTGTTCGGGTGTGTGTTTGGGTGTGTGTACAGTTATGTGTTCGAGTGTGCATTCGGGTGTTTGTTCGGGTGTGTGTTCGGGTTTGTATTCGGGTGTGTGTTCGGGTGTGTGTTCGGGTGTGTGTTCGGGTGTGTGTTCAGGTATGTGTTCGGGTGTGCATTCGGGTGTGTGTTCGGGCGTGTGTTCGGGTGTGTGTTCGGGTGTGTGTTCGGGTGTCTGTTCGGGTGTGTGTTCGGGTTTGTATTCGGGTGTGTGTTGGGGTTTGTATTCGGGTGTGTTCGGGTGTGTGTTCGGGTATGTGTTCGGGTGAGTATTCGGGTGAGTGTTCGGGTGTGTGTTCGGGTGTGTGTTCGGGTGTGTGTTCGGGTGTCTGTTCGGGTGTGTGTTCGGGTGTGTGTTCGGGTGTGTGTTCGGGTGTGTGTTCGGGTGTGTGTTCGGGTGTGTTCGGTTGTGTGTTCGGGTGTGTGTTCGGGTGTGTGTTCGGGTGTGTGTTCGGGTGTCTGTTCGGGTGTGTGTTCGGGTGTGTGTTCGGGTGTGTATTCGGGTGAGTGTTCGGGTGTGTGTTCGGGTGTGTGTTCGGGTGTGTGTTCGGGTGTCTGTTCGGGTGTGTGTTCGGGTGTGTGTTCGGGTGTGTGTTCGGGTGTGTTCGGGTGTGTGTTCGGGTGTGTGTTCGGGTGTGTGTTCGGGTGTGTTCGGGTGTGTGTTCAGGTATGTGTTCGGGTGTGCATTCGGGTGTGTGTTCGGGTGTGTGTTCGGGTATGTGTTCGGGTGTGTATACGGGTGTGTGTTCAGGTATGTGTTCGGGTGTGTATTCGGGTGTGTTCGGGTGTGCGTTCGGGTGAGTTTTCGGGTGTGTGTTCGGGTGTCTGTTCGGGTGTGTGTTCGGGTTTGTATTCGGGTGTGTGTTGGGGTTTGTATTCGGGTGTGTTCGGGTGTGTGTTCGGGTATGTGTTCGGGTGTGTATTCGGGTGAGTGTTCGGGTGTGTGTTCGGGTGTGTGTTCGGGTGTGTGTTCGGGTGTCTGTTCGGGTGTGTGTTCGGGTGTGTGTTCGGGTGTGTGTTCGGGTGTGTGTTCGGGTGTGTTCGGTTGTGTGTTCGGGTGTGTGTTCGGGTGTGTGTTCGGGTGTGTGTTCGGGTGTCTGTTCGGGTGTGTGTTCGGGTGTGTGTTCGGGTGTGTATTCGGGTGAGTGTTCGGGTGTGTGTTCAGGTGTGTGTTCCGGTGTGTGTTCGGGTGTCTGTTCGGGTGTGTGTTCGGGTGTGTGTTCGGGTGTGTGTTCGGGTGTGTTCGGGTGTGTGTTCGGGTGTGTGTTCGGGTGTGTGTTCGGGTGTGTTCGGGTGTGTGTTCGGGTGTGTGTTCGGGTGTGTTCGGGTGTGTGTTCGGTTGTGTATTCGGGTGCGTGTTCGGGTGTGTGTTCGGGTGTGTGTTCGGGTGTGTTCGGGTGTGTGTTCTGTTGTGTGTTCGGGTGTGTTCGGTTGTGTGTTCGGGTGTGTGTTCGGGTGTGTGTTCGGGTGTGTGTTCGGGTGTGTTCGGGTGTGTGTTCGGGTGTGTTCGGGTGTGCGTTCGGGTGTGTGTTCGGGTGTGTTCCGGTGTGTGTGCGGGTGTGTATTCGGGTGCGTGTTCGGGTGTGTGTTCGGGTGTGTTCGGGTGTGGGTTCGGGTGTGTGTTCGGGTGTGTGTTCGGGTGTGTGTTCGGGTGTGTTCGGGTGTGTGATCGGGTGTGTTCGGGTGTGTGTTCGGGTTTGTATTCGGTTATGTGTTCGGGTTTGTATTCGGGTGTGTTCGGGTGTGTGTTCGGGTACGTGTTCGGGTTTGTATTCGAATGTGTGTTCGGGTTTGTATTCGGTTGTGTTCGGGTGTGCCTTCCGGGGTGTGTTCGGGTATGTGTTCGGGTGTGTATTCGGGTGTGTGTTCGGGTGTGTTCGGGTGTGTGTTCGGGTGTGTGTTCTGGTGTGTGTTCGGGTGTGTGTTCGTGTGTGTGTTCGGATGTGTGTTCGGGTGTGTGTTCGGGTGTGTGTTCGGGTGTGTGTTCGGGTGTGTGTACGGGTGTGTGTTCGGGGGTGTGTTCGGGTGTGTGTTCGGGTATGTGTTTGGGTGTGTATTCGAGTGTGTGTTTGGGTGTGTGTTCGGGTGTGTTCGGGTGTGTGTTCGGGTGTGTTCGGGTGTGTGTTCGGGTGTGTGTTCGGGTGTGTTCGGGTGTGTGTTCGGGTGTGTGTTCGGGTGTGTGTTCGGTTGTGTGTTCGGGTGTGTGTTCGGGTGTGTGTTCGGGTGTGTGTTCGGGTGTGTGTTCGGGTGTGTTCGGGTGTGTGTTCGGGTGTGTTCGGGTGTGTGTTCGGGTGTGTTCCGGTGTGTGTTCGGGTGTGTATTCGGGTGCGTGTTCGGGTGTGTGTTCGGGTGTGTTCGGGTGTGTGTTCGGGTGTGTGTTTGGGTGTGTGTTCGGGTGTGTTCGGGCGTGTGATCGGGTGTGTTTGGGTGTGTGTTCGGGTTTGTATTCGGGTGTGTGTTCGGGTTTGTATTCGGGTGTGTTCGGGTGTGTGTTCGGGTATGTGTTCGGGTGTTTGTTCGGGTGGGTGTTCGGGTGTGTGTTCGGGTGTGTTCGGGTGTGTGTTCGGGTGTGGGTTCGGGTGTGTTCGGGTGTGTGTTTGGGTGTGTTCGGGTGTGTGTCCGGGTGTGTTCGGGTGTGTGTTCGGGTGTGTGTTCGGGTGTGTTTGTGTGTGTGTTCGGGTGTGTGTTCGGGTGTGTATTCGGGTGTTTGTTCGGGTGTGTGTTTGGGTGTGTTCAGGTGTGTGTACGGGTGTGTTCGGGTGTGTGTTCGGGTTTGTATTCGGGTGTGTGTTCGGGTGTGTGTTCGGGTGTGTTCGGGTGTATGTTCGGGTGTGTTCGGGTGGGTGTTCGGGTGTGTTCGGGTGTGTATTCGGGTGTGTTCGTGTGTGTGTTCGGGTGTGTGTTCGGGTGTGTATTCGGGTGTTCGTTCGGGTGTGTGTTTGGGTGTGTTCAGGTGTGTGTACGGGTGTGTTCGGGTGTGTGTTCGGGTTTGTATTCGGGTGTGTGTTCGGGTGTGTGTTCGGGTGTGTTCGGGTGTGTGTTCGGGTGTGTTCGGGTGGGTGTTCGGGTGTGTTCGGGTGTGTGTTCGGGTGTGTTCGTGTGTGTGTTCGGGTGTGTGTTCGGGTGGGTTCGGGTGTGTGTTCGGGTGTGTTCGGGTGTGTGTTCGGGTGTGTGTTCGGGTGTGTTCGGGTGTGTGTTGGGGTTTGTATTCGGGTGTGTTCGGGTGTGTGTTCGGGTATGTGTTTGGGTGTGTATTCGAGTGTGTGTTCGGGTATGTTCGGGTGTGTGTTCGGGTGTGTTCGGGTGTGTGTTCGGGTGTGTGTTCGGGTGTGTTCGGGTGTGTGTTCGGGTGTGTGTTCGGGTGTGTGTTCGGTTGTGTGTTCGGGTGTGTGTTCGGGTGTGTGTTCGGGTGTGTGTTCGGGTGTGTGTTCGGGTGTGTTCGGGTGTGTGTTCGGGTGTGTTCGGGTGTGTGTTCGGGTGTGTGTTCGGGTGTGTGTTCGGGTGTGTGTTCAAGTATGTGTTCGGGTATGCATTCGGGTGTGTGTTCGGGTGTTTGTTCGGGTGTGTGTTCGGGTTTGCATTCGGGTGTGTGTTCGGGTGTGTGTTCGGGTGTGTGTTCGGGTTTGTATTCGGGTGTGTGTTCGGGTGTGTGTTCGGGTGTGTTCGGGTGTGTGTTCGGGTGTGTGTTCGGGTGTGTTCAGGTGTGTGTTCGGGTGTGTGTTCGGGTGTGTGTTCGGTTGTGTGTTCGGGTGTGTGTTCGGGTGTGTGTTCGGGTGTGTGTTCGGTTGTGTGTTCGGGTGTGTGTTCGGGTGTGTGTTCGGGTGTGTGTTCGGGTGTGTGTTCGGGTGTGTTCGGGTGTGTGTTCGGGTGTGTTCGGGTGTGTGTTCGGGTGTGTGTTCGGGTGTGTGTTCGGGTGTGTGTTCAAGTATGTGTTCGGGTATGCGTTCGGGTGTGTGTTCGGGTGTTTGTTCGGGTGTGTGTTCGGGTTTGCATTCGGGTGTGTGTTCGGGTATGCGTTCGGGTGTGTGTTCGGGTGTTTGTTCGGGTGTGTGTTCGGGTTTGCATTCGGGTGTGTGTTCGGGTGTGTGTTCGGGTGTGTGTTCGGGTGTGTGTTCGGGTGTGTGTTCGGGTGTCTGTTCGGGTGTGTGTTCGGGTGTGTGTTCGGGTGTGTGTTCGGGTGTGTGTTCGGGTGTGTGTTCGGGTGTGTTCGGTTGTGTGTTCGGGTGTGTGTTCGGGTGTGTGTTCGGGTGTGTGTTCGGGTGTCTGTTCGGGTGTGTGTTCGGGTGTGTGTTCGGGTGTGTATTCGGGTGTGTGTTCGGGTGTGTGTTCGGGTGTGTATTCGGGTGAGTGTTCGGGTGTGTGTTCGGGTGTGTGTTCCGGTGTGTGTTCGGGTGTCTGTTCGGGTGTGTGTTCGGGTGTGTGTTCGGGTGTGTGTTCGGGTGTGTTCGGGTGTGTGTTCGGGTGTGTGTTCGGGTGTGTGTTCGGGTGTGTTCGGGTGTGTGTTCGGGTGTGTGTTCGGGTGTGTTCGGGTGTGTGTTCGGTTGTGTATTCGGGTGCGTGTTCGGGTGTGTGTTCGGGTGTGTTCGGGTGTGTGTTCGGGTGTGTTCGGGTGTGTGTTCTGTTGTGTGTTCGGGTGTGTTCGGTTGTGTGTTCGGGTGTGTGTTCGGGTGTGTGTTCGGGTGTGTGTTCGGGTGTGTTCGGGTGTGTGTTCGGGTGTGTTCGGGTGTGCGTTCGGGTGTGTGTTCGGGTGTGTTCCGGTGTGTGTGCGGGTGTGTATTCGGGTGCGTGTTCGGGTGTGTGTTCGGGTGTGTTCGGGTGTGGGTTCGGGTGTGTGTTCGGGTGTGTGTTCGGGTGTGTGTTCGGGTGTGTTCGGGTGTGTGATCGGGTGTGTTCGGGTGTGTGTTCGGGTTTGTATTCGGTTATGTGTTCGGGTTTGTATTCGGGTGTGTTCGGGTGTGTGTTCGGGTGTGTGTTCGGGTGTGTTCGGGTGTGTGTTCAGGTATGTGTTCGGGTGTGCATTCGGGTGTGTGTTCGGGTGTGTGTTCGGGTATGTGTTCGGGTGTGTATACGGGTGTGTGTTCAGGTATGTGTTCGGGTGTGTATTCGGGTGTGTTCGGGTGTGCGTTCGGGTGAGTTTTCGGGTGTGTGTTCGGGTGTCTGTTCGGGTGTGTGTTCGGGTTTGTATTCGGGTGTGTGTTGGGGTTTGTATTCGGGTGTGTTCGGGTGTGTGTTCGGGTATGTGTTCGGGTGTGTATTCGGGTGAGTGTTCGGGTGTGTGTTCGGGTGTGTGTTCGGGTGTGTGTTCGGGTGTCTGTTCGGGTGTGTGTTCGGGTGTGTGTTCGGGTGTGTGTTCGGGTGTGTGTTCGGGTGTGTTCGGTTGTGTGTTCGGGTGTGTGTTCGGGTGTGTGTTCGGGTGTGTGTTCGGGTGTCTGTTCGGGTGTGTGTTCGGGTGTGTGTTCGGGTGTGTATTCGGGTGAGTGTTCGGGTGTGTGTTCGGGTGTGTGTTCCGGTGTGTGTTCGGGTGTCTGTTCGGGTGTGTGTTCGGGTGTGTGTTCGGGTGTGTGTTCGGGTGTGTTCGGGTGTGTGTTCGGGTGTGTGTTCGGGTGTGTGTTCGGGTGTGTTCGGGTGTGTGTTCGGGTGTGTGTTCGGGTGTGTTCGGGTGTGTGTTCGGTTGTGTATTCGGGTGCGTGTTCGGGTGTGTGTTCGGGTGTGTTCGGGTGTGTGTTCGGGTGTGTTCGGGTGTGTGTTCTGTTGTGTGTTCGGGTGTGTTCGGTTGTGTGTTCGGGTGTGTGTTCGGGTGTGTGTTCGGGTGTGTGTTCGGGTGTGTTCGGGTGTGTGTTCGGGTGTGTTCGGGTGTGCGTTCGGGTGTGTGTTCGGGTGTGTTCCGGTGTGTGTGCGGGTGTGTATTCGGGTGCGTGTTCGGGTGTGTGTTCGGGTGTGTTCGGGTGTGGGTTCGGGTGTGTGTTCGGGTGTGTGTTCGGGTGTGTGTTCGGGTGTGTTCGGGTGTGTGATCGGGTGTGTTCGGGTGTGTGTTCGGGTTTGTATTCGGTTATGTGTTCGGGTTTGTATTCGGGTGTGTTCGGGTGTGTGTTCGGGTACGTGTTCGGGTGTGTATTCGAATGTGTGTTCGGGTTTGTATTCGGTTGTGTTCGGGTGTGCCTTCCGGGGTGTGTTCGGGTATGTGTTCGGGTGTGTATTCGGGTGTGTGTTCGGGTGTGTGTTCGGGTGTGTTCGGGTGTGTGTTCGGGTGTGTGTTCTGGTGTGTGTTCGGGTGTGTGTTCGTGTGTGTGTTCGGATGTGTGTTCGGGTGTGTGTTCGGGTGTGTGTTCGGGTGTGTGTTCGGGTGTGTGTACGGGTGTGTGTTCGGGGGTGTGTTCGGGTGTGTGTTCGGGTATGTGTTTGGGTGTGTATTCGAGTGTGTGTTTGGGTGTGTGTTCGGGTGTGTTCGGGTGTGTGTTCGGGTGTGTTCGGGTGTGTGTTCGGGTGTGTGTTCGGGTGTGTTCGGGTGTGTGTTCGGGTGTGTGTTCGGGTGTGTGTTCGGTTGTGTGTTCGGGTGTGTGTTCGGGTGTGTGTTCGGGTGTGTGTTCGGGTGTGTGTTCGGGTGTGTTCGGGTGTGTGTTCGGGTGTGTTCGGGTGTGCGTTCGGGTGTGTGTTCGGGTGTGTTCCGGTGTGTGTTCGGGTGTGTATTCGGGTGCGTGTTCGGGTGTGTGTTCGGGTGTGTTCGGGTGTGTGTTCGGGTGTGTGTTTGGGTGTGTGTTCGGGTGTGTTCGGGCGTGTGATCGGGTGTGTTTGGGTGTGTGTTCGGGTTTGTATTCGGGTGTGTGTTCGGGTTTGTATTCGGGTGTGTTCGGGTGTGTGTTCGGGTATGTGTTCGGGTGTTTGTTCGGGTGGGTGTTCGGGTGTGTGTTCGGGTGTGTTCGGGTGTGTGTTCGAGTGTGGGTTCGGGTGTGTTCGGGTGTGTGTTTGGGTGTGTTCGGGTGTGTGTCCGGGTGTGTTCGGGTGTGTGTTCGGGTGTGTGTTCGGGTGTGTTTGTGTGTGTGTTCGGGTGTGTGTTCGGGTGTGTATTCGGGTGTTTGTTCGGGTGTGTGTTTGGGTGTGTTCAGGTGTGTTCGGGTGTGTTCGGGTGTGTGTTCGGGTGTGTTCGGGTGTGTGTTCGGGTGTGTGTTCGGGTGTTTATTCGGGTGTTTGTTCGGGTGTGTGTTTGGGTGTGTTCAGGTGTGTGTACGGGTGTGTTCGGGTGTGTGTTCGGGTTTGTATTCGGGTGTGTGTTCGGGTGTGTGTTCGGGTGTGTTCGGGTGTATGTTCGGGTGTGTTCGGGTGGGTGTTCGGGTGTGTTCGGGTGTGTATTCGGGTGTGTTCGTGTGTGTGTTCGGGTGTGTGTTCGGGTGTGTATTCGGGTGTTCGTTCGGGTGTGTGTTTGGGTGTGTTCAGGTGTGTGTACGGGAGTGTTCGGGTGTGTGTTCGGGTTTGTATTCGGGTGTGTGTTCGGGTGTGTGTTCGGGTGTGTTCGGGTGTGTGTTCGGGTGTGTTCGGGTGGGTGTTCGGGTGTGTTCGGGTGTGTGTTCGGGTGTGTTCGTGTGTGTGTTCGGGTGTGTGTTCGGGTGGGTTCGGGTGTGTGTTCGGGTGGGTTCGGGTGTGTGTTCGGGTGTGTTCGGGTGTGTGTTCGGGTGTGTGTTCGGGTGAGTTCGGGTGTGTGTTGGGGTTTGTATTCGGGTGTGTTCGGGTGTGTGTTCGGGTATGTGTTTGGGTGTGTATTCGAGTGTGTGTTCGGGTGTGTTCGGGTGTGTGTTCGGGTGTGTTCGGGTGTGTGTTCGGGTGTGTGTTCGGGTGTGTTCGGGTGTGTGTTCGGGTGTGTGTTCGGGTGTGTGTTCGGTTGTGTGTTCGGGTGTGTGTTCGGGTGTGTGTTCGGGTGTGTGTTCGGGTGTGTGTTCGGGTGTGTTCGGGTGTGTGTTCGGGTGTGTTCGGGTGTGTGTTCGGGTGTGTGTTCGGGTGTGTGTTCGGGTGTGTGTTCAAGTATGTGTTCGGGTATGCGTTCGGGTGTGTGTTCGGGTGTTTGTTCGGGTGTGTGTTCGGGTTTGCATTCGGGTGTGTGTTCGGGTGTGTGTTCGGGTGTGTGTTCGGGTTTGTATTCGGGTGTGTGTTCGGGTGTGTGTTCGGGTGTGTTCGGGTGTGTGTTCGGGTGTGTGTTCGGGTGTGTTCAGGTGTGTGTTCGGGTGTGTGTTCGGGTGTGTGTTCGGTTGTGTGTTCGGGTGTGTGTTCGGGTGTGTGTTCGGGTGTGTGTTCGGTTGTGTGTTCGGGTGTGTGTTCGGGTGTGTGTTCGGGTGTGTGTTCGGGTGTGTGTTCAAGTATGTGTTCGGGTATGCGTTCGGGTGTGTGTTCGGGTGTTTGTTCGGGTGTGTGTTCGGGTTTGCATTCGGGTGTGTGTTCGGGTATGCGTTCGGGTGTGTGTTCGGGTGTTTGTTCGGGTGTGTGTTCGGGTTTGCATTCGGGTGTGTGTTCGGGTGTGTGTTCGGGTGTGTGTTCGGGTGTGTGTTCGGGTGTGTGTTCGGGTGTCTGTTCGGGTGTGTGTTCGGGTGTGTGTTCGGGTGTGTGTTCGGGTGTGTGTTCGGGTGTGTGTTCGGGTGTGTTCGGTTGTGTGTTCGGGTGTGTGTTCGGGTGTGTGTTCGGGTGTGTGTTCGGGTGTCTGTTCGGGTGTGTGTTCGGGTGTGTGTTCGGGTGTGTATTCGGGTGAGTGTTCGGGTGTGTGTTCGGGTGTGTGTTCGGGTGTGTGTTCGGGTGTCTGTTCGGGTGTGTGTTCGGGTGTGTGTTCGGGTGTGTGTTCGGGTGTGTTCGGGTGTGTGTTCGGGTGTGTGTTCGGGTGTGTGTTCGGGTGTGTGTTCGGGTGTCTGTTCGGGTGTGTGTTCGGGTGTGTGTTCGGGTGTGTGTTCGGGTGTGTGTTCGGGTGTGTGTTCGGGTGTGTTCGGTTGTGTGTTCGGGTGTGTGTTCGGGTGTGTGTTCGGGTGTGTGTTCGGGTGTCTGTTCGGGTGTGTGTTCGGGTGTGTGTTCGGGTGTGTATTCGGGTGAGTGTTCGGGTGTGTGTTCGGGTGTGTGTTCGGGTGTGTGTTCGGGTGTCTGTTCGGGTGTGTGTTCGGGTGTGTGTTCGGGTGTGTGTTCGGGTGTGTTCGGGTGTGTGTTCGGGTGTGTGTTCGGGTGTGTGTTCGGGTGTCTGTTCGGGTGTGTGTTCGGGTGTGTGTTCGGGTGTGTATTCGGGTGAGTGTTCGGGTGTGTGTTCGGGTGTGTGTTCGGGTGTGTGTTCGGGTGTCTGTTCGGGTGTGTGTTCGGGTGTGTGTTCGGGTGTGTGTTCGGGTGTGTTCGGGTGTGTGTTCGGGTGTGTGTTCGGGTGTGTGTTCGGGTGTGTTCGGGTGTGTGTTCAGGTATGTGTTCGGGTGTGCATTCGGGTGTGTGTTCGGGTGTGTGTTCGGGTATGTGTTCGGGTGTGTATACGGGTGTGTGTTCAGGTATGTGTTCGGGTGTGTATTCGGGTGTGTTCGGGTGTGCGTTCGGGTGAGTTTTCGGGTGTGTGTTCGGGTGTCTGTTCGGGTGTGTGTTCGGGTTTGTATTCGGGTGTGTGTTGGGGTTTGTATTCGGGTGTGTTCGGGTGTGTGTTCGGGTATGTGTTCGGGTGTGTATTCGGGTGAGTGTTCGGGTGTGTGTTCGGGTGTGTGTTCGGGTGTGTGTTCGGGTGTCTGTTCGGGTGTGTGTTCGGGTGTGTGTTCGGGTGTGTGTTCGGGTGTGTGTTCGGGTGTGTTCGGTTGTGTGTTCGGGTGTGTGTTCGGGTGTGTGTTCGGGTGTGTGTTCGGGTGTCTGTTCGGGTGTGTGTTCGGGTGTGTGTTCGGGTGTGTATTCGGGTGAGTGTTCGGGTGTGTGTTCGGGTGTGTGTTCCGGTGTGTGTTCGGGTGTCTGTTCGGGTGTGTGTTCGGGTGTGTGTTCGGGTGTGTGTTCGGGTGTGTTCGGGTGTGTGTTCGGGTGTGTGTTCGGGTGTGTGTTCGGGTGTGTTCGGGTGTGTGTTCGGGTGTGTGTTCGGGTGTGTTCGGGTGTGTGTTCGGTTGTGTATTCGGGTGCGTGTTCGGGTGTGTGTTCGGGTGTGTTCGGGTGTGTGTTCGGGTGTGTTCGGGTGTGTGTTCTGTTGTGTGTTCGGGTGTGTTCGGTTGTGTGTTCGGGTGTGTGTTCGGGTGTGTGTTCGGGTGTGTGTTCGGGTGTGTTCGGGTGTGTGTTCGGGTGTGTTCGGGTGTGCGTTCGGGTGTGTGTTCGGGTGTGTTCCGGTGTGTGTGCGGGTGTGTATTCGGGTGCGTGTTCGGGTGTGTGTTCGGGTGTGTTCGGGTGTGGGTTCGGGTGTGTGTTCGGGTGTGTGTTCGGGTGTGTGTTCGGGTGTGTTCGGGTGTGTGATCGGGTGTGTTCGGGTGTGTGTTCGGGTTTGTATTCGGTTATGTGTTCGGGTTTGTATTCGGGTGTGTTCGGGTGTGTGTTCGGGTACGTGTTCGGGTGTGTATTCGAATGTGTGTTCGGGTTTGTATTCGGTTGTGTTCGGGTGTGCCTTCCGGGGTGTGTTCGGGTATGTGTTCGGGTGTGTATTCGGGTGTGTGTTCGGGTGTGTGTTCGGGTGTGTTCGGGTGTGTGTTCGGGTGTGTGTTCTGGTGTGTGTTCGGGTGTGTGTTCGTGTGTGTGTTCGGATGTGTGTTCGGGTGTGTGTTCGGGTGTGTGTTCGGGTGTGTGTTCGGGTGTGTGTACGGGTGTGTGTTCGGGGGTGTGTTCGGGTGTGTGTTCGGGTATGTGTTTGGGTGTGTATTCGAGTGTGTGTTTGGGTGTGTGTTCGGGTGTGTTCGGGTGTGTGTTCGGGTGTGTTCGGGTGTGTGTTCGGGTGTGTGTTCGGGTGTGTTCGGGTGTGTGTTCGGGTGTGTGTTCGGGTGTGTGTTCTGGTGTGTGTTCGGGTGTGTGTTCGTGTGTGTGTTCGGATGTGTGTTCGGGTGTGTGTTCGGGTGTGTGTTCGGGTGTGTGTTCGGGTGTGTGTACGGGTGTGTGTTCGGGGGTGTGTTCGGGTGTGTGTTCGGGTATGTGTTTGGGTGTGTATTCGAGTGTGTGTTTGGGTGTGTGTTCGGGTGTGTTCGGGTGTGTGTTCGGGTGTGTTCGGGTGTGTGTTCGGGTGTGTGTTCGGGTGTGTTCGGGTGTGTGTTCGGGTGTGTGTTCGGGTGTGTGTTCGGGTGTGTTCGGAAGTGTGTTCGGATGTGTGTTCGGGTGCGTTCGGCTGTGTGTTCGGGTTTGTATTCGGGTGTGTTCGGGTGTGCCTTCCGGGGTGTGTTCGGGTATGTGTTCGGGTGTGTATTCGGGTGTGTGTTCGGGTGTGTGTTCGGGTGTGTTCGGGTGTGTGTTCGGGTGTGTGTTCTGGTGTGTGTTCGGGTGTGTGTTCGGGTGTGTGTTCGGGTGTGTGTTCGGGTGTGTGTTCGGGTGTGTGTTCGGGTGTGTGTTCGGGTGTGTGTACGGGTGTGTTCGGGGGTGTGTTCGGGTGTGTGTTCGGGTATGTGTTTGGGTGTGTATTCGAGTGTGTGTTTGGGTGTGTGTTCGGGTGTGTTCGGGTGTGTGTTCGGGTGTGTGTTCGGGTGTGTTCGGGTGTGTGTTCGGGTGTGTGTTCGGGTGTGTGTTCGGTTGTGTGTTCGGGTGTGTGTTCGGGTGTGTGTTCGGGTGTGTGTTCGGGTGTGTGTTCGGGTTTGTTCGGGTGTGTGTTCGGGTGTGTTCTGGTGTGTGTTCGGGTGTGTGTTCGGGTGTGTGTTCGGGTGTGTGTTCGGGTGTGTGTTCAAGTATGTGTTCGGGTATGCATTCGGGTGTGTGTTCGGGTGTTTGTTCGGGTGTGTGTTCGGGTTTGCATTCGGGTGTGTGTTCGGGTGTGTGTTCGGGTGTGTGTTCGGGTTTGTATTCGGGTGTGTGTTCGGGTGTGTGTTTGGGTGTGTGTACAGTTATGTGTTCGAGTGTGCATTCGGGTGTGTGTTCGGGTGTTTGTTCGGGTGTGTGTTCGGGTTTGTATTCGGGTGTGTGTTCGGGTGTGTGTTCGGGTGTGTGTTCGGGTGTGTGTTCAGGTATGTGTTCGGGTGTGCATTCGGGTGTGTGTTCGGGCGTGTGTTCGGGTGTGTGTTCGGGTGTCTGTTCGGGTGTGTGTTCGGGTTTGTATTCGGGTGTGTGTTGGGGTTTGTATTCGGGTGTGTTCGGGGGTGTGTTCGGGTATGTGTTCGGGTGAGTATTCGGGTGAGTGTTCGGGTGTGTGTTCGGGTGTGTGTTCGGGTGTCTGTTCGGGTGTGTGTTCGTGTGTGTGTTCGGGTGTGTGTTCGGGTGTGTGTTCGGGTGTGTGTTCGGGTGTGTTCGGTTGTGTGTTCGGGTGTGTGTTCGGGTGTGTGTTCGGGTGTGTGTTCGGGTGTCTGTTCGGGTGTGTGTTCGGGTGTGTGTTCGGGTGTGTATTCGGGTGAGTGTTCGGGTGTGTGTTCGGGTGTGTGTTCGGGTGTGTGTTCGGGTGTCTGTTCGGGTGTGTGTTCGGGTGTGTGTTCGGGTGTGTGTTCGGGTGTGTTCGGGTGTGTGTTCGGGTGTGTGTTCGGGTGTGTGTTCGGGTGTGTTCGGGTGTGTGTTCAGGTATGTGTTCGGGTGTGCATTCGGGTGTGTGTTCGGGTGTGTGTTCGGGTATGTGTTCGGGTGTGTATACGGGTGTGTGTTCAGGTATGTGTTCGGGTGTGTATTCGGGTGTGTTCGGGTGTGCGTTCGGGTGAGTTTTCGGGTGTGTGTTCGGGTGTCTGTTCGGGTGTGTGTTCGGGTTTGTATTCGGGTGTGTGTTGGGGTTTGTATTCGGGTGTGTTCGGGTGTGTGTTCGGGTATGTGTTCGGGTGTGTATTCGGGTGAGTGTTCGGGTGTGTGTTCGGGTGTGTGTTCGGGTGTGTGTTCGGGTGTCTGTTCGGGTGTGTGTTCGGGTGTGTGTTCGGGTGTGTGTTCGGGTGTGTGTTCGGGTGTGTTCGGTTGTGTGTTCGGGTGTGTGTTCGGGTGTGTGTTCGGGTGTGTGTTCGGGTGTCTGTTCGGGTGTGTGTTCGGGTGTGTGTTCGGGTGTGTATTCGGGTGAGTGTTCGGGTGTGTGTTCGGGTGTGTGTTCCGGTGTGTGTTCGGGTGTTTGTTCGGGTGTGTGTTCGGGTGTGTGTTCGGGTGTGTGTTCGGGTGTGTTCGGGTGTGTGTTCGGGTGTGTGTTCGGGTGTGTGTTCGGGTGTGTTCGGGTGTGTGTTCGGGTGTGTGTTCGGGTGTGTTCGGGTGTGTGTTCGGTTGTGTATTCGGGTGCGTGTTCGGGTGTGTGTTCGGGTGTGTTCGGGTGTGTGTTCGGGTGTGTTCGGGTGTGTGTTCTGTTGTGTGTTCGGGTGTGTTCGGTTGTGTGTTCGGGTGTGTGTTCGGGTGTGTGTTCGGGTGTGTTCGGGTGTGTGTTCGGGTGTGTTCGGGTGTGCGTTCGGGTGTGTGTTCGGGTGTGTTCCGGTGTGTGTGCGGGTTTGTATTCGGTTATGTGTTCGGGTTTGTATTCGGGTGTGTTCGGGTGTGTGTTCGGGTACGTGTTCGGGTGTGTATTCGAATGTGTGTTCGGGTTTGTATTCGGTTGTGTTCGGGTGTGCCTTCCGGGGTGTGTTCGGGTATGTGTTCGGGTGTGTATTCGGGTGTGTGTTCGGGTGTGTGTTCGGGTGTGTTCGGGTGTGTGTTCGGGTGTGTGTTCTGGTGTGTGTTCGGGTGTGTGTTCGTGTGTGTGTTCGGATGTGTGTTCGGGTGTGTGTTCGGGTGTGTGTTCGGGTGTGTGTTCGGGTGTGTGTACGGGTGTGTGTTCGGGGGTGTGTTCGGGTGTGTGTTCGGGTATGTGTTTGGGTGTGTATTCGAGTGTGTGTTTGGGTGTGTGTTCGGGTGTGTTCGGGTGTGTGTTCGGGTGTGTTCGGGTGTGTGTTCGGGTGTGTGTTCGGGTGTGTTCGGGTGTGTGTTCGGGTGTGTGTTCGGGTGTGTGTTCGGTTGTGTGTTCGGGTGTGTGTTCGGGTGTGTGTTCGGGTGTGTGTTCGGGTGTGTGTTCGGGTGTGTTCGGGTGTGTGTTCGGGTGTGTTCGGGTGTGCGTTCGGGTGTGTGTTCGGGTGTGTTCCGGTGTGTGTTCGGGTGTGTATTCGGGTGCGTGTTCGGGTGTGTGTTCGGGTGTGTTCGGGTGTGTGTTCGGGTGTGTGTTTGGGTGTGTGTTCGGGTGTGTTCGGGCGTGTGATCGGGTGTGTTTGGGTGTGTGTTCGGGTTTGTATTCGGGTGTGTGTTCGGGTTTGTATTCGGGTGTGTGTTCGGGTATGTGTTCGGGTGTTTGTTCGGGTGGGTGTTCGGGTGTGTGTTCGGGTGTGTTCGGGTGTGTGTTCGGGTGTGGGTTCGGGTGTGTTCGGGTGTGTGTTTGGGTGTGTTCGGGTGTGTGTCCGGGTGTGTTCGGGTGTGTGTTCGGGTGTGTGTTCGGGTGTGTTTGTGTGTGTGTTCGGGTGTGTGTTCGGGTGTGTATTCGGGTGTTTGTTCGGGTGTGTGTTTGGGTGTGTTCAGGTGTGTTCGGGTGTGTTCGGGTGTGTGTTCGGGTGTGTTCGGGTGTGTGTTCGGGTGTGTGTTCGGGTGTTTATTCGGGTGTTTGTTCGGGTGTGTGTTTGGGTGTGTTCAGGTGTGTGTACGGGTGTGTTCGGGTGTGTGTTCGGGTTTGTATTCGGGTGTGTGTTCGGGTGTGTGTTCGGGTGTGTTCGGGTGTATGTTCGGGTGTGTTCGGGTGGGTGTTCGGGTGTGTTCGGGTGTGTATTCGGGTGTGTTCGTGTGTGTGTTCGGGTGTGTGTTCGGGTGTGTATTCGGGTGTTCGTTCGGGTGTGTGTTTGGGTGTGTTCAGGTGTGTGTACGGGTGTGTTCGGGTGTGTGTTCGGGTTTGTATTCGGGTGTGTGTTCGGGTGTGTGTTCGGGTGTGTTCGGGTGTGTGTTCGGGTGTGTTCGGGTGGGTGTTCGGGTGTGTTCGGGTGTGTGTTCGGGTGTGTTCGTGTGTGTGTTCGGGTGTGTGTTCGGGTGGGTTCGGGTGTGTGTTCGGGTGTGTTCGGGTGTGTGTTCGGGTGTGTGTTCGGGTGTGTTCGGGTGTGTGTTGGGGTTTGTATTCGGGTGTGTTCGGGTGTGTGTTCGGGTATGTGTTTGGGTGTGTATTCGAGTGTGTGTTCGGGTGTGTTCGGGTGTGTGTTCGGGTGTGTTCGGGTGTGTGTTCGTGTGTGTGTTCGGGTGTGTTCGGGTGTGTGTTCGGGTGTGTGTTCGGGTGTGTGTTCGGTTGTGTGTTCGGGTGTGTGTTCGGGTGTGTGTTCGGGTGTGTGTTCGGGTGTGTGTTCGGGTGTGTTCGGGTGTGTGTTCGGGTGTGTTCGGGTGTGTGTTCGGGTGTGTGTTCGGGTGTGTGTTCGGGTGTGTGTTCAAGTATGTGTTCGGGTATGCGTTCGGGTGTGTGTTCGGGTGTTTGTTCGGGTGTGTGTTCGAGTTTGCATTCGGGTGTGTGTTCGGGTGTGTGTTCGGGTGTGTGTTCGGGTTTGTATTCGGGTGTGTGTTCGGGTGTGTGTTCGGGTGTGTTCGGGTGTGTGTTCGGGTGTGTGTTCGGGTGTGTTCAGGTGTGTGTTCGGGTGTGTGTTCGGGTGTGTGTTCGGTTGTGTGTTCGGGTGTGTGTTCGGGTGTGTGTTCGGGTGTGTGTTCGGTTGTGTGTTCGGGTGTGTGTTCGGGTGTGTGTTCGGGTGTGTGTTCGGGTGTGTGTTCGGGTGTGTTCGGGTGTGTGTTCGGGTGTGTTCGGGTGTGTGTTCGGGTGTGTGTTCGGGTGTGTGTTCGGGTGTGTGTTCAAGTATGTGTTCGGGTATGCGTTCGGGTGTGTGTTCGGGTGTTTGTTCGGGTGTGTGTTCGGGTTTGCATTCGGGTGTGTGTTCGGGTATGCGTTCGGGTGTGTGTTCGGGTGTTTGTTCGGGTGTGTGTTCGGGTTTGCATTCGGGTGTGTGTTCGGGTGTGTGTTCGGGTGTGTGTTCGGGTGTGTGTTCGGGTGTGTGTTCGGGTGTGTGTTCGGGTGTGTGTTCGGGTGTGTTCGGTTGTGTGTTCGGGTGTGTGTTCGGGTGTGTGTTCGGGTGTGTGTTCGGGTGTGTGTTCGGGTGTGTTCGGTTGTGTGTTCGGGTGTGTGTTCGGGTGTGTGTTCGGGTGTGTGTTCGGGTGTGTGTTCGGTTGTGTGTTCGGGTGTGTGTTCGGGTGTGTGTTCGGGTGTGTGTTCGGGTGTGTGTTCGGGTGTGTGTTCGGGTGTGTGTTCGGGTGTGTGTTCGGGTGTGTGTTCGGGTGTGTTCGGTTGTGTGTTCGGGTGTGTGTTCGGGTGTGTGTTCGGGTGTGTGTTCGGGTGTCTGTTCGGGTGTGTGTTCGGGTGTGTGTTCGGGTGTGTATTCGGGTGTGTGTTCGGGTGTGTGTTCGGGTGTGTATTCGGGTGAGTGTTCGGGTGTGTGTTCGGGTGTGTTCGGGTGTGTGATCGGGGGTGTTCGGGTGTGTGTTCGGGTTTGTATTCGGTTATGTGTTCGGGTTTGTATTCGGGTGTGTTCGGGTGTGTGTTCGGGTGTGTGTTCGGGTGTGTGTTCGGGTGTGTTCGGGTGTGTGTTCAGGTATGTGTTCGGGTGTGCATTCGTGTGTGTGTTCGGGTGTGTGTTCGGGTATGTGTTCGGGTGTGTATACGGGTGTGTGTTCAGGTATGTGTTCGGGTGTGTATTCGGGTGTGTTCGGGTGTGCGTTCGGGTGAGTTTTCGGGTGTGTGTTCGGGTGTCTGTTCGGGTGTGTGTTCGGGTTTGTATTCGGGTGTGTGTTGGGGTTTGTATTCGGGTGTGTTCGGGTGTGTGTTCGGGTATGTGTTCGGGTGTGTATTCGGGTGAGTGTTCGGGTGTGTGTTCGGGTGTGTGTTCGGGTGTGTGTTCGGGTGTCTGTTCGGGTGTGTGTTCGGGTGTGTGTTCCGGTGTGTGTTCGGGTGTGTGTTCGGGTGTGTTCGGTTGTTTGTTCGGGTGTGTGTTCGGGTGTGTGTTCGGGTGTGTGTTCGGGTGTCTGTTCGGGTGTGTGTTCGGGTGTGTGTTCGGGTGTGTATTCGGGTGAGTGTTCGGGTGTGTGTTCGGGTGTGTGTTCCGGTGTGTGTTCGGGTGTCTGTTCGGGTGTGTGTTCGGGTGTGTGTTCGGGTGTGTGTTCGGGTGTGTTCGGGTGTGTGTTCGGGTGTGTGTTCGGGTGTGTGTTCGGGTGTGTTCGGGTGTGTGTTCGGGTGTGTGTTCGGGTGTGTTCGGGTGTGTGTTCGGTTGTGTATTCGGGTGCGTGTTCGGGTGTGTGTTCGGGTGTGTTCGGGTGTGTGTTCGGGTGTGTTCGGGTGTGTGTTCTGTTGTGTGTTCGGGTGTGTTCGGTTGTGTGTTCGGGTGTGTGTTCGGGTGTGTGTTCGGGTGTGTGTTCGGGTGTGTTCGGGTGTGTGTTCGGGTGTGTTCGGGTGTGCGTTCGGGTGTGTGTTCGGGTGTGTTCCGGTGTGTGTGCGGGTGTGTATTCGGGTGCGTGTTCGGGTGTGTGTTCGGGTGTGTTCGGGTGTGGGTTCGGGTGTGTGTTCGGGTGTGTGTTCGGGTGTGTGTTCGGGTGTGTTCGGGTGTGTGATCGGGTGTGTTCGGGTGTGTGTTCGGGTTTGTATTCGGTTATGTGTTCGGGTTTGTATTCGGGTGTGTTCGGGTGTGTGTTCGGGTACGTGTTCGGGTGTGTATTCGAATGTGTGTTCGGGTTTGTATTCGGTTGTGTTCGGGTGTGCCTTCCGGGGTGTGTTCGGGTATGTGTTCGGGTGTGTATTCGGGTGTGTGTTCGGGTGTGTGTTCGGGTGTGTTCGGGTGTGTGTTCGGGTGTGTGTTCTGGTGTGTGTTCGGGTGTGTGTTCGTGTGTGTGTTCGGATGTGTGTTCGGGTGTGTGTTCGGGTGTGTGTTCGGGTGTGTGTTCGGGTGTGTGTACGGGTGTGTGTTCGGGGGTGTGTTCGGGTGTGTGTTCGGGTATGTGTTTGGGTGTGTATTCGAGTGTGTGTTTGGGTGTGTGTTCGGGTGTGTTCGGGTGTGTGTTCGGGTGTGTTCGGGTTTGTGTTCGGGTGTGTGTTCGGGTGTGTTCGGGTGTGTGTTCGGGTGTGTGTTCGGGTGTGTGTTCGGTTGTGTGTTCGGGTGTGTGTTCGGGTGTGTGTTCGGGTGTGTGTTCGGGTGTGTGTTCGGGTGTGTTCGGGTGTGTGTTCGGGTGTGTTCGGGTGTGCGTTCGGGTGTGTGTTCGGGTGTGTTCCGGTGTGTGTTCGGGTGTGTATTCGGGTGCGTGTTCGGGTGTGTGTTCGGGTGTGTTCGGGTGTGTGTTCGGGTGTGTGTTCGGGTGTGTTCAGGTGTGTGTTCGGGTGTGTGTTCGGGTGTGTGTTCGGTTGTGTGTTCGGGTGTGTGTTCGGGTGTGTGTTCGGGTGTGTGTTCGGTTGTGTGTTCGGGTGTGTGTTCGGGTGTGTGTTCGGGTGTGTGTTCGGGTGTGTGTTCGGGTGTGTTCGGGTGTGTGTTCGGGTGTGTTCGGGTGTGTGTTCGGGTGTGTGTTCGGGTGTGTGTTCGGGTGTGTGTTCAAGTATGTGTTCGGGTATGCGTTCGGGTGTGTGTTCGGGTGTTTGTTCGGGTGTGTGTTCGGGTTTGCATTCGGGTGTGTGTTCGGGTATGCGTTCGGGTGTGTGTTCGGGTGTTTGTTCGGGTGTGTGTTCGGGTTTGCATTCGGGTGTGTGTTCGGGTGTGTGTTCGGGTGTGTGTTCGGGTGTCTGTTCGGGTGTGTGTTCGGGTGTGTGTTCGGGTGTGTGTTCGGGTGTGTGTTCGGGTGTGTGTTCGGGTGTGTTCGGTTGTGTGTTCGGGTGTGTGTTCGGGTGTGTGTTCGGGTGTGTGTTCGGGTGTCTGTTCGGGTGTGTGTTCGGGTGTGTGTTCGGGTGTGTATTCGGGTGAGTGTTCGGGTGTGTGTTCGGGTGTGTGTTCGGGTGTGTGTTCGGGTGTCTGTTCGGGTGTGTGTTCGGGTGTGTGTTCGGGTGTGTGTTCGGGTGTGTTCGGGTGTGTGTTCGGGTGTGTGTTCGGGTGTGTGTTCGGGTGTGTTCGGGTGTGTGTTCAGGTATGTGTTCGGGTGTGCATTCGGGTGTGTGTTCGGGTGTGTGTTCGGGTATGTGTTCGGGTGTGTATACGGGTGTGTGTTCAGGTATGTGTTCGGGTGTGTATTCGGGTGTGTTCGGGTGTGCGTTCGGGTGAGTTTTTCGGGTGTGTGTTCGGGTGTCTGTTCGGGTGTGTGTTCGGGTTTGTATTCGGGTGTGTGTTGGGGTTTGTATTCGGGTGTGTTCGGGTGTGTGTTCGGGTATGTGTTCGGGTGTGTATTCGGGTGAGTGTTCGGGTGTGTGTTCGGGTGTGTGTTCGGGTGTGTGTTCGGGTGTCTGTTCGGGTGTGTGTTCGGGTGTGTGTTCGGGTGTGTGTTCGGGTGTGTGTTCGGGTGTGTTCGGTTGTGTGTTCGGGTGTGTGTTCGGGTGTGTGTTCGGTTGTGTGTTCGGGTGTCTGTTCGGGTGTGTGTTCGGGTGTGTGTTCGTGTGTGTTCGGGTGAGTGTTCGGGTGTGTGTTCGGGTGTGTGTTCCGGTGTGTGTTCGGGTGTCTGTTCGGGTGTGTGTTCGGGTGTGTGTTCGGGTGTGTGTTCGGGTGTGTTCGGGTGTGTGTTCGGGTGTGTGTTCGGGTGTGTGTTCGGGTGTGTTCGGGTGTGTGTTCGGGTGTGTGTTCGGGTGTGTTCGGGTGTGTGTTCGGTTGTGTATTCGGGTGCGTGTTCGGGTGTGTGTTCGGGTGTGTTCGGGTGTGTGTTCGGGTGTGTTCGGGTGTGTGTTCGGGTGTGTGTTCGGGTGTGTTCGGTTGTGTGTTCGGGTGTGTGTTCGGGTGTGTGTTCGGGTGTGTTCGGGTGTGTGTTCGGGTGTGTTCGGGTGTGCGTTCGGGTGTGTGTTCGGGTGTGTTCCGGTGTGTGTGCGGGTGTGTATTCGGGTGCGTGTTCGGGTGTGTGGTCGGGTGTGTTCGGGTGTGGGTTCGGGTGTGTGTTCGGGTGTGTGTTCGGGTGTGTGTTCGGGTGTGTTCGGGTGTGTGATCGGGTGTGTTCGGGTGTGTGTTCGGGTTTGTATTCGGTTATGTGTTCGGGTTTGTATTCGGGTGTGTTCGGGTGTGTGTTCGGGTACGTGTTCGGGTGTGTATTCGAATGTGTGTTCGGGTTTGTATTCGGTTGTGTTCGGGTGTGCCTTCCGGGGTGTGTTCGGGTATGTGTTCGGGTGTGTATTCGGGTGTGTGTTCGGGTGTGTGTTCGGGTGTGTTCGGGTGTGTGTTCGGGTGTGTGTTCTGGTGTGTGTTCGGGTGTGTGTTCGTGTGTGTGTTCGGGTGTGTGTTCGGGTGTGTGTTCGGGTGTGTGTTCGGGTGTGTGTTCGGGTGTGTGTACGGGTGTGTTCGGGGGTGTGTTCGGGTGTGTGTTCGGGTATGTGTTTGGGTGTGTATTCGAGTGTGTGTTTGGGTGTGTGTTCGGGTGTGTTCGGGTGTGTGTTCGGGTGTGTTCGGGTGTGTGTTCGGGTGTGTGTTCGGGTGTGTTCGGGTGTGTGTTCTGGTGTGTGTTCGGGTGTGTGTTCGGTTGTGTGTTCGGGTGTGTGTTCGGGTGTGTGTTCGGGTGTGTGTTCGGGTGTGTGTTCGGGTGTGTTCGGGTGTGTGTTCGGGTGTGTTCGGGTGTGCGTTCGGGTGTGTGTTCGGGTGTGTTCCGGTGTGTGTTCGGGTGTGTATTCGGGTGCGTGTTCGGGTGTGTGTTCGGGTGTGTTCGGGTGTGTGTTCGGGTGTGTGTTTGGGTGTGTGTTCGGGTGTGTTCGGGCGTGTGATCGGGTGTGTTTGGGTGTGTGTTCGGGTTTGTATTCGGGTGTGTGTTCGGGTTTGTATTCGGGTGTGTTCGGGTGTGTGTTCGGGTATGTGTTCGGGTGTTTGTTCGGGTGGGTGTTCGGGTGTGTGTTCGGGTGTGTTCGGGTGTGTGTTCGGGTGTGGGTTCGGGTGTGTTCGGGTGTGTGTTCGGGTGTGTTCGGGTGTGTGTCCGGGTGTGTTCGGGTGTGTGTTCGGGTGTGTGTTCGGGTGTGTTTGTGTGTGTGTTCGGGTGTGTGTTCGGGTGTGTATTCGGGTGTTTGTTCGGGTGTGTGTTTGGGTGTGTTCAGGTGTGTTCGGGTGTGTTCGGGTGTGTGTTCGGGTGTGTTCGGGTGTGTGTTCGGGTGTGTGTTCGGGTGTTTATTCGGGTGTTTGTTCGGGTGTGTGTTTGGGTGTGTTCAGGTGTGTGTACGGGTGTGTTCGGGTGTGTGTTCGGGTTTGTATTCGGGTGTGTGTTCGGGTGTGTGTTCGGGTGTGTTCGGGTGTATGTTCGGGTGTGTTCGGGTGGGTGTTCGGGTGTGTTCGGGTGTGTATTCGGGTGTGTTCGTGTGTGTGTTCGGGTGTGTGTTCGGGTGTGTATTCGGGTGTTCGTTCGGGTGTGTGTTTGGGTGTGTTCAGGTGTGTGTACGGGTGTGTTCGGGTGTGTGTTCGGGTTTGTATTCGGGTGTGTGTTCGGGTGTGGTTCGGGTGTGTTCGGGTGTGTGTTCGGGTGTGTTCGGGTGGGTGTTCGGGTGTGTTCGGGTGTGTGTTCGGGTGTGTTCGTGTGTGTGTTCGGGTGTGTGTTCGGGTGGGTTCGGGTGTGTGTTCGGGTGTGTTCGGGTGTGTGTTCGGGTGTGTGTTCGGGTGTGTTCGGGTGTGTGTTGGGGTTTGTATTCGGGTGTGTTCGGGTGTGTGTTCGGGTATGTGTTCGGGTGTGTATTCGGGTGTGTGTTCGGGTGTGTGTTCGGGTGTGGGTTCGGGTGTGTATTCGGGTGTGTGTTCGAGTGTGTGTTCGGGGGTGTACTCGGGTGTGTGTTCGGGTGTGTTCGGGTGTGAGTTCGGGTTTGTATTCGGGTGTGTGTTGGGGTTTGTATTCGGGTGTGTTCGGGTGTGTGTTCGGGTATGTGTTCGGGTGTGTATTCGGGTGTGTGTTCGGGTGTGTTCGGGTGTGTGTTCGGGTGTGTGTTCGAGTGTGTGTTCGGGGATGTGCTCGGGTGTGTGTTCGGGTGTGTTCGGGTGTGAGTTCGGGTTTGTATTCGGGTGTGTGTTGGGATTTGTATTCGGGTGTGTTCGGGTGTGTGTTCGGGTATGTGTTCGGGTGTGTATTCGGGTGTGTGTTCGGGTGTATGTTCGGGGGTGTGTTCGGGTGTGTGTTCGGGTGTGTTCGGGTGTGTGTTCGGGTTTGTATTTGGGTGTGTGTTGGGGTTTGTATTCGGGTGTGTTCGGGTGTGTGTTCGGGTATGAGTTCGGGTGTGTATTCGGGTGTGTGTTCTGGTGTGTTCTGGTGTGTGTTCGGGTGTGTGTTCGGGTGTGTGTTCCGGTGTGTGTTCGGGTGGGTTCGGGTGTGTGTTCGGGTGTGTGTTCGGGTGTGTTCTGGTGTGTGTTCGGGTGTGTGTTCGGGTGTGTTCGGGTGTGTGTTCGGGTGTGTGTTCGGGTGTGTGTTCGAGTGTGTTCGGGTGTGAGATCGGGTGTGTTCGGGTGTGTGTTCGGGTGTGTGTTCGGGTGTGTGTTCGGGTGTGTATTCGGGTGTGTGTTCGAGTGTGTGTTCGGGGGTGTGCTCGGGTGTGTGTTCGGGTGTGTTCGGGTGTGAGTTCGGGTTTGTATTCGGGTGTGTGTTGGGGTTTGTATTCGGGTGTGTTCGGGTGTGTGTTCGGGTATGTGTTCGGGTGTGTATTCGGGTGTGTGTTCGGGTGTGTGTTCGGGGGTGTGTTCGGGTGTGTGTTCGGGTGTGTTCGGGTGTGTGTTCGGGTTTGTATTTGGGTGTGTGTTGGGGTTTGTATTCGGGTGTGTTCGGGGGTGTGTTCGGGTATGAGTTCGGGTGTGTATTCGGGTGGGTGTTCTGGTGTGTGTTCGGGTGTGTGTTCGGGTGTGTGTTCGGGTGTGTGTTCGGGTGTGTGTTCGGGTGTGTGTTCAAGTATGTGTTCGGGTATGCATTCGGGTGTGTGTTCGGGTGTTTGTTCGGGTGTGTGTTCGGGTTTGCATTCGGGTGTGTGTTCGGGTGTGTGTTCGGGTTTGTATTCGGGTGTGTTTTCGGGTGTGTGTTTGGGTGTGTGTACAGGTATGTGTTCGAGTGTGCATTCGGGTGTGTGTTCGGGTGTTTGTTCGGGTGTGTGTTCGGGTTTGTATTCGGGTGTGTGTTCGGGTGTGTGTTCGGGTGTGTGTTCAGGTATGTGTTCGGGTGTGCATTCGGGTGTCTGTTCGGGTGTGTATTCGGGTGCGTGTTCGGGTGTGTGTTCGGGTGTGTTCGGGTGTGTTCGGGTGTGTGTTCGGGTGTGTTCGGTTGTGTGTTCGGGTGTGTGTTCGGGTGTGTGTTCGGGTGTGTGTTCGGGTGTGTGTTCGGGTGTGTGTTCGGGTGTGTGTTCGGGTGTGTTCGGGTGTGCGTTCGGGTGTGTGTTCGGGTGTGTTCCGGTGTGTGTTCGGGTGTGTATTCGGGTGCGTGTTCGGGTGTGTGTTCGGGTGTGTTCGGGTGTGGGTTCGGGTGTGTGTTCGGGTGTGTGTTCGGGTGTGTGTTCGGGTGTGTTCGGGTGTGTGATCGGGTGTGTTCGGGTGTGTGTTCGGGTTTGTATTCGGTTATGTGTTCGGGTTTGTATTCGGGTGTGTTCGGGTGTGTGTTCGGGTACGTGTTCGGGTGTGTATTCGAATGTGTGTTCGGGTGTGTGTTCGGGTGTGTGTTCGGGTGTGTTCGGAAGTGTGTTCGGATGTGTGTTCGGGTGCGTTCGGCTGTGTGTTCGGGTTTGTATTCGGGTGTGTGTTCGGGTGTGTGTTCGGGTGTGTTCGGGTGTGTGTTCGGGTGTGTGTTCTGGTGTGTGTTCGGGTGTGTGTTCGGGTGTGTGTTCGGGTGTGTGTTCGGGTGTGTGTTCGGGTGTGTGTTCGGGTGTGTGTTCGGGTGTGTGTACGGGTGTGTGTTCGGGGGTGTGTTCGGGTGTGTGTTCGGGTATGTGTTTGGGTGTGTATTCGAGTGTGTGTTTGGGTGTGTGTTCGGGTGTGTTCGGGTGTGTGTTCGGGTGTGTGTTCGGGTGTGTTCGGGTGTGTGTTCGGGTGTGTATTCGGGTGTGTGTTCGGGTGTGTGTTCGGGTGTGTGTTCGGGTGTGTTCGGGTGTGTGTTCGGGTGTGTTCGGGTGTGTGTTCGGGTGTGTGTTCGGGTGTGTGTTCGGGTGTGTGTTCAAGTATGTGTTCGGGTATGCATTCGGGTGTGTGTTCGGGTGTTTGTTCGGGTGTGTGTTCGGGTTTGCATTCGGGTGTGTGTTCGGGTGTGTGTTCGGGTGTGTGTTCGGGTTTGTATTCGGGTGTGTGTTCGGGTGTGTGTTTGGGTGTGTGTACAGGTATGTGTTCGAGTGTGCATTCGGGTGTGTGTTCGGGTGTTTGTTCGGGTGTGTGTTCGGGTTTGTATTCGGGTGTGTGTTCGGGTGTGTGTTCGGGTGTGTGTTCGGGTGTGTGTTCAGGTATGTGTTCGGGTGTGCATTCGGTTGTGTGTTCGGGCGTGTGTTCGGGTGTGTGTTCGGGTGTGTGTTCGGGTGTCTGTTCGGGTGTGTGTTCGGGTTTGTATTCGGGTGTGTGTTGGGGTTTGTATTCGGGTGTGTTCGGGTGTGTGTTCGGGTATGTGTTCGGGTGAGTATTCGGGTGAGTGTTCGGGTGTGTGTTCGGGTGTGTTTTCGGGTGTGTGTTCGGGTGTGTTTTCGGGTGTGTGTTCGGGTGTCTGTTCGGGTGTGTGTTCGGGTGTGTGTTCGGGTGTGTGTTCGGGTGTGTGTTCGGGTGTGTGTTCGGGTGTGTTCGGTTGTGTGTTCGGGTGTGTGTTCGGGTGTGTGTTCGGGTGTGTGTTCGGGTGTCTGTTCGGGTGTGTGTTCGGGTGTGTGTTCGGGTGTGTATTCGGGTGAGTGTTCGGGTGTGTGTTCGGGTGTGTGTTCGGGTGTGTGTTCGGGTGTCTGTTCGGGTGTGTGTTCGGGTGTGTGTTCGGGTGTGTGTTCGGGTGTGTTCGGGTGTGTGTTCGTGTGTGTGTTCGGGTGTGTGTTCGGGTGTGTTCGGGTGTGTGTTCAGGTATGTGTTCGGGTGTGCCTTCGGGTGTGTGTTCGGGTGTGTGTTCGGGTGTGTGTTCGGGTGTGTATACGGGTGTGTGTTCAGGTATGTGTTCGGGTGTGTATTCGGGTGTGTTCGGGTGTGCGTTCGGGTGAGTTTTCGGGTGTGTGTTCGGGTGTCTGTTCGGGTGTGTGTTCGGGTTTGTATTCGGGTGTGTGTTGGGGTTTGTATTCGGGTGTGTTCGGGTGTGTGTTCGGGTATGTGTTCGGGTGTGTATTCGGGTGAGTGTTCGGGTGTGTGTTCGGGTGTGTGTTCGGGTGTGTGTTCGGGTGTGTGTTCGGGTGTCTGTTCGGGTGTGTGTTCGGGTGTGTGTTCGGGTGTGTGTTCGGGTGTGTGTTCGGGTGTGTTCGGTTGTGTGTTCGGGTGTGTGTTCCGGTGTCTGTTCGGGTGTGTGTTCGGGTGTGTGTTCGGGTGTGTATTCGGTTGTCTGTTCGGGTGTGTGTTCGGGTGTGTGTTCGGGTGTGTGTTCGGGTGTGTTCGGGTGTGTGTTCGGGTGTGTGTTCGGGTGTGTGTTCGGGTGTGTGTTCGGGTGTGTTCGGGTGTGTGTTCGGGTGTGTGTTCGGGTGTGTTCGGGTGTGTGTTCGGTTGTGTATTCGGGTGCGTGTTCGGGTGTGTGTTCGGGTGTGTTCGGGTGTGTGTTCGGGTGTGTTCGGGTGTGTGTTCGGGTGTGTGTTCGGGTGTGTTCGGTTGTGTGTTCGGGTGTGTGTTTGGGTGTGTGTTCGGGTGTGTGTTCGGGTGTGTGATCGGGTGTGTGTTCGGGTGTGTTCGGGTGTGTGTTCGGGTGTGTTCGGGTGTGCGTTCGGGTGTGTGTTCGGGTGTGTTCCGGTGTGTGTGCGGGTGTGTATTCGGGTGCGTGTTCGGGTGTGTGTTCGGGTGTGTGTTCGGGTGTGTTCGGGTGTGGGTTCGGGTGTGTGTTCGGGTGTGTGTTCGGGTGTGTGTTCGGGTGTGTTCGGGTTTGTATTCGGGTGTGTTCGGGTGTGTGTTCGGGTACGTGTTCGGGTGTGTATTCGAATGTGTATTCGGGTGTGTGTTCGGGTGTGTGTTCGGGTGTGTTCGGAAGTGTGTTCGGATGTGTGTTCGGGTGCGTTCGGCTGTGTGTTCGGGTTTGTATTCGGTTGTGTTCGGGTGTGCCTTCCGGGGTGTGTTCGGGTATGTGTTCGGGTGTGTATTCGGGTGTGTGTTCGGGTGTGTGTTCGGGTGTGTGCGGGTGTGTGTTCGGGTGTGTGTTCTGGTGTGTGTTCGGGTGTGTGTTCGGGTGTGTGTTCGGGTGTGTGTTCGGGTGTGTGTTCGGGTGTGTGTTCGGGTGTGTGTTCGGGTGTGTGTTCGGGTGTGTGTACGGGTGTGTGTTCGGGGGTGTGTTCGGGTGTGTGTTCGGGTATGTGTTTGGGTGTGTATTCGAGTGTGTGTTTGGGTGTGTGTTCGGGTGTGTTCGGGTGTGTGTTCGGGTGTGTGTTCGGGTGTGTGTTCGGTTGTGTGTTCGGGTGTGTGTTCGGGTGTGTGTTCGGGTGTGTGTTCGGGTGTGTTCGGGTGTGTGTTCGGGTGTGTTCGGGTGTGCGTTCGGGTGTGTGTTCGGGTGTGTTCCGGTGTGTGTTCGGGTGTGTATTCGGGTGCGTGTTCGGGTGTTTGTTCGGGTGTGTTCGGGTGTGTGTTCGGGTGTGTGTTTGGGTGTGTGTTCGGGTGTGTTCGGGCGTGTGATCGGGTGTGTTTGGGTGTGTGTTCGGGTTTGTATTCGGGTGTGTGTTCGGGTTTGTATTCGGGTGTGTTCGGGTGTGTGTTCGGGTATGTGTTCGGGTGTTTGTTCGGGTGGGTGTTCGGGTGTGTGTTCGGGTGTGTTCGGGTGTGTGTTCGGGTGTGGGTTCGGGTGTGTTCGGGTGTGTGTTCGGGTGTGTTCGGGTGTGTGTCCGGGTGTGTTCGGGTGTGTCTTCGGG
Organism: Cryptocephalus primarius; assembly: GCA_963576515.1. Taxonomy (NCBI): domain Eukaryota; kingdom Metazoa; phylum Arthropoda; class Insecta; order Coleoptera; family Chrysomelidae; genus Cryptocephalus; species Cryptocephalus primarius. The sequence goes on along the minus strand of OY754939.1, from coordinate 1,152,271 downwards.
TGTGTTTGTGTGTGTGTTCGGGTGTGTGTTCGGGTGTGTATTCGGGTGTTTGTTCGGGTGTGTGTTTGGGTGTGTTCAGGTGTGTTCGGGTGTGTTCGGGTGTGTGTTCGGGTGTGTTCGGGTGTGTGTTCGGGTGTGTGTTCGGGTGTTTATTCGGGTGTTTGTTCGGGTGTGTGTTTGGGTGTGTTCAGGTGTGTGTACGGGTGTGTTCGGGTGTGTGTTCGGGTTTGTATTCGGGTGTGTGTTCGGGTGTGTGTTCGGGTGTGTTCGGGTGTATGTTCGGGTGTGTTCGGGTGTTTGTTCGGGTGTGTTCGGGTGTGTGTTCGGGTGTGTTCGTGTGTGTGTTCGGGTGTGTGTTCGGGTGTGTATTCGGGTGTTTGTTCGGGTGTGTGTTTGGGTGTGTTCAGGTGTGTGTACGGGTGTGTTCGGGTGTGTGTTCGGGTTTGTATTCGGGTGTGTGGTCGGGTGTGTGTTCGGGTGTGTTCGGGTGTGTGTTCGGGTGTGTTCGGGTGGGTGTTCGGGTGTGTTCGGGTGTGTGTTCGGGTGTGTTCGTGTGTGTGTTCGGGTGTGTGTTCGGGTGTGTATTCGGGTGTTTGTTCGGGTGTGTGTTTGGGTGTGTTCAGGTGTGTGTTCGGGTGTGTTTGGGTGAGTGTTCAGGTGTGTTCGGGTGTGTGTTCGGGTGTGTGTTCGGGTGGGTTCGGGTGTGTGTTCGGGTGTGTTCGGGTGTGTGTTCGGGTGTGTGTTCGGGTGTGTTCGGGTGTGTGTTGGGGTTTGTATTCGGGTGTGTTCGGGTGTGTGTTCGGGTATGTGTTCGGGTGTGTATTCGGGTGTGTGTTCGGGTGTGTGTTCGGGTGTGGGTTCGGGTGTGTATTCGGGTGTGTGTTCGAGTGTGTGTTCGGGGGTGTACTCGGGTGTGTGTTCGGGTGTGTTCGGGTGTGAGTTCGGGTGTGTGTTCGGGTGTGTTCGGGTGTGAGTTCGGGTTTGTATTCGGGTGTGTGTTGGGGTTTGTATTCGGGTGTGTTCGGGTGTGTGTTCGGGTATGTGTTCGGGTGTGTATTCGGGTGTGTGTTCGAGTGTGTTCGGGTGTGTGTTCGGGTGTGTGTTCGAGTGTGTGTTCGGGGGTGTGCTCGGGTGTGTGTTCGGGTGTGTTCGGGTGTGAGTTCGGGTTTGTATTCGGGTGGGTGATGGGATTTGTATTCGGGTGTGTTCGGGTGTGTGTTCGGGTATGTGTTCGGTTGTGTATTCGGGTGTGTGTTCGGGTGTGTGTTCGGGTGTGTTCGGGTGTGTGTTCGGGTGTGTTCGGGTGGGTGTTCGGGTGTGTTCGGGTGTGTGTTCGGGTGTGTTCGTGTGTGTGTTCGGGTGTGTGTTCGGGTGTGTATTCGGGTGTTTGTTCGGGTGTGTGTTTGGGTGTGTTCAGGTGTGTGTTCGGGTGTGTTTGGGTGAGTGTTCGGGTGTGTTCGGGGGTGTGTTCGGGTGTGTGTTCGGGTGTGTTCGGGTTTGTATTTGGGTGTGTGTTGGGGTTTGTATTCGGGTGTGTTCGGGTGTGTGTTCGGGTATGAGTTCGGGTGTGTATTCGGGTGTGTGTTCTGGTGTGTTCTGGTGTGTGTTCGGGTGTGTGTTCGGGTGTGTGTTCGGGTGTGTGTTCGGGTGGGTTCGGGTGTGTGTTCGGGTGTGTGTTCGGGTGTGTTCTGGTGTGTGTTCGGGTGTGTGTTCGGGTGTGTTCGGGTGTGTGTTCGGGTGTGTGTTCGGGTGTGTGTTCGAGTGTGTTCGGGTGTGAGATCGGGTGTGTTCGGGTGTGTGTTCGGGTTTGTATTTGGGTGTGTGTTCGGGTTTGTATTCGGGTGTGTTCGGGTGTGTGTTCGGGTATGTGTTCGGGTGTGTATTCGGGTGTGTGTTCGGGTGTGTTCGGGTGTGGGTTCGGGTGTGTGTTCGGGTGTGTTCGGGTGTGTGTTCGGGTGTGTGTCCGGGTGTGTTCGTGTGTGTGTTCGGCTTTGTATTCGGGTGTGTGTTCGGGTGTGTGTTCGGATGTGTTCGGTTGTGTGTTCGGGTTTGTATTCGGGTGTGTGTTCGGGTGTGTGTTCGGGGGTGTATTGGGGTGTGTGTTCGGGTGTGTTCGGGTGTGTGTTCGGGTTTGTATTCGGGTGTGTGTTCGGGTATGTGTTCGGGTGTGTATTCGGGTGTGTGTTCGGGTGTGTGTTCGGGGGTGTGTTCGGGAGTGTGTTCGGGTGTGTTCGGGTGTGTGTTCGGGTTTGTATTCGGGTGTGTTTTGGGGTTTGTATTCGGGTGTGTTCGGGTGTGTGTTCGGGTATGTGTTCGGGTGTGTATTCGGGTGTGTGTTCGGGTGTGTATTCGGGTGTGTGTTCGATTGTGTGTTCGGGTGTGTTCGGGTGTGTGTTCGGGGTGTGTGTTCGGTTGTGTGTTCGGGTGTGTGTTCGGGTGTGTGTTCGGGTGGGTTCGGGTGTGTGTTCGGGTGTGTGTTCGGGATTGTATTCGGGTGTGTGTTTGGGTGTGTGTTCGGGGGTGTGTTCGGGTTTGTATTCGGGTGTGTGTTCGGGTGTGTTCGGGTTTGTGTTCGGGTGTGTTCGGGTGTGTTCGGGTGTGTGTTCGGGTGTGTTCGTGTGTGTGTTCGGGTGTGTGTTCGGGTGTATATTCGGGTGTTTGTTCGGGTGTGTGTTTGGGTGTGTTCAGGTGTGTGTTCGGGTGTGTTCGGATGTGTGTTCGGGTGTGTTCGGGTGTGTGTTCGGGGTATGTGTTCGGGTGTGTTCGGTTGTGTGTTCGGGTGTGTGTTCGGGTGTGTGTTCGGGTGTGTTCGGGTGTGTGATCGGGTGTGTTCGGGTGTGTGTTCGGGTTTGTATTCGGGTATGTGTTCGGGTGTGTATTCGAGTGTGTGTTCGGGTGTGTGCTCGGGTGTGTGTTCGCGTGTGTGTTCGGGTGTGTGATCGGGTGTGTTCGGGTGTGTGTTCGGGTTTGTATTCGGGTATGTGTTCGGGTGTGTATTCGAGTGTGTGTTCGGGTGTGTTCTCGGGTGTGTGTTCGGGTGTGTGTTCGGGTGTGTGTTCGGGTGTGTTCGAGTGTGTGTTCGGGTGTGTGATCGGGTGCGTTCGGGTGTGTGTTCGAGTTTGTATTCGGGTGTGTTCGGGTGTGCGTTCGGGTGTGTCTTCGGGTATGTGTTCGGGTTTGTATTCGGGTGTGTTCGGGTGTGCGTTCGGGTGTGTCTTCGGGTATGTGTTCGGGTGTGTGTTCGGGTGTGTGATCGGGTGCGTTCGGGTGTGTGTTCGGGTTTGTATTCGGGTGTGTTCGGGTGTGTGTTCGGGTGTGTGTTCGGGTGTGTGTTCTGGTGTGTGTTCGGGTGTGTGTTCGGGTGTGTGTTCGGGTGTGTGTTCGGGTGTGTGTTCGGGTGTGTGTTCGGGTGTGTGTTCGGGTGTGTGTTCGGGTGTGTGTTCGGGGGTGTGTTCGGGTGTGTGTTCGGGTATGTGTTTGGGTGTGTATTCGAGTGTGTGTTCGGGTGCGTGTTCGGGTGTGTGTTCGGGTGTGTGTTCGGGTGTGTATTCGGGTGTGTGTTCGGGTGTGTGTTCGGGTTTGTATTCGGGGGGGTGTTCGGGTGTGTGTTCGGGTGTTTGTTCGGGTGTGTTCGGGTGTGTGTTCGGGTTTGTATTCGGGTGTGTGTTCGGGTGTGTGTTCGGGTGTGTGTTCGGGTGTGTGTTCGGGTGTGTGTTCGGGTGTGTGTTCGGGTGTGTGTTCGGGTGTGTGTTCGGGTGTGTGTTCGGGTGTGTTCGGTTGTGTGTTCGGGTGTGTGTTCCGGTGTCTGTTCGGGTGTGTGTTCGGGTGTGTGTTCGGGTGTGTATTCGGGTGTCTGTTCGGGTGTGTGTTCGGGTGTGTGTTCGGGTGTGTGTTCGGGTGTGTTCGGGTGTGTGTTCGGGTGTGTGTTCGGGTGTGTGTTCGGGTGTGTTCGGGTGTGTGTTCGGGTGTGTGTTCGGGTGTGTTCGGTTGTGTGTTCGGTTGTGTATTCGGGTGCGTGTTCGGGTGTGTGTTCGGGTGTGTTCGGGTGTGTGTTCGGGTGTGTTCGGGTGTGTGTTCGGGTGTGTGTTCGGGTGTGTTCGGTTGTGTGTTCGGGTGTGTGTTTGGGTGTGTGTTCGGGTGTGTGTTCGGGTGTGTGTTCGGGTGTGTGTTCGGGTGTGTTCGGGTGTGTGTTCGGGTGTGTTCGGGTGTGCGTTCGGGTGTGTGTTCGGGTGTGTTCCGGTGTGTGTGCGGGTGTGTATTCGGGTGCGTGTTCGGGTGTGTGTTCGGGTGTGTGTTCGGGTGTGTTCGGGTGTGGGTTCGGGTGTGTGTTCGGGTGTGTGTTCGGGTGTGTGTTCGGGTGTGTTCGGGTGTGTGATCGGGTGTGTTCGGGTGTGTGTTCGGGTGTGTTCGGAAGTGTGTTCGGATGTGTGTTCGGGTGCGTTCGGCTGTGTGTTCGGGTTTGTATTCGGTTGTGTTCGGGTGTGCCTTCCGGGGTGTGTTCGGGTATGTGTTCGGGTGTGTATTCGGGTGTGTGTTCGGGTGTGTGTTCGGGTGTGTGCGGGTGTGTGTTCGGGTGTGTGTTCTGGTGTGTGTTCGGGTGTGTGTTCGGGTGTGTGTTCGGGTGTGTGTTCGGGTGTGTGTTCGGGTGTGTGTTCGGGTGTGTGTTCGGGTGTGTGTTCGGGTGTGTGTTCGGGTGTGTGTACGGGTGTGTGTTCGGGTGTGTGTTGGGGTTTGTATTCGGGTGTGTTCGGGTGTGTGTTCGGGTATGTGTTCGGGTGTGTATTCGGGTGTGTGTTCGGGTGTGTGTTCGGGTGTGGGTTCGGGTGTGTATTCGGGTGTGTGTTCGAGTGTGTGTTCGGGGGTGTACTCGGGTGTGTGTTCGGGTGTGTTCGGGTGTGAGTTCGGGTTTGTATTCGGGTGTGTGTTGGGGTTTGTATTCGGGTGTGTTCGGGTGTGTGTTCGGGTATGTGTTCGGGTGTGTATTCGGGTGTGTGTTCGGGTGTGTTCGGGTGTGTGTTCGGGTGTGTGTTCGAGTGTGTGTTCGGGGGTGTGCTCGGGTGTGTGTTCGGGTGAGTTCGGGTGTGAGTTCGGGTTTCTATTCGGGTGTGTGATGGGATTTGTATTCGGGTGTGTTCGGGTGTGTGTTCGGGTATGTGTTCGGTTGTGTATTCGGGTGTGTGTTCGGGTGTGTGTTCGGGTGTATGTTCGGGGGTGTGTTCGGGTGTGTGTTCGGGTGTGTTCGGGTGTGTGTTCGGGTTTGTATTTGGGTGTGTGTTGGGGTTTGTATTCGGGTGTGTTCGGGTGTGTGTTCGGGTATGAGTTCGGGTATGTATTCGGGTGTGTGTTCTGGTGTGTTCTGGTGTGTGTTCGGGTGTGTGTTCGGGTGTGTGTTCGGGTGGGTTCGGGTGTGTGTTCGGGTGTGTTCTGGTGTGTGTTCGGGTGTGTGTTCGGGTGTGTTCGGGTGTGTGTTCGGGTGTGTGTTCGGGTGTGTGTTCGAGTGTGTTCGGGTGTGAGATCGGGTGTGTTCGGGTGTGTGTTCGGGTTTGTTTTTGTGTGTGTGTTCGGGTTTGTATTCGGGTGTGTTCGGGTGTGTGTTCGGGTATGTGTTCGGGTGTGTATTCGGGTGTGTGTTCGGGTGTGTTCGGGTGTGGGTTCGGGTGTGTGTTCGGGTGTGTTCGGGTGTGTGTTCGGGTGTGTGTCCGGGTGTGTTCGTGTGTGTGTTCGGCTTTGTATTCGGGTGTGTGTTCGGATGTGTTCGGGTGTGTGTTCGGGTTTGTATTCGGGTGTGTGTTCGGGTGTGTGTTCGGGGGTGTATTGGGGTGTGTGTTCGGGTGTGTGTTCGGGTTTGTATTCGGGTGTGTGTTCGGGTATGTGTTCGGGTGTGTATTCGGGTGTGTGTTCGGGTGTGTGTTCGGGGGTGTGTTCGGGAGTGTGTTCGGGTGTGTTCGGGTGTGTGTTCGGGTTTGTATTCGGGTGTGTTTTGGGGTTTGTATTCGGGTGTGTTCGGGTGTGTGTTCGGGTATGTGTTCGGGTGTGTATTCGGGTGTGTGTTCGGGTGTGTATTCGGGTGTGTGTTCGATTGTGTGTTCGGGTGTGTTCGGGTGTGTGTTCGGGGTGTGTGTTCGGTTGTGTGTTCGGGTGTGTGTTCCGGTGTGTGTTCGGGTGGGTTCGGGTGTGTGTTCGGGTGTGTGTTCGGGTTTGTATTCGGGTGTGTGTTTGGGTGTGTGTTCGGGGGTGTGTTCGGGTTTGTATTCGGGTGTGTGTTCGGGTGTGTTCGGGTTTGTGTTCGGGTGTGTTCGGGTGTGTTCGGGTGTGTGTTCGGGTGTGTTCGTGTGTGTGTTCGGGTGTGTGTTCGGGTGTATATTCGGGTGTTTGTTCGGGTGTGTGTTTGGGTGTGTTCAGGTGTGTGTTCGGGTGTGTTCGGATGTGTGTTCGGGTGTGTTCGGGTGTGTGTTCGGGGTATGTGTTCGGGTGTGTTCGGTTGTGTGTTCGGGTGTGTGTTCGGGTGTGTGTTCGGGTGTGTTCGGGTGTGTGATCGGGTGTGTTCGGGTGTGTGTTCGGGTTTGTATTCGGGTATGTGTTCGGGTGTGTATTCGAGTGTGTGTTCGGGTGTGTGCTCGGGTGTGTTCGCGTGTGTGTTCGGGTGTGTGATCGGGTGTGTTCGGGTGTGTGTTCGGGTTTGTATTCGGGTATGTGTTCGGGTGTGTATTCGAGTGTGTGTTCGGGTGTGTTCTCGGGTGTGTGTTCGGGTGTGTGTTCGGGTGTGTGTTCGGGTGTGTTCGAGTGTGTGTTCGGGTGTGTGATCGGGTGCGTTCGGGTGTGTGTTCGAGTTTGTATTCGGGTGTGTTCGGGTGTGCGTTCGGGTGTGTCTTCGGGTATGTGTTCGGGTTTGTATTCGGGTGTGTTCGGGTGTGCGTTCGGGTGTGTCTTCGGGTATGTGTTCGGGTGTGTGTTCGGGTGTGTGATCGGGTGCGTTCGGGTGTGTGTTCGGGTTTGTATTCGGGTGTGTTCGGGTGTGTGTTCGGGTGTGTGTTCGGGTGTGTGTTCTGGTGTGTGTTCGGGTGTGTATTCGGGTGTGTGTTCGGGTGTGTGTTCGGGTTTGTATTCGGGGGGGTGTTCGGGTGTGTGTTCGGGTGTTTGTTCGGGTGTGTTCGGGTGTGTGTTCGGGTTTGTATTCGGGTGTGTGTTCGGGTGTGTGTTCGGGTGTGTGTTCGGGTGTGTGTTCGGGTGTGTGTTCGGGTGTGTGTTCGGGTGTGTGTTCGGGTGTGTTCGGGTGGGTGTTCGGGTGTGTGTTCGGGTGTGTGTTCGGGTGTGTGTTCGGATTTGTATTCGGGTGTGTGTTCGAGTGTGTGTTCGGGTGTGTGTTCGGGTGTGTGTTCGGGTGTGTGTTCGGGTGTGTGTTCGGGTGTGTGTTCGGGTGTGTGTTCGGATTTGTATTCGGGTGTGTGTTCGAGTGTGTGTTCGGGTGTGTGTTCGGGTGTGTGTTCGGGTGTGTGTTCAGGTGTGTGTTCGGGTGTGTATTCGGGTGTGTGTTTGAGTGTGTGTTCGGGGGTGTGCTCGGGTGTGTGTTCGGGTGTGTTCGGGTGTGAGTTCGGGTTTGTATTCGGGTGTGTGTTGGGGTTTGTATTCGGGTGTGTTCGGGTGTGTGTTCGGGTATGTGTTCGGGTGTGTATTCGGGTGTGTGTTCGGGTGTGTGTTCGGGGGTGTGTTCGGGTGTGTGTTCGGGTGTGTTCGGGTGTGTGTTCGGGTTTGTATTTGGGTGTGTGTTGGGGTTTGTATTCGGGTGTGTTCGGGTGTGTGTTCGGGTATGAGTTCGGGTGTGTGTTCGGGTGTGTGTTCGGGTGTGTGTTCGGGTGTGTGTTCGGGTGTGTGTTCAAGTATGTGTTCGGGTATGCATTCGGGTGTGTGTTCGGGTGTTTGTTCGGGTGTGTGTTCGGGTTTGTATTCGGGTGTGTGTTCGGGTGTGTGTTCGGGTGTGTGTTCAGGTATGTGTTCGGGTGTGCATTCGGGTGTCTGTTCGGGTGTGTATTCGGGTGCGTGTTCGGGTGTGTGTTCGGGTGTGTTCGGGTGTGTTCGGGTGTGTGTTCGGGTGTGTTCGGTTGTGTGTTCGGGTGTGTGTTCGAGTGTGTGTTCGGGTGTGTGTTCGGGTGTGTGTTCGGGTGTGTGTTCGGGTGTGTGTTCGGGTGTGTTCGGGTGTGCGTTCGGGTGTGTGTTCGGGTGTGTTCCGGTGTGTGTTCGGGTGTGTATTCGGGTGCGTGTTCGGGTGTGTGTTCGGGTGTGTGTTCGGGTGTGTTCGGGTGTGGGTTCGGGTGTGTGTTCGGGTGTGTGTTCGGGTGTGTGTTCGGGTGTGTTCGGGTGTGTGATCGGGTGTGTTCGGGTGTGTGTTCGGGTTTGTATTCGGTTATGTGTTCGGGTTTGTATTCGGGTGTGTTCGGGTGTGTGTTCGGGTACGTGTTCGGGTGTGTATTCGAATGTGTGTTCGGGTGTGTGTTCGGGTGTGTGTTCGGGTGTGTTCGGAAGTGTGTTCGGATGTGTGTTCGGGTGCGTTCGGCTGTGTGTTCGGGTTTGTATTCGGGTGTGTGTTCGGGTGTGTGTTCGGGTGTGTTCGGGTGTGTGTTCGGGTGTGTGTTCTGGTGTGTGTTCGGGTGTGTGTTCGGGTGTGTGTTCGGGTGTGTGTTCGGGTGTGTGTTCGGATGTGTGTTCGGGTGTGTGTACGGGTGTGTGTTCGGGGGTGTGTTCGGGTGTGTGTTCGGGTATGTGTTTGGGTGTGTATTCGAGTGTGTGTTCGGGTGTGTTCGGGTGTGTGTTCGGGTGTGTGTTCGGGTGTGTTCGGGTGTGTGTTCGGGTGTGTGTTCGGGTGTGTGTTCGGGTGTGTGTTCGGGTGTGTGTTCGGGTGTGTTCGGGTGTGTGATCGGGTGTGTTCGGGTGTGTGTTCGGGTGTGTGTTCGGGTGTGTGTTCGGGTGTGTGTTCAAGTATGTGTTCGGGTATGCATTCGGGTGTGTGTTCGGGTGTTTGTTCGGGTGTGTGTTCGGGTTTGCATTCGGGTGTGTGTTCGGGTGTGTGTTCGGGTGTGTGTTCGGGTTTGTATACGGGTGTGTGTTCGGGTGTGTGTTTGGGTGTGTGTACAGGTATGTGTTCGAGTGTGCATTCGGGTGTGTGTTCGGGTGTTTGTTCGGGTGTGTGTTCGGGTTTGTATTCGGGTGTGTGTTCGGGTGTGTGTTCGGGTGTGTGTTCGGGTGTGTGTTCAGGTATGTGTTCGGGTGTGCATTCGGGTGTTTGTTCGGGCGTGTGTTCGGGTGTGTGTTCGGGTGTGTGTTCGGGTGTCTGTTCGGGTGTGTGTTCGGGTTTGTATTCGGGTGTGTATTGGGGTTTGTATTCGGGTGTGTTCGGGTGTGTGTTCGGGTATGTGTTCGGGTGAGTATTCGGGTGAGTGTTCGGGTGTGTGTTCGGGTGTGTTTTCGGGTGTGTGTTCGGGTGTCTGTTCGGGTGTGTGTTCGGGTGTGTGTTCGGGTGTGTGTTCGGGTGTGTGTTCGGGTGTGTGTTCGGGTGTGTTCGGTTGTGTGTTCGGGTGTGTGTTCGGGTGTGTGTTCGGGTGTGTGTTCGGGTGTCTGTTCGGGTGTGTGTTCGGGTGTGTGTTCGGGTGTGTATTCGGGTGAGTGTTCGGGTGTGTGTTCGGGTGTGTGTTCGGGTGTGTGTTCGGGTGTCTGTTCGGGTGTGTGTTCGGGTGTGTGTTCGGGTGTGTTCGGGTGTGTGTTCGTGTGTGTGTTCGGGTGTGTGTTCGGGTGTGTTCGGGTGTGTGTTCAGGTATGTGTTCGGGTGTGCCTTCGGGTGTGTGTTCGGGTGTGTGTTCGGGTGTGTGTTCGGGTGTGTATACGGGTGTGTGTTCAGGTATGTGTTCGGGTGTGTATTCGGGTGTGTTCGGGTGTGCGTTCGGGTGAGTTTTCGGGTGTGTGTTCGGGTGTCTGTTCGGGTGTGTGTTCGGGTTTGTATTCGGGTGTGTGTTGGGGTTTGTATTCGGGTGTGTTCGGGTGTGTGTTCGGGTATGTGTTCGGGTGTGTATTCGGGTGAGTGTTCGGGTGTGTGTTCGGGTGTGTGTTCGGGTGTGTGTTCGGGTGTGTGTTCGGGTGTCTGTTCGGGTGTGTGTTCGGGTGTGTGTTCGGGTGTGTGTTCGGGTGTGTGTTCGGGTGTGTTCGGTTGTGTGTTCGGGTGTGCGTTCCGGTGTCTGTTCGGGTGTGTGTTCGGGTGTGTGTTCGGGTGTGTATTCGGGTGTCTGTTCGGGTGTGTGTTCGGGTGTGTGTTCGGGTGTGTGTTCGGGTGTGTTCGGGTGTGTGTTCGGGTGTGTGTTCGGGTGTGTGTTCGGGTGTGTTCGGGTGTGTGTTCGGGTGTGTGTTCGGGTGTGTTCGGGTGTGTGTTCGGTTGTGTATTCGGGTGCGTGTTCGGGTGTGTGTTCGGGTGTGTTCGGGTGTGTGTTCGGGTGTGTTCGGGTGTGTGTTCGGGTGTGTGTTCGGGTGTGTTCGGTTGTGTGTTCGGGTGTGTGTTTGGGTGTGTGTTCGGGTGTGTGTTCGGGTGTGTGTTCGGGTGTGTGTTCGGGTGTGTTCGGGTGTGTGTTCGGGTGTGTTCGGGTGTGCGTTCGGGTGTGTGTTCGGGTGTGTTCCGGTGTGTGTGCGGGTGTGTATTCGGGTGCGTGTTCGGGTGTGTGTTCGAGTGTGTGTTCGGGTGTGTTCGGGTGTGGGTTCGGGTGTGTGTTCGGGTGTGTGTTCGGGTGTGTGTTCGGGTGTGTTCGGGTGTGTGATCGGGTGTGTTCGGGTGTGTTCGGGTTTGTGTTCGGGTGTGTTCGGGTGTGTTCGGGTGTGTGTTCGGGTGTGTTCGTGTGTGTGTTCGGGTGTGTGTTCGGGTGTATATTCGGGTGTTTGTTCGGGTGTGTGTTTGGGTGTGTTCAGGTGTGTGTTCGGGTGTGTTCGGATGTGTGTTCGGGTGTGTTCGGGTGTGTGTTCGGGGTATGTGTTCGGGTGTGTTCGGTTGTGTGTTCGGGTGTGTGTTCGGGTGTGTGTTCGGGTGTGTTCGGGTGTGTGATCGGGTGTGTTCGGGTGTGTGTTCGGGTTTGTATTCGGGTATGTGTTCGGGTGTGTATTCGAGTGTGTGTTCGGGTGTGTGCTCGGGTGTGTTCGCGTGTGTGTTCGGGTGTGTGATCGGGTGTGTTCGGGTGTGTGTTCGGGTTTGTATTCGGGTATGTGTTCGGGTGTGTATTCGAGTGTGTGTTCGGGTGTGTTCTCGGGTGTGTGTTCGGGTGTGTGTTCGGGTGTGTGTTCGGGTGTGTTCGAGTGTGTGTTCGGGTGTGTGATCGGGTGCGTTCGGGTGTGTGTTCGAGTTTGTATTCGGGTGTGTTCGGGTGTGCGTTCGGGTGTGTCTTCGGGTATGTGTTCGGGTTTGTATTCGGGTGTGTTCGGGTGTGCGTTCGGGTGTGTCTTCGGGTATGTGTTCGGGTGTGTGTTCGGGTGTGTGATCGGGTGCGTTCGGGTGTGTGTTCGGGTTTGTATTCGGGTGTGTTCGGGTGTGTGTTCGGGTGTGTGTTCGGGTGTGTGTTCTGGTGTGTGTTCGGGTGTGTATTCGGGTGTGTGTTCGGGTGTGTGTTCGGGTTTGTATTCGGGGGGGTGTTCGGGTGTGTGTTCGGGTGTTTGTTCGGGTGTGTTCGGGTGTGTGTTCGGGTTTGTATTCGGGTGTGTGTTCGGGTGTGTGTTCGGGTGTGTGTTCGGGTGTGTGTTCGGGTGTGTGTTCGGGTGTGTGTTCGGGTGTGTGTTCGGGTGTGTGTTCGGGTGTGTTCGGGTGGGTGTTCGGGTGTGTGTTCGGGTGTGTGTTCGGGTGTGTGTTCGGATTTGTATTCGGGTGTGTGTTCGAGTGTGTGTTCGGGTGTGTGTTCGGGTGTGTGTTCGGGTGTGTGTTCGGGTGTGTGTTCGGGTGTGTGTTCGGGTGTGTGTTCGGATTTGTATTCGGGTGTGTGTTCGAGTGTGTGTTCGGGTGTGTGTTCGGGTGTGTGTTCGGGTGTGTGTTCAGGTGTGTGTTCGGGTGTGTATTCGGGTGTGTGTTTGAGTGTGTGTTCGGGGGTGTGCTCGGGTGTGTGTTCGGGTGTGTTCGGGTGTGAGTTCGGGTTTGTATTCGGGTGTGTGTTGGGGTTTGTATTCGGGTGTGTTCGGGTGTGTGTTCGGGTATGTGTTCGGGTGTGTATTCGGGTGTGTGTTCGGGTGTGTGTTCGGGGGTGTGTTCGGGTGTGTGTTCGGGTGTGTTCGGGTGTGTGTTCGGGTTTGTATTTGGGTGTGTGTTGGGGTTTGTATTCGGGTGTGTTCGGGTGTGTGTTCGGGTATGAGTTCGGGTGTGTGTTCGGGTGTGTGTTCGGGTGTGTGTTCGGGTGTGTGTTCGGGTGTGTGTTCAAGTATGTGTTCGGGTATGCATTCGGGTGTGTGTTCGGGTGTTTGTTCGGGTGTGTGTTCGGGTTTGTATTCGGGTGTGTGTTCGGGTGTGTGTTCGGGTGTGTGTTCAGGTATGTGTTCGGGTGTGCATTCGGGTGTCTGTTCGGGTGTGTATTCGGGTGCGTGTTCGGGTGTGTGTTCGGGTGTGTTCGGGTGTGTTCGGGTGTGTGTTCGGGTGTGTTCGGTTGTGTGTTCGGGTGTGTGTTCGAGTGTGTGTTCGGGTGTGTGTTCGGGTGTGTGTTCGGGTGTGTGTTCGGGTGTGTGTTCGGGTGTGTTCGGGTGTGCGTTCGGGTGTGTGTTCGGGTGTGTTCCGGTGTGTGTTCGGGTGTGTATTCGGGTGCGTGTTCGGGTGTGTGTTCGGGTGTGTGTTCGGGTGTGTTCGGGTGTGGGTTCGGGTGTGTGTTCGGGTGTGTGTTCGGGTGTGTGTTCGGGTGTGTTCGGGTGTGTGATCGGGTGTGTTCGGGTGTGTGTTCGGGTTTGTATTCGGTTATGTGTTCGGGTTTGTATTCGGGTGTGTTCGGGTGTGTGTTCGGGTACGTGTTCGGGTGTGTATTCGAATGTGTGTTCGGGTGTGTGTTCGGGTGTGTGTTCGGGTGTGTTCGGAAGTGTGTTCGGATGTGTGTTCGGGTGCGTTCGGCTGTGTGTTCGGGTTTGTATTCGGGTGTGTGTTCGGGTGTGTGTTCGGGTGTGTTCGGGTGTGTGTTCGGGTGTGTGTTCTGGTGTGTGTTCGGGTGTGTGTTCGGGTGTGTGTTCGGGTGTGTGTTCGGGTGTGTGTTCGGATGTGTGTTCGGGTGTGTGTACGGGTGTGTGTTCGGGGGTGTGTTCGGGTGTGTGTTCGGGTATGTGTTTGGGTGTGTATTCGAGTGTGTGTTCGGGTGTGTTCGGGTGTGTGTTCGGGTGTGTGTTCGGGTGTGTTCGGGTGTGTGTTCGGGTGTGTGTTCGGGTGTGTGTTCGGGTGTGTGTTCGGGTGTGTGTTCGGGTGTGTTCGGGTGTGTGATCGGGTGTGTTCGGGTGTGTGTTCGGGTGTGTGTTCGGGTGTGTGTTCGGGTGTGTGTTCAAGTATGTGTTCGGGTATGCATTCGGGTGTGTGTTCGGGTGTTTGTTCGGGTGTGTGTTCGGGTTTGCATTCGGGTGTGTGTTCGGGTGTGTGTTCGGGTGTGTGTTCGGGTTTGTATACGGGTGTGTGTTCGGGTGTGTGTTTGGGTGTGTGTACAGGTATGTGTTCGAGTGTGCATTCGGGTGTGTGTTCGGGTGTTTGTTCGGGTGTGTGTTCGGGTTTGTATTCGGGTGTGTGTTCGGGTGTGTGTTCGGGTGTGTGTTCGGGTGTGTGTTCAGGTATGTGTTCGGGTGTGCATTCGGGTGTTTGTTCGGGCGTGTGTTCGGGTGTGTGTTCGGGTGTGTGTTCGGGTGTCTGTTCGGGTGTGTGTTCGGGTTTGTATTCGGGTGTGTGTTGGGGTTTGTATTCGGGTGTGTTCGGGTGTGTGTTCGGGTATGTGTTCGGGTGAGTATTCGGGTGAGTGTTCGGGTGTGTGTTCGGGTGTGTTTTCGGGTGTGTGTTCGGGTGTCTGTTCGGGTGTGTGTTCGGGTGTGTGTTCGGGTGTGTGTTCGGGTGTGTGTTCGGGTGTGTGTTCGGGTGTGTTCGGTTGTGTGTTCGGGTGTGTGTTCGGGTGTGTGTTCGGGTGTGTGTTCGGGTGTCTGTTCGGGTGTGTGTTCGGGTGTGTGTTCGGGTGTGTATTCGGGTGAGTGTTCGGGTGTGTGTTCGGGTGTGTGTTCGGGTGTGTGTTCGGGTGTCTGTTCGGGTGTGTGTTCGGGTGTGTGTTCGGGTGTGTTCGGGTGTGTGTTCGTGTGTGTGTTCGGGTGTGTGTTCGGGTGTGTTCGGGTGTGTGTTCAGGTATGTGTTCGGGTGTGCCTTCGGGTGTGTGTTCGGGTGTGTGTTCGGGTGTGTGTTCGGGTGTGTATACGGGTGTGTGTTCAGGTATGTGTTCGGGTGTGTATTCGGGTGTGTTCGGGTGTGCGTTCGGGTGAGTTTTCGGGTGTGTGTTCGGGTGTCTGTTCGGGTGTGTGTTCGGGTTTGTATTCGGGTGTGTGTTGGGGTTTGTATTCGGGTGTGTTCGGGTGTGTGTTCGGGTATGTGTTCGGGTGTGTATTCGGGTGAGTGTTCGGGTGTGTGTTCGGGTGTGTGTTCGGGTGTGTGTTCGGGTGTGTGTTCGGGTGTCTGTTCGGGTGTGTGTTCGGGTGTGTGTTCGGGTGTGTGTTCGGGTGTGTGTTCGGGTGTGTTCGGTTGTGTGTTCGGGTGTGCGTTCCGGTGTCTGTTCGGGTGTGTGTTCGGGTGTGTGTTCGGGTGTGTATTCGGGTGTCTGTTCGGGTGTGTGTTCGGGTGTGTGTTCGGGTGTGTGTTCGGGTGTGTTCGGGTGTGTGTTCGGGTGTGTGTTCGGGTGTGTGTTCGGGTGTGTTCGGGTGTGTGTTCGGGTGTGTGTTCGGGTGTGTTCGGGTGTGTGTTCGGTTGTGTATTCGGGTGCGTGTTCGGGTGTGTGTTCGGGTGTGTTCGGGTGTGTGTTCGGGTGTGTTCGGGTGTGTGTTCGGGTGTGTGTTCGGGTGTGTTCGGTTGTGTGTTCGGGTGTGTGTTTGGGTGTGTGTTCGGGTGTGTGTTCGGGTGTGTGTTCGGGTGTGTGTTCGGGTGTGTTCGGGTGTGTGTTCGGGTGTGTTCGGGTGTGCGTTCGGGTGTGTGTTCGGGTGTGTTCCGGTGTGTGTGCGGGTGTGTATTCGGGTGCGTGTTCGGGTGTGTGTTCGAGTGTGTGTTCGGGTGTGTTCGGGTGTGGGTTCGGGTGTGTGTTCGGGTGTGTGTTCGGGTGTGTGTTCGGGTGTGTTCGGGTGTGTGATCGGGTGTGTTCGGGTGTGTGTTCGGGTTTGTATTCGGTTATGTGTTCGGGTTTGTATTCGGGTGTGTTCGGGTGTGTGTTCGGGTACGTGTTCGGGTGTGTATTCGAATGTGTGTTCGGGTGTGTGTTCGGGTGTGTTCGGAAGTGTGTTCGGATGTGTGTTCGGGTGCGTTCGGCTGTGTGTTCGGGTTTGTATTCGGTTGTGTTCGGGTGTGCCTTCCGGGGTGTGTGCGGGTGTGTGTTCGGGTGTGTGTTCTGGTGTGTGTTCGGGTGTGTGTTCGGGTGTGTGTTCGGGTGTGTGTTCGGGTGTGTGTTCGGGTGTGTGTTCGGGTGTGTGTTCGGGTGTGTGTTCGGGTGTGTGTACGGGTGTGTGTTCGGGGGTGTGTTCGGGTGTGTGTTCGGGTATGTGTTTGGGTGTGTATTCGAGTGTGTGTTTGGGTGTGTGTTCGGGTGTGTTCGGGTGTGTGTTCGGGTGTGTTCGGGTGTGTGTTCGGGTGTGTGTTCGGTTGTGTGTTCGGGTGTGTGTTCGGGTGTGTGTTCGGGTGTGTGTTCGGGTGTGTGTTCGGGTGTGTTCGGGTGTGTGTTCGGGTGTGTTCGGGTGTGCGTTCGGGTGTGTGTTCGGGTGTGTTCCGGTGTGTGTTCGGGTGTGTATTCGGGTGCGTGTTCGGGTGTGTGTTCGGGTGTGTTCGGGTGTGTGTTCGGGTGTGTGTTTGGGTGTGTTTTCGGGTGTGTTCGGGCGTGTGATCGGGTGTGTTTGGGTGTGTGTTCGGGTTTGTATTCGTGTGTGTGTTCGGGTTTGTATTCGGGTGTGTTCGGGTGTGTGTTCGGGTATGTGTTCGGGTGTTTGTTCGGGTGGGTGTTCGGGTGTGTGTTCGGGTGTGTTCGGGTGTGTGTTCGGGTGTGGGTTCGGGTGTGTTCGGTTGTGTTCGGGTGTGTGTCCGGGTGTGTTCGGGTGTGTGTTCGGGTGTGTTTGTGTGTGTGTTCGGGTGTGTGTTCGGGTGTGTATTCGGGTGTTTGTTCGGGTGTGTGTTTGGGTGTGTTCAGGTGTGTTCGGGTGTGTTCGGGTGTGTGTTCGGGTGTGTTCGGGTGTGTGTTCGGGTGTGTGTGGGTGTTTATTCGGGTGTTTGTTCGGGTGTGTGTTTGGGTGTGTTCAGGTGTGTGTACGGGTGTGTTCGGGTGTGTGTTCGGGTTTGTATTCGGGTGTGTGTTCGGGTGTGTTCGGGTGTATGTTCGGGTGTGTTCGGGTGTTTGTTCGGGTGTGTTCGGGTGTGTGTTCGGGTGTGTTCGTGTGTGTGTTCGGGTGTGTGTTCGGGTGTGTATTCGGGTGTTTGTTCGGGTGTGTGTTTGGGTGTGTTCAGGTGTGTGTACGGGTGTGTTCGGGTGTGTGTTCGGGTTTGTATTCGGGTGTGTGTTCGGGTGTGTGTTCGGGTGTGTTCGGGTGTGTGTTCGGGTGTGTTCGGGTGGGTGTTCGGGTGTGTTCGGGTGTGTGTTCGGGTGTGTTCGTGTGTGTGTTCGGGTGTGTGTTCGGGTGTGTATTCGGGTGTTTGTTCGGGTGTGTGTTTGGGTGTGTTCAGGTGTGTGTTCGGGTGTGTTTGGGTGAGTGTTCGGGTGTGTTCGGGTGTGTGTTCGGGTGTGTGTTCGGGTGGGTTCGGGTGTGTGTTCGGGTGTGTTCGGGTGTGTGTTCGGGTGTGTGTTCGGGTGTGTTCGGGTGTGTGTTGGGGTTTGTATTCGGGTGTGTTCGGGTGTGTGTTCGGGTATGTGTTCGGGTGTGTATTCGGGTGTGTGTTCGGGTGTGTGTTCGGGTGTGGGTTCGGGTGTGTATTCGGGTGTGTGTTCGAGTGTGTGTTCGGGGGTGTACTCGGGTGTGTGTTCGGGTGTGTTCGGGTGTGAGTTCGGGTTTGTATTCGGGTGTGTGTTGGGGTTTGTATTCGGGTGTGTTCGGGTGTGTGTTCGGGTATGTGTTCGGGTGTGTATTCGGGTGTGTGTTCGGGTGTGTTCGGGTGTGTGTTCGGGTGTGTGTTCGAGTGTGTGTTCGGGTGTGTTCGGGTGTGTGTTCGGGTGTGTGTTCGGGTGTGTTCGGGTGTGTGTTCGGTTGTGTATTCGGGTGCGTGTTCGGGTGTGTGTTCGGGTGTGTTCGGGTGTGTGTTCGGGTGTGTTCGGGTGTGTGTTCGGGTGTGTGTTCGGGTGTGTTCGGTTGTGTGTTCGGGTGTGTGTTTGGGTGTGTGTTCGGGTGTGTGTTCGGGTGTGTGTTCGGGTGTGTGTTCGGGTGTGTTCGGGTGTGTGTTCGGGTGTGTTCGGGTGTGCGTTCGGGTGTGTGTTCGGGTGTGTTCCGGTGTGTGTGCGGGTGTGTATTCGGGTGCGTGTTCGGGTGTGTGTTCGAGTGTGTGTTCGGGTGTGTTCGGGTGTGGGTTCGGGTGTGTGTTCGGGTGTGTGTTCGGGTGTGTTCGGGTGTGTGATCGGGTGTGTTCGGGTGTGTGTTCGGGTTTGTATTCGGTTATGTGTTCGGGTTTGTATTCGGGTGTGTTCGGGTGTGTGTTCGGGTACGTGTTCGGGTGTGTATTCGAATGTGTGTTCGGGTGTGTGTTCGGGTGTGTTCGGAAGTGTGTTCGGATGTGTGTTCGGGTGCGTTCGGCTGTGTGTTCGGGTTTGTATTCGGTTGTGTTCGGGTGTGCCTTCCGGGGTGTGTTCGGGTATGTGTTCGGGTGTGTATTCGGGTGTGTGTTCGGGTGTGTGTTCGGGTGTGTGCGGGTGTGTGTTCGGGTGTGTGTTCTGGTGTGTGTTCGGGTGTGTGTTCGGGTGTGTGTTCGGGTGTGTGTTCGGGTGTGTGTTCGGGTGTGTGTTCGGGTGTGTGTTCGGGTGTGTGTTCGGGTGTGTGTACGGGTGTGTGTTCGGGGGTGTGTTCGGGTGTGTGTTCGGGTATGTGTTTGGGTGTGTATTCGAGTGTGTGTTTGGGTGTGTGTTCGGGTGTGTTCGGGTGTGTGTTCGGGTGTGTTCGGGTGTGTGTTCGGGTGTGTGTTCGGTTGTGTGTTCGGGTGTGTGTTCGGGTGTGTGTTCGGGTGTGTGTTCGGGTGTGTGTTCGGGTGTGTTCGGGTGTGTGTTCGGGTGTGTTCGGGTGTGCGTTCGGGTGTGTGTTCGGGTGTGTTCCGGTGTGTGTTCGGGTGTGTATTCGGGTGCGTGTTCGGGTGTGTGTTCGGGTGTGTTCGGGTGTGTGTTCGGGTGTGTGTTTGGGTGTGTTTTCGGGTGTGTTCGGGCGTGTGATCGGGTGTGTTTGGGTGTGTGTTCGGGTTTGTATTCGGGTGTGTGTTCGGGTTTGTATTCGGGTGTGTTCGGGTGTGTGTTCGGGTATGTGTTCGGGTGTTTGTTCGGGTGGGTGTTCGGGTGTGTGTTCGGGTGTGTTCGGGTGTGTGTTCGGGTGTGGGTTCGGGTGTGTTCGGGTGTGTGTTCGGTTGTGTTCGGGTGTGTGTCCGGGTGTGTTCGGGTGTGTGTTCGGATGTGTGTTCGGGTGTGTGTTCGGGTGTGTTCCGGTGTGTGTTCGGGTGTGTATTCATGTTTGTTCGGGTACGTGTTCGGGTGTGTATTCGGGTGTGTGTTAGGGTGTGTGCTCGGGTGTGTATTCGGGTGTGTGTTCGGGTGTGTCTTCGGGTGTGTGTTCGGGTTTGTATTCGGGTGTGTGTTCGGGGGGGTTTCGGGTGTGTGTTCGGGTGTGTGTTCGGGTGTGTGTTCGGATGTGAGTTCGGGTGTGTGTTCGGGTTTGTATTCGGGTGTGTGATCTGGTGTGTGTTCGGGGGTGTGTTTGGGTGTGTGTTCGGGTGTGTGTTCGGGTGTGTTCGGGTGTGTGTTCGGGTTTGTATTCGGGTGTGTGTTCGGGTGTGTGTTCGGGTGTGTGTTCGGGTGTGTGTTCGGATGTGTGTTCGGGTGTGTGTTCGGGTGTGTTCCGGTGTGTGTTCGGGTGTGTATTCGGGTTTGTTCGGGTATGTGTTCGGGTGTGTATTCGGGTGTGTGTTCGGGTGTGTGACCGGGTGTGTTCGGGTGTGTGTTCGGGTTTGTATTCGGGTATGTGTTCGGGTGTGTATTCGAGTGTGTGTTCGGGTGTGTGTTCGGGTGTGTGTCCGGGTGTGTGTTCGGGTGTGTGTTCGGGTGTGTTCGGGTGTGTGTTCGGGTGTGTGATCGGGTGCGTTCGGGTGTGTGTTCGGGTTTGTATTCGGGTGTGTTCGGGTGTGCGTTCGGGTGTGTCTTCGGGTATGTGTTCGGGGTTGTATTCGGGTGTGTGTTCGGGTGTGAGTTCGGGTGTGTTCGGGTGTGTGTTCGGGTGTGTGTTCTGGTGTGTGTTCGGGTGTGTGTTCGGGTGTGTGTTCCGGTGTGTGTTCGGGTGTGTGTTCGGGTGTGTGTTCGGGTGTGTGTTCGGGTGTGTGTTCGGGTGTGTGTTCGGGTGTGTGTTCGGGGGTGTGTTCGGGTGTGTGTTCGATTATGTGTTTGGGTGTGTATTCGAGTGTGTGTTCGGGTGTGTGTTCGGGTGTGTGTTCGGGTGTGTATTCGGGTGTGTGTTCGGGTGTGTGTTCGGGTTTGTATTCGGGGGGGTGTTCGGGTGTGTGATCGGGTGTGTGTTCGGGTGTGTTCGGGTGTGTGTTCGGGTTTGTATTCGGGTGTGTGTTCGGGTGTGTGTTCGGGTGTGTGTTCGGGTGTGTGTTCGGGTGTGTGTTCGGGTGTGTGTTCGGGTGTGTGTTCGGGGTGTGTGTTCGGGTGTGTGTTCGGGTGTGTGTTCGGGTGTGTTCGGGTGTGTGTTCGGGTGTGTGTTTGGGTGTGTGTTCGGGTTTGTATTCGGGTGTGTGTTCGGGTGTGTGTTCGGGTGTGTTCGGGTGTGTGTTCGGGTGTATGTTCGGGTGTGTATTCGGGTGTGTTCGGGTGTGTGTTCGGGTGTGTTCGGGTGTGTGTTCATGTGTGTGTTCGGGTGTCTGTTCGTGTGTGTGTTCGGGTGTGTGTTCGTGTGTGAGTTCGGGTGTGTGTTCGGGTGAGGGTTCGGGTGTGTGTTCGTGTGTGTGTTCGGGTGCGTTCCGGTGTGTGTTCGGGTGTGTATTCGGGTGCGTGTTCGGGTGTGTGTTCGGGTGTGTTCGGGTGTGGGTTCGGGTGTGTGTTCGGGTGTGTGTTCGGGTGTGTGTTCGGGTGTGTTCGGGTGTGTGATCGGGTGTGTTCGGGTGTGTGTTCGGGTGTGTTCGGGTGTGTGTTCGGGTGTGTGTTTGGGTGTGTGTTCGGATTTGTATTCGGGGGTGTGTTCGGGTGTGTGTTCGGGTGTGTTCGGGTGTGTGTTCGGGTGTGTGTTCGGGTGTGTATTCGGGTGTGTTCGGGTGTGTGTTCGGGTGTGTTCGGGTGTGTGTTCGTGTGTGTGTTCGGGTGTCTGTTCGTGTGTGTGTTCGGGTGTGTGTTCGTGTGTGAGTTCGGGTGTGTGTTCGGGTGAGGGTTCGGGTGTGTGTTCGGGTGCGTTCCGGTGTGTGTTCGGGTGTGTATTCGGGTGCGTGTTCGGGTGTGTGTTCGGGTGTGTTCGGGTGTGTGTTCGTGTGTGTGTTCGGGTGTGTGTTCGTGTGTGTGTTCGGGTGTGTGTTCGTGTGTGAGTTCGGGTGTGTGTTCGGGTGAGGGTTCGGGTGTGTGTTCGTGTGTGTGTTCGGGTGTGTGTTCGGGTGCGTTCCGGTGTGTGTTCGGGTGTGTATTCGGGTGCGTTTTCGGGTGTGTGTTCGGGTGTGTTCGGGTGTGGGTTCGGGTGTGTGTTCGGGTACGTGTTCGGGTGTGTATTCGAATGTGTGTTCGGGTGTGTGTTCGGGTGTGTGTTCGGGTGTGTTCGGGTGTGTGTTCGGGTGTGTGATCGGGTGTGTGTTCGGGTATGTGTTTGGGTGTGTATTTGAGTGTGTGTTCGGGTGTGTGTTCGGGTGTGTGTTCGGGTGTGTGTTCGGGTGTGTGTTCGGGTGTGTGTTCGGGTGTGTTCGGGTGTGTGTTCGGGTGTATGTTCGGGTGTGTATTCGGGTGTGTTCGGGTGTGTGTTCGGGTGTGTTCGGGTGTGTGTTCGTGTGTGTGTTCGGGTGTCTGTTCGTGTGTGTGTTCGGGTGTGTGTTCGTGTGTGAGTTCGGGTGTGTGTTCGGGTGAGGGTTCGGGTGTGTGTTCGTGTGTGTGTTCGGGTGCGTTCCGGTGTGTGTTCGGGTGTGTGTTCGGGTGTGTGATCGGGTGTGTTCGGGTGTGTGTTCGGGTGTGTTCGGGTGTGTGTTCGGGTGTGTGTTCGGGTGTGTGTTTGGGTGTGTGTTCGGATTTGTATTCGGGGGTGTGTTCGGGTGTGTGTTCGGGTGTGTTCGGGTGTGTGTTCGGGTGTGTGTTCGGATGTGTATTCGGGTGTGTTCGGGTGTGTGTTCGGGTGTGTTCGGGTGTGTGTTCGTGTGTGTGTTCGGGTGTCTGTTCGTGTGTGTGTTCGGGTGTGTGTTCGTGTGTGAGTTCGGGTGTGTGTTCGGGTGAGGGTTCGGGTGTGTGTTCGGGTGCGTTCCGGTGTGTGTTCGGGTGTGTATTCGGGTGCGTGTTCGGGTGTGTGTTCGGGTGTGTGTTCGGGTGTGTATTCGGGTGTGTTCGGGTGTGTGTTCGGGTGTGTTCGGGTGTGTGTTCGTGTGTGTGTTCGGGTGTCTGTTCGTGTGTGTGTTCGGGTGTGTGTTCGTGTGTGTGTTCGGGTGTGTGTTCGGATTTGTATTCGGGTGTGTGTTCGGGTGTGTGTTCGGGTGTGTTCGGGTGTGTGTTCGGGTGTATGTTCGGGTGTGTATTCGGGTGTGTTCGGGTGTGTGTTCGGGTGTGTTCGGGTGTGTGTTCGTGTGTGTGTTCGGGTGTCTGTTCGTGTGTGTGTTCGGGTGTGTGTTCGTGTGTGAGTTCGGGTGTGTGTTCGGGTGAGGGTTCGGGTGTGTGTTCGTGTGTGTGTTCGGGTGCGTTCCGGTGTGTGTTCGGGTGTGTATTCGGGTGCGTGTTCGGGTGTGTGTTCGGGTGTGTTCGGGTGTGGGTTCGGGTGTGTGTTCGGGTGTGTGTTTGGGTGTGTGTTCGGATTTGTATTCGGGGGTGTGTTCGGGTGTGTGTTCGGGTGTGTTCGGGTGTGTGTTCGGGTGTGTGTTCGGGTGTGTATTCGGGTGTGTTCGGGTGTGTGTTCGGGTGTGTTCGGGTGTGTGTTCGTGTGTGTGTTCGGGTGTCTGTTCGTGTGTGTGTTCGGGTGTGTGTTCGTGTGTGAGTTCGGGTGTGTGTTCGGGTGAGGGTTCGGGTGTGTGTTCGGGTGCGTTCCGGTGTGTGTTCGGGTGTGTATTCGGGTGTGTTCGGGTGTGTGTTCGGGTGTGTTCGGGTGTGTGTTCGTGTGTGTGTTCGGGTGTCTGTTCGTGTGTGTATTCGGGTGTGTGTTCGTGTGTGTGTTCGGGTGTGTGTTCGGATTTGTATTCGGGTGTGTGTTCGGGTGTGTGTTCGGGTGTGTTCGGGTGTGTGTTCGGGTGTGTATTCGGGTGTGTTCGGGTGTGTGTTCGGGTGTGTTCGGGTGTGTGTTCGTGTGTGTGTTCGGGTGTCTGTTCGTGTGTGTGTTCGGGTGTGTTCGGGTGTGTGTTCGTGTGTGTGTTCGGGTGTCTGTTCGTGTGTGTGTTCGGGTGTGTGTTCGTGTGTGAGTTCGGGTGTGTGTTCGGGTGAGGGTTCGGGTGTGTGTTCGTGTGTGTGTTCGGGTGCGTTCCGGTGTGTGTTCGGGTGTGTGTTCGGGTGTGTTCGGGTGTGTGTTCGTGTGTGTGTTCGGGTGTCTGTTCGTGTGTGTGTTCGGGTGTGTTCGGGTGTGTGTTCGGGTGTGTATTCGGGTGTGTTCGGGTGTGTGTTCGGGTGTGTTCGCGTGTGTGTTCGTGTGTGTGTTCGGGTGTCTGTTCGTGTGTGTGTTCGGGTGTGTGTTCGTGTGTGAGTTCGGGTGTGTGTTCGGGTGAGGGTTCGGGTGTGTGTTCGGGTGTGTGTTCGGGTGTGTTCGGGTGTGTGATCGGGTGTGTTCGGGTGTGTGTTCGGGTGTGTTCGGGTGTGTGTTCGGGTGTGTGTTCGGGTGTGTGTTTGGGTGTGTGTTCGGATTTGTATTCGGGGGTGTGTTCGGGTGTGTGTTCGGGTGTGTTCGGGTGTGTGTTCGGGTGTGTGTTCGGGTGTGTATTCGGGTGTGTTCGGGTGTGTGTTCGGGTGTGTTCGGGTGTGTGTTCGTGTGTGTGTTCGGGTGTCTGTTCGTGTGTGTGTTCGGGTGTGTGTTCGTGTGTGAGTTCGGGTGTGTGTTCGGGTGAGGGTTCGGGTGTGTGTTCGGGTGCGTTCCGGTGTGTGTTCGGGTGTGTATTCGGGTGCGTGTTCGGGTGTGTGTTCGGGTGTGTGTTCGGGTGTGTATTCGGGTGTGTTCGGGTGTGTGTTCGGGTGTGTTCGGGTGTGTGTTCGTGTGTGTGTTCGGGTGTCTGTTCGTGTGTGTGTTCGGGTGTGTGTTCGTGTGTGTGTTCGGGTGTGTGTTCGGATTTGTATTCGGGTGTGTGTTCGGGTGTGTGTTCGGGTGTGTTCGGATGTGTGTTCGGGTGTGTATTCGGGTGTGTTCGGGTGTGTGTTCGGGTGTGTTCGGGTGTGTGTTCGTGTGTGTGTTCGGGTGTCTCTTCGTGTGTGTGTTCGGGTGTGTGTTCGTGTGTGAGTTCGGGTGTGTGTTCGGGTGAGGGTTCGGGTGTGTGTTCGGGTGCGTTCCGGTGTGTGTTCGGGTGTGTATTCGGGTGCGTGTTCGGGTGTGTGTTCGGGTGTGTGTTCGGGTGTGTATTCGGGTGTGTTCGGGTGTGTGTTCGGGTGTGTTCGGGTGTGTGTTCGTGTGTGTGTTCGGTTGTCTGTTCGTGTGTGTGTTCGGGTGTGTGTTCGTGTGTGTGTTCGGGTGTGTGTTCGGATTTGTATTCGGGTGTGTGTTCGGGTGTGTGTTCGGGTGTGTTCGGGTGTGTGTTCGGGTGTATGTTCGGGTGTGTATTCGGGTGTGTTCGGGTGTGTTCGGGTGTGTGTTCGTGTGTGTGTTCGGGTGTCTGTTCGTGTGTGTGTTCGGGTGTGTGTTCGTGTGTGAGTTCGGGTGTGTGTTCGGGTGAGGGTTCGGGTGTGTGTTCGTGTGTGTGTTCGGGTGCGTTCCGGTGTGTGTTCGGGTGTGTGTTCGGGTGTGTGATCGGGTGTGTTCGGGTGTGTGTTCGGGTGTGTTCGGGTGTGTGTTCGGGTGTGTGTTCGGGTGTGTGTTTGGGTGTGTGTTCGGATTTGTATTCGGGGGTGTGTTCGGGTGTGTGTTCGGGTGTGTTCGGGTGTGTGTTCGGGTGTGTGTTCGGGTGTGTATTCGGGTGTGTTCGGGTGTGTGTTCGGGTGTGTTCGGGTGTGTGTTCGTGTGTGTGTTCGGGTGTCTGTTCGTGTGTGTGTTCGGGTGTGTGTTCGTGTGTGAGTTCGGGTGTGTGTTCGGGTGAGGGTTCGTGTGTGTGTTCGGGTGCGTTCCGGTGTGTGTTCGGGTGTGTATTCGGGTGCGTGTTCGGGTGTGTGTTCGGGTGTGTGTTCGGGTGTGTATTCGGGTGTGTTCGGGTGTGTGTTCGGGTGTGTTCGGGTGTGTGTTCGTGTGTGTGTTCGGGTGTCTGTTCGTGTGTGTGTTCGGGTGTGTGTTCGTGTATGTGTTCGGGTGTGTGTTCGGATTTGTATTCGGGTGTGTGTTCGGGTGTGTGTTCGGGTGTGTTCGGGTGTGTGTTCGGGTGTATGTTCGGGTGTGTATTCGGGTGTGTTCGGGTGTGTGTTCGGGTGTGTTCGGGTGTGTGTTCGTGTGTGTGTTCGGGTGTCTGTTCGTGTGTGTGTTCGGGTGTGTGTTCGTGTGTGAGTTCGGGTGTGTGTTCGGGTGAGGGTTCGGGTGTGTGTTCGTGTGTGTGTTCGGGTGCGTTCCGGTGTGTGTTCGGGTGTGTATTCGGGTGCGTGTTCGGGTGTGTGTTCGGGTGTGTTCGGGTGTGGGTTCGGGTGTGTGTTCGGGTGTGTGTTCGGGTGTGTGTTCGGGTGTGTGTTCGGGTGTGTGTTCGGGTGTGTGTTCGGGTGTGTGATCGGGTGTGTTCGGGTGTGTGTTCGGGTGTGTTCGGGTGTGTGTTCGGGTGTGTGTTCGGGTGTGTGTTTGGGTGTGTGTTCGGATTTGTATTCGGGGGTGTGTTCGGGTGTGTGTTCGGGTGTGTTCGGGTGTGTGTTCGGGTGTGTGTTCGGGTGTGTATTCGGGTGTGTTCGGGTGTGTGTTCGGGTGTGTTCGGGTGTGTGTTCGTGTGTGTGTTCGGGTGCGTGTTCGGGTGTGTGTTCGGGTGTGTGTTCGTGTGTGAGTTCGGGTGTGTGTTCGGGTGAGGGTTCGGGTGTGTGTTCGGGTGTGTGTTCGGGTGTGTTCGGGTGTGTGATCGGGTGTGTTCGGGTGTGTGTTCGGGTGTGTTCGGGTGTGTGTTCGGGTGTGTGTTCGGGTGTGTGTTTGGGTGTGTGTTCGGATTTGTATTCGGGGGTGTGTTCGGGTGTGTGTTCGGGTGTGTTCGGGTGTGTGTTCGGGTGTGTGTTCGGGTGTGTATTCGGGTGTGTTCGGGTGTGTGTTCGGGTGTGTTCGGGTGTGTGTTCGTGTGTGTGTTCGGGTGTCTGTTCGTGTGTGTGTTCGGGTGTGTGTTCGTGTGTGAGTTCGGGTGTGTGTTCGGGTGAGGGTTCGGGTGTGTGTTCGGGTGCGTTCCGGTGTGTGTTCGGGTGTGTATTCGGGTGCGTGTTCGGGTGTGTGTTCGGGTGTGTGTTCGGGTGTGTATTCGGGTGTGTTCGGGTGTGTGTTCGGGTGTGTTCGGGTGTGTGTTCGTGTGTGTGTTCGGGTGTCTGTTCGTGTGTGTGTTCGGGTGTGTGTTCGTGTGTGAGTTCGGGTGTGTGTTCGGGTGAGGGTTCGGGTGTGTGTTCGTGTGTGTGTTCGGGTGTGTGTTCGGGTGCGTTCCGGTGTGTGTTCGGGTGTGTATTCGGGTGCGTGTTCGGGTGTGTGTTCGGGTGTATTCGGGTGTGGGTTCGGGTGTGTGTTCGGGTACGTGTTCGGGTGTGTATTCGAATGTGTGTTCGGGTGTGTGTTCGGGTGTGTGTTCGGGTGTGTGTTCGGGTGTGTTCGGGTGTGTGTTCGGGTGTGTGATCGGGTGTGTGTTCGGGTATGTGTTTGGGTGTGTATTTGAGTGTGTGTTCGGGTGTGTGTTCGGGTGTGTGTTCGGGTGTGTGTTCGGGTGTGTGTTCGGGTGTGTGTTCGGGTGTGTTCGGGTATGTGTTCGGGTGTGTATTCGGGTGTGTGTTCGGGTGTGCGTTCGGGTGTGTTCGGGTGTGTGTTCGGGTTTGTATTCGGGTGCGTGTTCGGGTGTGTGTTCGGGTGTGTGTTCGGGTGTGTGTTCGGTTGTGTGTTCGGGTGTGTGTTCGGGTGTGTGTTCGGGTGTGTGTTCGGGTGTGTTCGGGTATGTGTTCGGGTGTGTATTCGGGTGTGTGTTCGGGTGTGTGTTCGTGTGTGTTCGGGTGTGTGTTCGGGTACGTGTTCGGGTGTGTAATCGAATGTGTGTTCGGGTGTGTTCGGGTGTGTGTTCGGGTGTGTGTTCTGGTGTGTGTTCGGGTGTGTGTTCGGGTGTGTGTTCGGGTGTGTGTTCGGGTGTGTTCGGGTATGTGTTCGGGTGTGTGTTCGGGTGTGTGTTCGGGTGTGCGTTCGGGTGTGTTCGGGTGTGTGTTCGGGTTTGTATTCGGGTGTGTGTTCGGGTGTGTGTTCGGGTGTGTGTTCGGGTGTGTGTTCGGGTGTGTGTTCGGGTGTGTGTTCGGGTGTGTGTTCGGGTGTGTGTTCCGGTGTGTTCGGGTATGTGTTCGGGTGTGTATTCGGGTGTGTGTTCGGGTGTGTGTTCGTGTGTGTTCGGGTGTGTGTTCGGGTACGTGTTCGGGTGTGTATTCGAATGTGTGTTCGGGTGTGTTCGGGTGTGTGTTCGGGTGTGTGTTCGGGTTTGTATTCGGGGGGGTGTTCGGGCGTGTGTTCGGGTGTGTGTTCAGGTGTGCGTTCGGGTGTGTTCGGGTGTGTGTTCGGGGGGGGTGTTCGGGTGTGTGTTCGGGTGTGTGTTCAGGTGTGCGTTCGGGTGTGTTCGGGTGTGTGTTCGGGTTTGTATTCGGGTGTGTGTTCGGGTGTGTGTTCGGGTGTTCGTTCGGGTGTGTGTTCGGGTGTGTGTTCGGGTTTGTATTCGGGTGTGTGTTCGGGTGTGTGTTCGGGTGTGTGTTCGGGTGTGTGTTCGGGTGTGTGTTCGGGTGTGTTCGGGTGTGTGTTCGGGTGTGTGTTCTGGTGTGTGTTCGGGTGCGTGTTCGGATTTGTATTCGGGTGTGTGTTCGGGTTTGTATTCGGGTGTGTGTTCGGGTGTGTGTTCGGGTGTGTGTTCGGGTGTGTGTTCAGGTGTGTGTTCGGGTGTGTGTTCGGGTGTGTGTTCGGTTGTGTGTTCGGGTGTGTTCGGGTGTGTGTTCGGGTGTGTGTTCGGGTGTGTGTTCGGGTGTGTGTTCGGGTGTGTATTCGGGTGTGTGTTCGGGTGTGTGTTCGGGTGTGTGTTCGGGTGTGTTCGGGTGTGTGTTCGGGTTTGAATTCGGGTGTGTGTTCGGGTGTATGTTCGGGTGTGTGTTCGGGTGTGTGTTCGGGTGTGTGTTCGGGTGTGTTCGGGTGTGTGTTCGGGTGTGTGTTCGGGTGTGTGTTCGGATTTGTATTCGGGTGTGTGTTCGGGTGTGTGTTCGGGTGTGTTCGGGTGTCTGTTCGGGTGTGTGTTCGGGTGTGTGTTCGGGTGTGTGTTCGGGTGTGTTCGGGTGTGTGTTCGGGTTTGTATTCGGGTGTGTGTTCGGGTGTGTGTTCGGGTGTGTGTTCGGGTGTGTGTTCGGATGTGTGTTCGGGTGTGTGTTCGGGTGTGTTCGGGTGTGTGTTCGGGTGTGTGTTCGGGTTTGTATTCGGGTGTGTGTTCGGGTTTGTATTCGTGTGTGTGTTCGGGTTTGTATTCGGGTGTGTTCGGGTGTGCTTTCGGGTGTGTGTTCGGGTATGTGTTCGGGTGTGTATTCGGGTTTGTTCGGGTATGTGTTCGGGTGTGTATTCGGGTGTGTGTTCGAGTGTGTGTTAGGGTGTGTGTTCGGGTGTGTATTCGGGTGTGTGTTCGGGTGTGTGTTCGGGTGTGTGTTCGGGTTTGTATTCGGGTGTGTTCGGGTGTGTGTTCGGGTGTGTGTTCGTGTGTGTTCGGGTGTGTGTTCGTGTGTGTGTTCGGGTGTCTGTTCGTGTGTGTGTTCGGGTGTGTTCGGGTGTGTGTTCGTGTGTGTGTTCGGGTGTCTGTTCGTGTGTGTGTTCGGGTGTGTGTTCGTGTGTGAGTTCGGGTGTGTGTTCGGGTGAGGGTTCGGGTGTGTGTTCGTGTGTGTGTTCGGGTGCGTTCCGGTGTGTGTTCGGGTGTGTGTTCGGGTGTGTTCGGGTGTGTGTTCGTGTGTGTGTTCGGGTGTCTGTTCGTGTGTGTGTTCGGGTGTGTTCGGGTGTGTGTTCCGGTGTGTATTCGGGTGTGTTCGGGTGTGTGTTCGGGTGTGTTCGCGTGTGTGTTCGTGTGTGTGTTCGGGTGTCTGTTCGTGTGTGTGTTCGGGTGTGTGTTCGTGTGTGAGTTCGGGTGTGTGTTCGGGTGAGGGTTCGGGTGTGTGTTCGGGTGTGTGTTCGGGTGTGTTCGGGTGTGTGATCGGGTGTGTTCGGGTGTGTGTTCGGGTGTGTTCGGGTGTGTGTTCGGGTGTGTGTTCGGGTGTGTGTTTGGGTGTGTGTTCGGATTTGTATTCGGGGGTGTGTTCGGGTGTGTGTTCGGGGGTGTTCGGGTGTGTGTTCGGGTGTGTGTTCGGGTGTGTATTCGGGTGTGTTCGGGTGTGTGTTCGGGTGTGTTCGGGTGTGTGTTCGTGTGTGTGTTCGGGTGTCTGTTCGTGTGTGTGTTCGGGTGTGTGTTCGTGTGTGAGTTCGGGTGTGTGTTCGGGTGAGGGTTCGGGTGTGTGTTCGGGTGCGTTCCGGTGTGTGTTCGGGTGTGTATTCGGGTGCGTGTTCGGGTGTGTGTTCGGGTGTGTGTTCGGGTGTGTATTCGGGTGTGTTCGGGTGTGTGTTCGGGTGTGTTCGGGTGTGTGTTCGTGTGTGTGTTCGGGTGTCTGTTCGTGTGTGTGTTCGGGTGTGTGTTCGTGTGTGTGTTCGGGTGTGTGTTCGGATTTGTATTCGGGTGTGTGTTCGGGTGTGTGTTCGGGTGTGTTCGGGTGTGTGTTCGGGTGTGTATTCGGGTGTGTTCGGGTGTGTGTTCGGGTGTGTTCGGGTGTGTGTTCGTGTGTGTGTTCGGGTGTCTGTTCGTGTGTGTGTTCGGGTGTGTGTTCGTGTGTGAGTTCGGGTGTGTGTTCGGGTGAGGGTTCGGGTGTGTGTTCGGGTGCGTTCCGGTGTGTGTTCGGGTGTGTATTCGGGTGCGTGTTCGGGTGTGTGTTCGGGTGTGTGTTCGGGTGTGTATTCGGGTGTGTTCGGGTGTGTGTTCGGGTGTGTTCGGGTGTGTGTTCGTGTGTGTGTTCGGGTGTCTGTTCGTGTGTGTGTTCGGGTGTGTGTTCGTGTGTGTGTTCGGGTGTGTGTTCGGATTTGTATTCGGGTGTGTGTTCGGGTGTGTGTTCGGGTGTGTTCGGGTGTGTGTTCGGGTGTATGTTCGGGTGTGTATTCGGGTGTGTTCGGGTGTGTTCGGGTGTGTGTTCGTGTGTGTGTTCGGGTGTCTGTTCGTGTGTGTGTTCGGGTGTGTGTTCGTGTGTGAGTTCGGGTGTGTGTTCGGGTGAGGGTTCGGGTGTGTGTTCGTGTGTGTGTTCGGGTGCGTTCCGGTGTGTGTTCGGGTGTGTGTTCGGGTGTGTGATCGGGTGTGTTCGGGTGTGTGTTCGGGTGTGTTCGGGTGTGTGTTCGGGTGTGTGTTCGGGTGTGTGTTTGGGTGTGTGTTCGGATTTGTATTCGGGGGTGTGTTCGGGTGTGTGTTCGGGTGTGTTCGGGTGTGTGTTCGGGTGTGTGTTCGGGTGTGTATTCGGGTGTGTTCGGGTGTGTGTTCGGGTGTGTTCGGGTGTGTGTTCGTGTGTGTGTTCGGGTGTCTGTTCGTGTGTGTGTTCGGGTGTGTGTTCGTGTGTGAGTTCGGGTGTGTGTTCGGGTGAGGGTTCGGGTGTGTGTTCGGGTGCGTTCCGGTGTGTGTTCGGGTGTGTATTCGGGTGCGTGTTCGGGTGTGTGTTCGGGTGTGTGTTCGGGTGTGTATTCGGGTGTGTTCGGGTGTGTGTTCGGGTGTGTTCGGGTGTGTGTTCGTGTGTGTGTTCGGGTGTCTGTTCGTGTGTGTGTTCGGGTGTGTGTTCGTGTGTGTGTTCGGGTGTGTGTTCGGATTTGTATTCGGGTGTGTGTTCGGGTGTGTGTTCGGGTGTGTGTTCGGGTGTATGTTCGGGTGTGTATTCGTGTGTGTTCGGGTGTGTGTTCGGGTGTGTTCGGGTGTGTGTTCGTGTGTGTGTTCGGGTGTCTGTTCGTGTGTGTGTTCGGGTGTGTGTTCGTGTGTGAGTTCGGGTGTGTGTTCGGGTGAGGGTTCGGGTGTGTGTTCGTGTGTGTGTTCGGGTGCGTTCCGGTGTGTGTTCGGGTGTGTATTCGGGTGCGTGTTCGGGTGTGTGTTCGGGTGTGTTCGGGTGTGGGTTCGGGTGTGTGTTCGGGTGTGTTCGGGTGTGTGTTCGGGTGTGTGTTCGGGTGTGTATTCGGGTGTGTTCGGGTGTGTGCTCGGGTGTGTTCGGGTGTGTGTTCGTGTGTGTGTTCGGGTGCGTGTTCGGGTGTGTGTTCGGGTGTGTGTTCGTGTGTGAGTTCGGGTGTGTGTTCGGGTGAGGGTTCGGGTGTGTGTTCGGGTGTGTGTTCGGGTGTGTTCGGGTGTGTGATCGGGTGTGTTCGGGTGTGTGTTCGGGTGTGTTCGGGTGTGTGTTCGGGTGTGTGTTCGGGTGTGTGTTTGGGTGTGTGTTCGGATTTGTATTCGGGGGTGTGTTCGGGTGTGTGTTCGGGTGTGTTCGGGTGTGTGTTCGGGTGTGTGTTCGGGTGTGTGTTCGGGTGTGTATTCGGGTGTGTTCGGGAGTGTGTTCGGGTGTGTTCGGGTGTGTGTTCGTGTGTGTGTTCGGGTGTCTGTTCGTGTGTGTGTTCGGGTGTGTGTTCGTGTGTGAGTTCGGGTGTGTGTTCGGGTGAGGGTTCGGGTGTGTGTTCGGGTGCGTTCCGGTGTGTGTTCGGGTGTGTATTCGGGTGCGTGTTCGGGTGTGTGTTCGGGTGTGTGTTCGGGTGTGTATTCGGGTGTGTTCGGGTGTGTGTTCGGGTGTGTTCGGGTGTGTGTTCGTGTGTGTGTTCGGGTGTCTGTTCGTGTGTGTGTTCGGGTGTGTGTTCGTGTGTGAGTTCGGGTGTGTGTTCGGGTGAGGGTTCGGGTGTGTGTTCGTGTGTGTGTTCGGGTGTGTGTTCGGGTGCGTTCCGGTGTGTGTTCGGGTGTGTATTCGGGTGCGTGTTCGGGTGTGTGTTCGGGTGTGTTCGGGTGTGGGTTCGGGTGTGTGTTCGGGTACGTGTTCGGGTGTGTATTCGAATGTGTGTTCGGGTGTGTGTTCGGGTGTGTGTTCGGGTGTGTGTTCGGGTGTGTTCGGGTGTGTGTTCGGGTGTGTGATCGGGTGTGTGTTCGGGTATGTGTTTGGGTGTGTATTTGAGTGTGTGTTCGGGTGTGTGTTCGGGTGTGTGTTCGGGTGTGTGTTCGGGTGTGTGTTCGGGTGTGTTCGGGTATGTGTTCGGGTGTGTATTCGGGTGTGTGTTCGGGTGTGCGTTCGGGTGTGTTCGGGTGTGTGTTCGGGTTTGTATTCGGGTGCGTGTTCGGGTGTGTGTTCGGGTGTGTGTTCGGGTGTGTGTTCGGTTGTGTGTTCGGGTGTGTGTTCGGGTGTGTGTTCGGGTGTGTGTTCGGGTGTGTTCGGGTATGTGTTCGGGTGTGTATTCGGGTGTGTGTTCGGGTGTGTGTTCGTGTGTGTTCGGGTGTGTGTTCGGGTACGTGTTCGGGTGTGTAATCGAATGTGTGTTCGGGTGTGTTCGGGTGTGTGTTCGGGTGTGTGTTCTGGTGTGTGTTCGGGTGTGTGTTCGGGTGTGTGTTTGGGTGTGTGTTCGGGTGTGTTCGGGTATGTGTTCGGGTGTGTGTTCGGGTGTGTGTTCGGGTGTGCGTTCGGGTGTGTTCGTGTGTGTTCGGGTTTGTATTCGGGTGTGTGTTCGGGTGTGTGTTCGGGTGTGTGTTCGGGTGTGTGTTCGGGTGTGTGTTCGGGTGTGTGTTCGGGTGTGTGTTCGGGTGTGTGTTCGGGTGTGTTCGGGTATGTGTTCGGGTGTGTATTCGGGTGTGTGTTCGGGTGTGTGTTCGTGTGTGTTCGGGTGTGTGTTCGGGTACGTGTTCGGGTGTGTATTCGAATGTGTGTTCGGGTGTGTTCGGGTGTGTGTTCGGGTGTGTGTTCGGGTTTGTATTCGGGGGGGTGTTCGGGCGTGTGTTCGGGTGTGTGTTCAGGTGTGCGTTCGGGTGTGTTCGGGTGTGTGTTCGGGGGGGGTGTTCGGGTGTGTGTTCGGGTGTGTGTTCAGGTGTGCGTTCGGGTGTGTTCGGGTGTGTGTTCGGGTTTGTATTCGGGTGTGTGTTCGGGTGTGTGTTCGGGTGTTCGTTCGGGTGTGTGTTCGGGTGTGTGTTCGGGTTTGTATTCGGGTGTGTGTTCGGGTGTGTGTTCGGGTGTGTGTTCGGGTGTGTGTTCGGGTGTGTGTTCGGGTGTGTTCGGGTGTGTGTTCGGGTGTGTGTTCGGGTGTGTGTTCGGGTGCGTGTTCGGATTTGTATTCGGGTGTGTGTTCGGGTTTGTATTCGGGTGTGTGTTCGGGTGTGTGTTCGGGTGTGTGTTCGGGTGTGTGTTCGGGTGTGTGTTCAGGTGTGTGTTCGGGTGTGTGTTCGGGTGTGTGTTCGGGTGTGTGTTCGGGTGTGTTCGGGTGTGTGTTCGGGTGTGTGTTCGGGTGTGTGTTCGGGTGTGTGTTCGGGTGTGTATTCGGGTGTGTGTTCGGGTGTGTGTTCGGGTGTGTGTTCGGGTGTGTTCGGGTGTGTGTTCGGGTTTGAATTCGGGTGTGTGTTCGGGTGTATGTTCGGGTGTGTGTTCGGGTGTGTGTTCGGGTGTGTGTTCGGGTGTGTTCGGGTGTGTGTTCGGGTGTGTGTTCGGGTGTGTGTTCGGGTGCGTGTTCGGATTTGTATTCGGGTGTGTGTTCGGGTTTGTATTCGGGTGTGTGTTCGGGTGTGTGTTCGGGTGTGTGTTCGGGTGTGTGTTCGGGTGTGTGTTCAGGTGTGTGTTCGGGTGTGTGTTCGGGTGTGTTCGGGTGTGTGTTCGGGTGTGTGTTCGGGTGTGTGTTTGGGTGTGTGTTCGGATTTGTATTCGGGGGTGTGTTCGGGTGTGTGTTCGGGTGTGTTCGGGTGTGTGTTCGGGTGTGTGTTCGGGTGTGTATTCGGGTGTGTTCGGGTGTGTGTTCGGGTGTGTTCGGGTGTGTGTTCGTGTGTGTGTTCGGGTGTCTGTTCGTGTGTGTGTTCGGGTGTGTGTTCGTGTGTGAGTTCGGGTGTGTGTTCGGGTGAGGGTTCGGGTGTGTGTTCGGGTGCGTTCCGGTGTGTGTTCGGGTGTGTATTCGGGTGCGTGTTCGGGTGTGTGTTCGGGTGTGTGTTCGGGTTTGTATTCGGGTGTGTGTTCGGGTGTGTGTTCGGGTGTGTGTTCGGGTGTGTGTTCGGGTGTGTGTTCGGGTGTGTGTTCGGATTTGTATTCGGGTGTGTGTTCGGGTGTGTGTTCGGGTGTGTTCGGGTGTCTGTTCGGGTGTGTGTTCGGGTGTGTGTTCGGGTGTGTGTTCGGGTGTGTTCGGGTGTGTGTTCGGGTTTGTATTCGGGTGTGTGTTCGGGTGTGTGTTCGGGTGTGTGTTCGGGCGTGTGTTCGGATGTGTGTTCGGGTGTGTGTTCGGGTGTGTTCGGGTGTGTGTTCGGGTGTGTGTTCGGGTTTGTATTCGGGTGTGTGTTCGGGTTTGTATTCGTGTGTGTGTTCGGGTTTGTATTCGGGTGTGTTCGGGTGTGCTTTCGGGTGTGTGTTCGGGTATGTGTTCGGGTGTGTATTCGGGTTTGTTCGGGTATGTGTTCGGGTGTGTATTCGGGTGTGTGTTCGAGTGTGTGTTAGGGTGTGTGTTCGGGTGTGTATTCGGGTGTGTGTTCGGGTGTGTGTTCGGGTGTGTGTTCGGGTTTGTATTCGGGTGTGTTCGGGTGTGTGTTCGGGTGTGTGTTCGTGTTTGTGTTCGGGTGTCTGTTCGTGTGTGTGTTCGGGTGTGTGTTCGTGTGTGTGTTCGGGTGTGTGTTCGTGTGTGTGTTCGTGTGTCTGTTCGTGTGTGTGTTCGGGTGTGTGTTCGTGTGTGTGTTCGGGTGTGTGTTCGGGTGTGTTCGGGTGTGAGTTCGGATGTGTGTTCGGGTGAGGGTTCGGGTGTGTGTTCGGGTGTGTGTTCGGGTGTGTATTCGGGTGTGTGTTCAGGTATTTGTTCGGGTGTGTATTTGGGTGTGTTCGGATGTGCGTTCGGGTGAGTTTTCGGGTGTGTGTTCGGGTGTCTGTTCGGGTTTGTATTCGGGTGTGTGTTGGGGTTTGTATTCGGGTGTGTTCGGGTGTGTGTTCGGGTATGTGTTCGGGTGTGTATTCGGGTGAGTGTTCGGGTGTGTGTTCGGGTGTGTGTTCGGGTGTGTGTTCGGGTGTCTGTTCGGGTGTGTGTTCGGGTGTGTGTTCGGGTGTGTATTCGGGTGTTTGTTCGGGTATGTGTTCGGGTGTTTGTTCGGGTTTGTATTCGGGTGTGTGTTGGGATTTGTATTCGGGTGTGTTCGGGTGTGTGTTCGGGTATGTGTTCGGGTGTGTATTGGGGTGTGTGTTCTGGTGTGTGTTCGGGTGTGTGTTCCGGTGTGTGTTCGGGTGTGTTCTGGTGTGTGTTCGGGTGTGTGTTCGGGTGTGTTCGGGTGTGTGTTCGGGTTTGTATTCGGGTGTGTGTTCGGGTTTGTATTCGGGTGTGTTCGGGTGTGTGTTCGGGTGTGTTCGGGTGTGTGTTCGTGTTTGTGTTCGGGTGTCTGTTCGTGTGTGTGTTCGGTTGTGTGTTCGTGTGTGTGTTCGGGTGTGTGTTCGTGTGTGTGTTCGTGTGTCTGTTCGTGTGTGTGTTCGGGTGTGTGTTCGTGTGTGTGTTCGGGTGAGTGTTCGTGTGTGTGTTCGGGTGTGTGTTCGGGTGTGTTCGGGTGTGAGTTCGGGTGTGTGTTCGGGTGAGGGTTCGGGTGTGTGTTCGTGTGTGTGTACAGGTATGTGTTCGAGTGTGCATTCGGGTGTGTGTTCGGGTGTTTGTTCGGGTGTGTGTTCGGGTTTGTATTCGGGTGTGTGTACGGGTGTGTGTACGGGTGTGTGTTCGGGTGTGTGTACAGGTATGTGTTCGAGTGTGCATTCGGGTGTGTGTTCGGGTGTTTGTTTGGGTGTGTGTTCGGGTTTGTATTCGGGTGTGTGTTCGGGTGTGTGTTCGGGTGTGTGTTCGGGTGTGTGTTCGGGTGTGTGTTCAGGTATGTGTGCGGGTGTGCATTCGGGTGTGTGTTCGGGTGTGTGTTCGGGTGTGTATTCGGGTGTGTGTTCAGGTATTTGTTCGGGTGTGTATTCGGGTGTGTTCGGGTGTGCGTTCGGGTGAGTTTTCGGGTATGTGTTCGGGTGTGTATTCGAGTGGGTGTTCGGTTGTGTGCTCGGGTGTGTGTTCGGGTGTGTGTTCGGGTGTGTGTTCGGGTGTGTTCGTGTGTGTGTTCGGGTGTGTGATGGGGTGCGTTCGGGTGTGTGTTCGGGTTTGTATTCGGGTGTGTTCGGGTGTGCGTTCGGGTGTGTCTTCGGGTATGTGTTCGGGTTTGTATTCGGGTGTGTTCGGGTGTGCGTTCAGGTGTGTCTTCGGGTATGTGTTCGGGTGTGTGTTCGGGTGTGTGATCGGGTGCGTTCGGGTGTGTGTTCGGGTTTGTATTCGGGTGTGTTCGGGTGTGTGTTCGGATTTGTATTCGGGTGTGTGTTCGGGTGTGTGTTCGGGTTTGTATTCGGGTGTGTGTTCGGGTGTGTGTTCGGGTGTGTATTCGGGTGTGTGTTAGGGTGTGTGTTCGGGTGTGTGTTCGGGTGTGTGTTCGGGTGTGTTCGGGTGTGTGTTCGGGTGTGTGTTCGGGTGTGTGTTCGGGTGTGTGTTCGGATGTGTGTTCGGGTGTGTGTTCGGGTTTGTATTCGGGTGTGTGTTCGGGTGGGTGTTCGGGTGTGTGTTCGGGTGTGTGTTCGGGTGTGTGTTCGGATGTGTGTTCGGGTGTGTGTTCGGGTTTGTATTCGGGTGTGTGTTCTGGTGTGTGTTCGGGTGTGTGTTCGGGTGTGTGTTCGGGTGTGAGTTCGGGTGTGTTCGGGTGTGTGTTCGGGTTTGTATTCGGGTGTGTGTTCGGGTGTGTGTTCGGGTGTGTGTTCGGGTGTGTGTTCGGATGTGTGTTCGGGTGTGTGTTCGGGTGTGTTCGGGTGTGTATTCGGGTTTGTTCGGGTATGTGTTCGGGTGGGTGTTCGGGTGTGCGTTCGGGTTTGTATTCGTGGGTGTGTTCGGGTTTGTATTCGGGTGTGTTCGGGTGTGTGTTCGGGTGTGTGTTCGGATGTGTGTTCGGGTGTGTGTTCGGGTGTGTTCCGGTGTGTGTTCGGGTGTGTATTCGGGTTTGTTCGGGTATGTGTTCGGGTTTGTATTCGGGTGTGTGTTCGGGTGGGTGTTCGGGTTTGTATTCGGGTGTGTTCGGGTGTGTGTTCGGATTTGTATTCGGGTGTGTGTTCGGGTGTGTGTTCGGGTGTGTGTTCGGGTGTGTTCGGGTGTGTGTTCGGGTGTGTGTTCGGGTGTGTGTTCGGGTGTGTGTTCGGATGTGTGTTCGGTTGTGTGTTCGGGTTTGTATTCGGGTGTGTGTTCGGGTGGGTGTTCGGGTGTGTGTTCGGGTGTGTGTTCGGGTGTGTGTTCTGATGTGTGTTCGGGTGTGTGTTCGGGTTTGTATTCGGGTGTGTGTTCTGGTGTGTGTTCGGGTGTGTGTTCGGGTGTGTGTTCGGGTGTGTTCGGGTGTGTGTTCGGGTTTGTATTCGGGTGTGTGTTCGGGTGTGTGTTCGGGTGTGTGTTCGGGTGTGTGTTCGGATGTGTGTTCGGGTGTGTGTTCGGGTGTGTTCGGGGGTGTGTTCGGGTGTGTGTTCGGGTTTGTATTCGGGTGTGCGTTCGGGTTTGTATTCGTGTGTGTGTTCGGGTTTGTATTCGGGTGTGTTCGGGTGTGTGTTCGGGTGTGTGTTCGGATGTGTGTTCGGGTGTGTGTTCGGGTGTGTTCCGGTGTGTGTTCGGGTGTGTATTCATGTTTGTTCGGGTATGTGTTCGGGTGTGTATTCGGGTGTGTGTTCGGGTGTGTGTGTTAGGGTGTGTGTTCGGGTGTGTATTCGGGTGTGTGTTCGGGTGTGTCTTCGGGTTTGTATTCGGGTGTGTGTTCGGGTGGGTGTTCGGGTGTGTGTTCGGGTGTGTGTTCGGGTGTGTGTTCGGATGTGAGTTCGGGTGTGTGTTCTGGTTTGTATTCGGGTGTGTGTTCTGGTGTGTGTTCGGGTGTGTGTTCGGGTGTGTGTTCGGGTGTGTTCGGGTGTGTGTTCGGGTTTGTATTCGGGTGTGTGTTCGGGTGTGTGTTCGGGTGTGTGTTCGGGTGTGTATTCGAATGTGTATTCGGGTGTGTTCGGGTGTGTGTTCGGGTGTGTATTCGGGTGTGTGTTCGGGTGTGTGTTCGGGTGTGTATTCGGGTGTGTGTTCGGGTGTGTGTTCTGGTGTGTGTTCGGGTGTGTGTTCGGGTGTGTTCGGGTGTGTGTTCGGGTGTGTATTCGAATGTGTGTTCGGGTGTGTTCGGGTGTGTGTTCGGGTGTGTAATCGAATGTGTGTTCGGGTGTGTTCGGGTGTGTGTTCGGGTGTGTGTTCGGGTGTGTGTTCGGGTGGGTGTTCGGGTTTGTATTCGGGTGTGTTCGGGTGTGTGTTCGGATTTGTATTCGGGTGTGTGTTCGGGTGTGTTCGGGTGTGTGTTCGGGTGTGTGTTCGGGTGTGTGTTCGGATGTGTGTTCGGGTGTGTGTTCGGGTTTGTATTCGGGTGTGTGTTCGGGTGGGTGTTCGGGTGTGTGTTCGGGTGTGTGTTCGGGTGTGTGTTCGGATGTGTGTTCGGGTGTGTGTTCGGGTGTGTGTTCGGGTGTGTGTTCGGGTTTGTATTCGGGTGTGTGTTCTGGTGTGTGTTCGGGTGTGTGTTCGGGTGTGTGTTCGGGTGTGTTCGGGTGTGTGTTCGGGTTTGTATTCGGGTGTGTGTTCGGGTGTGTGTTCGGGTGTGTGTTCGGGTGTGTGTTCGGATGTGTGTTCGGGTGTGTGTTCGGGTGTGTTCGGGTGTGTGTTCGGGTGTGTGTTCGGGTTTGTATTCGGGTGTGCGTTCGGGTTTGTATTCGTGTGTGTGTTCGGGTTTGTATTCGGGTGTGTTCGGGTGTGTGTTCGGGTGTGTGTTCGGATATGTGTTCGGGTGTGTGTTCGGGTGTGTTCCGGTGTGTGTTCGGGTGTGTATTCATGTTTGTTCGGGTATGTGTTCGGGTGTGTATTCGGGTGTGTGTTCGGGTGTGTGTTAGGGTGTGTTCGGGTGTGTATTCGGGTGTGTGTTCGGGTGTGTCTTCGGGTGTGTGTTCGGGTTTGTATTCGGGTGTGTGTTCGGGTGGGTGTTCGGGTGTGTGTTCGTGTGTGTGTTCGGGTGTGTGTTCGGATGTGAGTTCGGGTGTGTGTTCGGGTTTGTATTCGGGTGTGTGTTCTGGTGTGTGTTCGGGTGTGTGTTCGGGTGTGTGTTCGGGTGTGTGTTCGGGTGTGTTCGGGTGTGTGTTCGGGTTTGTATTCGGGTGTGTGTTCTGGTGTGTGTTCGGGTGTGTGTTCGGGTGTGTGTTCGGGTGTGTTCGGGTGTGTGTTCGGGTTTGTATTCGGGTGTGTGTTCGGGTGTGTGTTCGGGTGTGTGTTCGGGTGTGTGTTCGGATGTGTGTTCGGGTGTGTGTTCGGGTGTGTTCGGGGGTGTGTTCGGGTGTGTGTTCGGGTTTGTATTCGGGTGTGCGTTCGGGTTTGTATTCGTGTGTGTGTTCGGGTTTGTATTCGGGTGTGTTCGGGTGTGTGTTCGGGTGTGTGTTCGGATGTGTGTTCGGGTGTGTGTTCGGGTGTGTTCCGGTGTGTGTTCGGGTGTGTATTCATGTTTGTTCGGGTATGTGTTCGGGTGTGTATTCGGGTGTGTGTTCGGGTGTGTGTGTTAGGGTGTGTGTTCGGGTGTGTATTCGGGTGTGTGTTCGGGTGTGTCTTCGGGTGTGTGTTCGGGTTTGTATTCGGGTGTGTGTTCGGGTGGGTGTTCGGGTGTGTGTTCGGGTGTGTGTTCGGGTGTGTGTTCGGATGTGAGTTCGGGTGTGTGTTCTGGTTTGTATTCGGGTGTGTGTTCTGGTGTGTGTTCGGGTGTGTGTTCGGGTGTGTGTTCGGGTGTGTTCGGGTGTGTGTTCCTGTTTGTATTCGGGTGTGTGTTCGGGTGTGTGTTCGGGTGTGTGTTCGGGTGTGTATTCGAATGTGTGTTCGGGTGTGTTCGGGTGTGTGTTCGGGTGTGTATTCGGGTGTGTGTTCGGGTGTGTGTTCGGGTGTGTATTCGGGTGTGTGTTCGGGTGTGTGTTCTGGTGTGTGTTCGGGTGTGTGTTCGGGTGTGTTCGGGTGTGTGTTCGGGTGTGTATTCGAATGTGTGTTCGGGTGTGTTCGGGTGTGTGTTCGGGTGTGTAATCGAATGTGTGTTCGGGTGTGTTCGGGTGTGTGTTCGGGTGTGTGTTCGGGTGGGTGTTCGGGTTTGTATTCGGGTGTGTTCGGGTGTGTGTTCGGATTTGTATTCGGGTGTGTGTTCGGGTGTGTTCGGGTGTGTGTTCGGGTGTGTGTTCGGGTGTGTGTTCGGATGTGTGTTCGGGTGTGTGTTCGGGTTTGTATTCGGGTGTGTGTTCGGGTGGGTGTTCGGGTGTGTGTTCGGGTGTGTGTTCGGGTGTGTGTTCGGATGTGTGTTCGGGTGTGTGTTCGGGTGTGTGTTCGGGTGTGTGTTCGGGTTTGTATTCGGGTGTGTGTTCTGGTGTGTGTTCGGGTGTGTGTTCGGGTGTGTGTTCGGGTGTGTTCGGGTGTGTGTTCGGGTTTGTATTCGGGTGTGTGTTCGGGTGTGTGTTCGGGTGTGTGTTCGGGTGTGTGTTCGGATGTGTGTTCGGGTGTGTGTTCGGGTGTGTTCGGGTGTGTGTTCGGGTGTGTGTTCGGGTTTGTATTCGGGTGTGCGTTCGGGTTTGTATTCGTGTGTGTGTTCGGGTTTGTATTCGGGTGTGTTCGGGTGTGTGTTCGGGTGTGTGTTCGGATATGTGTTCGGGTGTGTGTTCGGGTGTGTTCCGGTGTGTGTTCGGGTGTGTATTCATGTTTGTTCGGGTATGTGTTCGGGTGTGTATTCGGGTGTGTGTTCGGGTGTGTGTTAGGGTGTGTTCGGGTGTGTATTCGGGTGTGTGTTCGGGTGTGTCTTCGGGTGTGTGTTCGGGTTTGTATTCGGGTGTGTGTTCGGGTGGGTGTTCGGGTGTGTGTTCGTGTGTGTGTTCGGGTGTGTGTTCGGATGTGAGTTCGGGTGTGTGTTCGGGTTTGTATTCGGGTGTGTGTTCTGGTGTGTGTTCGGGTGTGTGTTCGGGTGTGTGTTCGGGTGTGTGTTCGGGTGTGTTCGGGTGTGTGTTCGGGTTTGTATTCTGGTGTGTGTTCGGGTGTGTGTTCGGGTGTGTTCGGGTGTGTATTCGAATGTGTGTTCGGGTGTGTTGGGGTGTGTGTTCGGGTGTGTGTTCGGGTGTGTATTCGGTTGTGTGTTCGGGTGTGTGTTCGGGTGTGTATTCGGGTGTGTGTTCGGGTGTGTGTTCTGGTGTGTGTTCGGGTGTGTGTTCGGGTGTGTTCGGGTGTGTGTTCGGGTGTGTATTCGAATGTGTGTTCGGGTGTGTTCGGGTGTGTTCGGGTGTGTGTTCGGGTGTGTATTCGAATGTGTGTTCGGGTGTGTTCGGGTGTGTGTTCGGGTGTGTGTTCGGGTGTGTGTTCGGGTGTGTATTCGGGTGTGTGTTCGGGTGTGTGTTCGGGTGTGTATTCGGGTGTGTGTTCGGGTGTGTGTTCGGGTGTGTGTTCGGGTGTGTTCGGGTGTTTGTTCGGGTGTGTATTCGAATGTGTGTTCGGGTG
This sequence comes from Cryptocephalus primarius, assembly GCA_963576515.1. NCBI lineage: Eukaryota > Metazoa > Arthropoda > Insecta > Coleoptera > Chrysomelidae > Cryptocephalus > Cryptocephalus primarius. The sequence continues at coordinate 1,110,568 of OY754939.1, read as the reverse complement.
TGTTCGGGTGTGTGTTCGGGTGTGTGTTCGGGTGTGTGTTCGGGTGTGTATTCGGGTGTGTGTTCTGGTGTGTGTTCGGGTGTGTGTTCGGGTGTGTGTTCGGGTGTGTTCGGGTGTGTGTTCGGGTTTGTATTCGGGTGTGTGTCCGGGTGTGTGTTCGGGTGTGTGTTCGGGTGTGTGTTCGGATGTGTGTTCGGGTGTGTGTTCGGGTGTGTTCGGGGGTGTGTTCGGGTGTGTGTTCGGGTTTGTATTCGGGTGTGCGTTCGGGTTTGTATTCGTGTGTGTGTTCGGGTTTGTATTCGGGTGTGTTCGGGTGTGTGTTCGGGTGTGTGTTCGGATGTGTGTTCGGGTGTGTGTTCGGGTGTGTTCCGGTGTGTGTTCGGGTGTGTATTCATGTTTGTTCGGGTATGTGTTCGGGTGTGTATTCGGGTGTGTGTTCGGGTGTGTGTTCGGATGTGAGTTCGGGTGTGTGTTCGGGTTTGTATTCGGGTGTGTGTTCTGGTGTGTGTTCGGGTGTGTGTTCGGGTGTGTGTTCGGGTGTGTGTTCGGGTGTGTTCGGGTGTGTGTTCGGGTTTGTATTCGGGTGTGTGTTCGGGTGTGTATTCGAATGTGTGTTCGGGTGTGTTCGGGTGTGTGTTCGGGTGTGTATTCGGGTGTGTGTTCGGGTGTGTGTTCGGGTGTGTATTCGGGTGTGTGTTCGGGTGTGTGTTCTGGTGTGTGTTCGGGTGTGTGTTCGGGTGTGTGTTCGGGTGTGTTCGGGTGTGTGTTCGGGTTTGTATTCGGGTGTGTGTTCGGGTGTGTGTTCGGGTGTGTGTTCGGGTGTGTGTTCGGATGTGTGTTCGGGTGTGTGTTCGGGTGTGTTCGGGTGTGTGTTCGGGTGTGTGTTCGGGTTTGTATTCGGGTGTGCGTTCGGGTTTGTATTCGTGTGTGTGTTCGGGTTTGTATTCGGGTGTGTTCGGGTGTGTGTTCGGGTGTGTGTTCGGATGTGTGTTCGGGTGTGTGTTCGGGTGTGTTCCGGTGTGTGTTCGGGTGTGTATTCATGTTTGTTCGGGTATGTGTTCGGGTGTGTATTCGGGTGTGTGTTCGGGTGTGTGTTAGGGTGTGTGTTCGGGTGTGTATTCGGGTGTGTGTTCGGGTGTGTCTTCGGGTGTGTGTTCGGGTTTGTATTCGGGTGCGTGTTCGGGTGGGTGTTCGGGTGTGTGTTCGGGTGTGTGTTCGGGTGTGTGTTCGGATGTGAGTTCGGGTGTGTGTTCGGGTTTGTATTCGGGTGTGTGTTCTGGTGTGTGTTCGGGTGTGTGTTCGGGTGTGTGTTCGGGTGTGTTCGGGTGTGTGTTCGGGTTTGTATTCGGGTGTGTGTTCGGGTGTGTGTTCGGGTGTGTTCGGGTGTGTATTCGAATGTGTGTTCGGGTGTGTTCGGGTGTGTGTTCGGGTGTGTGTTCGGGTGTGTGTTCGGGTGTGTATTCGGGTGTGTGTTCGGGTGTGTGTTCTGGTGTGTGTTCGGGTGTGTGTTCGGGTGTGTTCGGGTGTGTGTTCGGGTGTGTATTCGAATGTGTGTTCGGGTGTGTTCGGGTGTGTGTTCGGGTGTGTATTCGAATGTGTGTTCGGGTGTGTTCGGGTGTGTGTTCGGGTGTGTGTTCGGGTGTGTGTTCGGGTGTGTATTCGGGTGTGTGTTCGGGTGTGTGTTCGGGTGTGTATTCGGGTGTGTGTTCGGGTGTGTGTTCGGGTGTGTGTTCGGGTGTGTTCGGGTGTTTGTTCGGGTGTGTATTCGAATGTGTGTTCGGGTGTGTTCGGGTGTGTGTTCGGGTGTGTGTTCGGGTGTGTGTTCGGGTGTGTATTCGGGTGCGTGTTCGGGATTGTGTTCGAGTATGTGTTCGGGTGTGTATTCGAGTGTGTGTTCGGGTGTGTGTTCGGGTGTGTGTTCGGGTGTGTGTTCGGGTTTGTATTCGGGTGTGTGTTCGGGTGTGTGTTCGGGTGTGTGTTAGGGTGTGTGTTCGGGTGTGTGTTCGGGTGTGTGTTCGGGTGTGTGTTCGGGTGTGTTCGGGTGTGTGTTCGGGTGTGTGTTCGGGTGTGTGTTCGGGTGTGTTCGGGTGTGTGTTCGGGTGTGTGTTCGGGTGTGTGTTCGGGTGTGTGTTCGGATGTGTGTTCGGGTGTGTGTTCGGGTTTGTATTCGGGTGTGTGTTCGGGTGTGTGTTCGGGTATGTGTTTGGGTGTGTATTCGAGAGTGTGTTCGGGTGTGTGTTCGGGTTTGTATTCGAGTATGTGTTCGGGTGTGTATTCGAGTGTGTGTTCGGGTGTGTGTTCGGGTGTGTGTTCGGGTGTGTGTTCGGGTGTGTGTTCGGGTGTGTTCGGGTGTGTGTTCGGGTGTGTGATCGGGTGCGTTCGGGTGTGTGTTCGGGTTTGTATTCGGGTGTATTCGGGTGTGTGTTCGGGTGTGTGTTCGGGTGTGTTCGGGTGTCTGTTCGGGTGTGTGTTCGGGTGTGTGTTCGGGTGTGTTCGGGTGTGTGTTCGGGTTTGTATTCGGGTGTGTGTTCGGGTGTGTGTTCGGGTGTGTGTTCGGGTGTGTGTTCGGATGTGTGTTCGGGTGTGTGTTCGGGTGTGTTCGGGTGTGTGTTCGGGTGTGTGTTCGGGTTTGTATTCGGGTGTGTGTTCGGGTTTGTATTCGGGTGTGTGTTCGGGTTTGTATTCGGGTGTGTGTTCGGGTGTGTGTTCGGATGTGTGTTCGGGTGTGTGTTCGGGTGTGTTCGGGTGTGTGTTCGGGTGTGTGTTCGGGTTTGTATTCGGGTGTGTGTTCGGGTTTGTATTCGCGTGTGTGTTCGGGTTTGTATTCGGGTGTGTTCGGGTGTGCTTTCGGGTGTGTGTTCGGGTATGTGTTCGGGTGTGTATTCGTGTTTGTTCGGGTGTGTTTTCGGGTGTGTGTTCGGGTGTGTGTTAGGGTGTGTGTTCGGGTGTGTATTCGGGTGTGTGTTCGGGTGTGTGTTCTGGTGTGTGTTCGGGTTTGTATTCGGGTGTGTTCGGGTGTGTGTTCGGGTGTGTGTTCGTGTTTGTGTTCGGGTGTCTGTTCGTGTGTGTGTTCGGGTGTGTGTTCGTGTGTGTGTTCGGGTGTGTGTTCGTGTGTGTGTTCGTGTGTCTGTTCGTGTGTGTGTTCGGGTGTGTGTTCGTGTGTGTGTTCGGGTGAGTGTTCGTGTGTGTGTTCGGGTGTGTGTTCGGGTGTGTTCGGGTGTGAGTTCGGGTGTGTGTTCGGGTGAGGGTTCGGGTGTGTGTTCGTGTGTATGTTCGGGTGTGTGTTCGGGTGTGTTCGGGTGTGTGTTCGGGTGTGTGTTCGGGTGTGTGTACAGGTATGTGTTCGAGTGTGCATTCGGGTGTGTGTTCGGGTGTTTGTTCGGGTGTGTGTTCGGGTTTGTATTCGGGTGTGTGTTCGGGTGTGTGTACAGGTATGTGTTCGAGTGTGCATTCGGGTGTGTGTTCGGGTGTTTGTTTGGGTGTGTGTTCGGGTTTGTATTCGGGTGTGTGTTCGGGTGTGTGTTCGGGTGTGTGTTCGGGTGTGTGTTCAGGTATGTGTTCGGGTGTGCATTCGGGTGTGTGTTCGGGTGTGTGTTCGGGTGTGTATTCGGGTGTGTGCTCAGGTATTTGTTCGGGTGTGTATTCGGGTGTGTTCGGGTGTGCGTTCGGGTGAGTTTTCGGGTTTGTGTTCGGGTGTCTGTTCGGGTTTGTATTCGGGTGTGTGTTGGGGTTTGTATTCGGGTGTGTGTTCGGGTATGTGTTCGGGTGTGTATTCGGGTGAGTGTTCGGGTGTGTGTTCGGGTGTGTGTTCGGGTGTGTGTTCGGGTGTCTGTTCGGGTGTGTGTTCGGGTGTGTGTTCGGGTGTGTATTCGGGTGTTTGTTCGGGTATGTGTTCGGGTGTTTGTTCGGGTTTGTATTCGGGTGTGTGTTGGGGTTTGTATTCGGGTGTGTTCGGGTGTGTGTTCGGGTATGTGTTCGGGTGTGTATTCGGGTGTGTGTTCTGGTGTGTGTTCGGGTGTGTGTTCCGGTGTGTGTTCGGGTGTGTTCTGGTGTGTGTTCGGGTGTGTGTTCGGGTGTGTTCGGGTGTGTGTTCGGGTTTGTATTCGGGTGTGTGTTCGGGTTTGTATTCGGGTGTGTTCGGGTGTGTGTTCGGGTGTGTTCGGGTGTGTGTTCGTGTTTGTGTTCGGGTGTCTGTTCGTGTGTGTGTTCGGTTGTGTGTTCGTGTGTGTGTTCCGGTGTGTGTTCGTGTGTGTGTTCGTGTGTCTGTTCGTGTGTGTGTTCGGGTGTGTGTTCGTGTGTGTGTTCGGGTGAGTGTTCGTGTGTGTGTTCGGGTGTGTGTTCGGGTGTGTTCGGGTGTGAGTTCGGGTGTGTGTTCGGGTGAGGGTTCGGGTGTGTGTTCGTGTGTGTGTTCGGGTGTGTGTTCGGGTGTGTGTTCGGGTGTGTGTTCGGGTGTGTTCGGGTGTGTGTTCGGGTGTGTGTTCGGGTTTGTATTCGGGTGTGTGTTCGGGTGTGTGTTCGGGTGTGTGTACAGGTATGTGTTCGAGTGTGCATTCGGGTGTGTGTTCGGGTGTTTGTTCGGGTGTGTGTTCGGGTTTGTATTCGGGTGTGTGTTCGGGTGTGTGTTCGGGTGTGTGTACAGGTATGTGTTCGAGTGTGCATTCGGGTGTGTGTTCGGGTGTTTGTTTGGGTGTGTGTTCGGGTTTGTATTCGGGTGTGTGTTCGGGTGTGTGTTCGGGTGTGTGTTCGGGTGTGTGTTAAGGTATGTGTGCGGGTGTGCATTCGGTTGTGTGTTCGGGTGTGTGTTCAGGTATTTGTTCGGGTGTGTATTCGGGTGTGTTCGGGTGTGCGTTCGGGTGAGTTTTCGGGTATGTGTTCGGGTGTGTATTCGAGTGTGTGTTCGGGTGTGTGCTCGGGTGTGTGTTCGGGTGTGTGTTCGGGTGTGTTCGGGTGTGTGTTCGGGTGTGTGATCGGGTGCGTTCGGGTGTGTGTTTGGGTTTGTATTCGGGTGTGTTCGGGTGTGCGTTCGGGTGTGTCTTCGGGTATGTGTTCGGGTTTGTATTCGGGTGTGTTCGGGTGTGCGTTCGGGTGTGTCTTCGGGTATGTGTTCAGGTGTGTGTTCGGGTGTGTGATCGGGTGCGTTCGGGTGTGTGTTCGGGTTTGTATTCGGGTGTGTTCGGGTGTGTGTTCGGATTTGTATTCGGGTGTGTGTTCGGGTGTGTGTTCGGGTGTGTGTTCGGGTTTGTATTCGGGTGTGTGTTCGGGTGTGTGTTCGGGTGTGTGTTCGGGTGTGTGTTAGGGTGTGTGTTCGGGTGTGTGTTCGGGTGTGTGTTCGGGTGTGTGTTCGGGTGTGTTCGGGTGTGTGTTCGGGTGTGTGTTCGGGTGTGTGTTCGGGTGTGTTCGGGTGTGTGTTCGGGTGTGTGTTCGGGTGTGTGTTCGGGTGTGTGTTCGGGTGTGTGTTCGGATGTGTGTTCGGGTGTGTGTTCGGGTTTGTATTCGGGTGTCTGTTCTGGTGTGTGTTCGGGTGTGTGTTCGGGTGTGTGTTCGGGTGTGTTCGGGTGTGTGTTCGGGTTTGTATTCGGGTGTGTGGTCGGGTGTGTGTTCGGGTGTGTGTTCGGGTGTGTGTTCGGATTTGTATTCGGGTGTGTGTTCGGGTGTGTTCGGGTGTGTGTTCGGGTGTGTGTTCGGGTGTGTGTTCGGGTGTGTGTTCGGATGTGTGTTCGGGTGTGTGTTCGGGTTTGTATTCGGGTGTGTGTTCGGGTGGGTGTTCGGGTGTGTGTTCGGGTGTGTGTTCGGGTGTGTGTTCGGATGTGTGTTCGGGTGTGTGTTCGGGTTTGTATTCGGGTGTGTGTTCTGGTGTGTGTTCGGGTGTGTGTTCGGGTGTGTGTTCGGGTGTGTTCGGGTGTGTGTTCGGGTTTGTATTCGGGTGTGTGTTCGGGTGTGTGTTCGGGTGTGTGTTCGGGTGTGTGTTCGGATGTGTGTTCGGGTGTGTGTTCGGATGTGTGTTCGGGTGTGTGTTCGGATGTGTGTTCGGGTGTGTGTTCGGGTGTGTTCCGGTGTGTGTTCGGGTGTGTATTCGGGTTTGTTCGGGTATGTGTTCGGGTTTGTATTCGGGTGTGTGTTCGGGTGGGTGTTCGGGTTTGTATTCGGGTGTGTTCGGGTGTGTGTTCGGATTTGTATTCGGGTGTGTGTTCGGGTGTGTTCGGGTGTGTGTTCGGGTGTGTGTTCGGGTGTGTGTTCGGGTGTGTGTTCGGATGTGTGTACGGGTGTGTGTTCGGGTTTGTATTCGGGTGTGTGTTCGGATGTGTGTTCGGGTGTGTGTTCGGGTTTGTATTCGGTTGTGTGTTCTGGTGTGTGTTCGGGTGTGTGTTCGGGTGTGTGTTCGGGTGTGTTCGGGTGTGTGTTCGGGTTTGTATTCGGGTGTGTGTTCGGGTGTGTGTTCGGGTGTGTGTTCGGGTGTGTGTTCGGATGTGTGTTCGGGTGTGTGTTCGGGTGTGTTCGGGTGTGTGTTCGGGTGTGTGTTCGGGTTTGTATTCGGGTGTGCGTTCGGGTTTGTATTCGTGTGTGTGTTCGGGTTTGTATTCGGGTGTGTTCGGGTGTGTGTTCGGGTGTGTGTTCGGATGTGTGTTCGGGTGTGTGTTCGGGTGTGTTCCGGTGTGTGTTCGGGTGTGTATTCATGTTTGTTCGGGTATGTGTTCGGGTGTGTATTCGGGTGTGTGTTCGGGTGTGTGTTAGGGTGTGTGTTCGGGTGTGTATTCGGGTGTGTGTTCGGGTGTGTCTTCGGGTGTGTGTTCGGGTTTGTATTCGGGTGTGTGTTCGGGTGGGTGTTCGAGTGTGTGTTCGGGTGTGTGTTCGGGTGTGTGTTCGGATGTGAGTTCGGGTGTGTGTTCGGGTTTGTATTCGGGTGTGTGTTCTGGTGTGTGTTCGGGTGTGTGTTCGGGTGTGTGTTCGGGTGTGTGTTCGGGTGTGTTCGGGTGTGTGTTCGGGTTTGTATTCGGGTGTGTGTTCGGGTGTGTATTCGAATGTGTGTTCGGGTGTGTTCGGGTGTGTGTTCGGGTGTGTGTTCGGGTGTGTATTCGGGTGTTTGGTCGGGTGTGTGTTCGGGTGTGTATTCGGGTGTGTGTTCGGGTGTGTGTTCTGGTGTGTGTTCGGGTGTGTGTTCGGGTGTGTTCGGGTGTGTGTTCGGGTGTGTATTCGAATGTGTGTTCGGGTGTGTTCGGGTGTGTTCGGGTGTGTGTTCGGGTGTGTATTCGAATGTGTGTTCGGGTGTGTTCGGGTGTGTGTTCGGGTGTGTGTTCGGGTGGGTGTTCGGGTTTGTATTCGGGTGTGTTCGGGTGTGTGTTCGGATTTGTATTCGGGTGTGTGTTCGGGTGTGTTCGGGTGTGTGTTCGGGTGTGTGTTCGGGTGTGTGTTCGGGTGTGTGTTCGGATGTGTGTTCGGGTGTGTGTTCGGGTTTGTATTCGGGTGTGTGTTCGGGTGGGTGTTCGGGTGTGTGTTCGGGTGTGTGTTCGGGTGTGTGTTCGGATGTGTGTTCGGGTGTGTGTTCGGGTTTGTATTCGGGTGTGTGTTCTGGTGTGTGTTCGGGTGTGTGTTCGGGTGTGTGTTCGGGTGTGTTCGGGTGTGTGTTCGGGTTTGTATTCGGGTGTGTGTTCGGGTGTGTGTTCGGGTGTGTGTTCGGGTGTGTGTTCGGATGTGTGTTCGGGTGTGTGTTCGGGTGTGTTCGGGTGTGTGTTCGGGTGTGTGTTCGGGTTTGTATTCGGGTGTGCGTTCGGGTTTGTATTCGTGTGTGTGTTCGGGTTTGTATTCGGGTGTGTTCGGGTGTGTGTTCGGGTGTGTGTTCGGATGTGTGTTCGGGTGTGTGTTCGGGTGTGTTCCGGTGTGTGTTCGGGTGTGTATTCATGTTTGTTCGGGTATGTGTTCGGGTGTGTATTCGGGTGTGTGTTCGGGTGTGTGTTAGGGTGTGTGTTCGGGTGTGTATTCGGGTGTGTGTTCGGGTGTGTCTTCGGGTGTGTGTTCGGGTTTGAATTCGGGTGTGTGTTCGGGTGGGTGTTCGGGTGTGTGTTCGGGTGTGTGTTCGGGTGTGTGTTCGGATGTGAGTTCGGGTGTGTGTTCGGGTTTGTATTCGGGTGTGTGTTCTGGTGTGTGTTCGGGTGTGTGTTCGGGTGTGTGTTCGGGTGTGTGTTCGGATGTGTGTTCGGGTGTGTGTTCGGGTGTGTTCGGGTGTGTGTTCGGGTGTGTGTTCGGGTTTGTATTCGGGTGTGCGTTCGGGTTTGTATTCGTGTGTGTGTTCGGGTTTGTATTCGGGTGTGTTCGGGTGTGTGTTCGGGTGTGTGTTCGGATGTGTGTTCGGGTGTGTGTTCGGGTGTGTTCCGGTGTGTGTTCGGGTGTGTATTCATGTTTGTTCGGGTATGTGTTCGGGTGTGTATTCGGGTGTGTGTTCGGGTGTGTGTTAGGGTGTGTGTTCGGGTGTGTATTCGGGTGTCGAAGTTACGGGCGATCATATCCGAAAAAATCAAAGACGAAAAAACGGACTTTCCGACCTGACATCCTATGGATTCGAGGTCGCTGATTACGATGCGCCTATTTTCAAGACGATCGGACGACTATTAACGAAGATACGGCCCAATAATATCCGGAAAAATCATAGTCGAAAAAACGGACTTTCCGACCTGCCATCCTATGGATTCGAGGTCGCTGATTACGATGCGCCTATTTTCGAGACGATCGGGCGACTATTAACGAAGATACGGGCGATCATATCCGAAAAAATTATAGTCGAAAAAACGGACTTTCCGACCTGCCATCCTATGGATTCGAGGTCGCTGATTACGATGCGCCTATTTTCGAGACGATCGGACGACTATTAACGAAGATACGGGCGATCATATCCGAAAAAATTATAGTCGAAAAAACGGACTTTCCGACCTGCCATCCTATGAATTCGAGGTCGCTGATTACGATGCGCCTATTTTCGAGACGATCGGAAGACTATTAACGAAGATACGGGCGATCATATCCGAAAAAATCAAAGTCAAAAAACTGACTGTCCAACCTGACATCCTATGGATTCGAGGTCGCTGATTACGATGCGCCTATTTTCAAGACGATCGGACGACTATTAACGAAGATACGGGCCATCATATCCGGAAAAAACGAAGTCGAAAAAACGGACTTTCCGACCTGCCATCCTATGAATTCGAGGTCGCTGATTACGATGCGCCTATATTCCAGACGATCGGACGACTATTAACGAAGTTACGGGCGATCATATCCGAAAAAATCAAAGACGAAAAAACGGACTTTCCGACCAGACATCCTATGGATTCGAGGTCGCTGATTACGATGCGCCTATTTTCAAGACGATCGGACGACTATTAACGAAGATACGGGCCAATAATATCCGGAAAAATCATAGTCGAAAAAACGGACTTTCCGACATGCTATCCTATGGATTCGAGGTCGCTGATTACGATGCGCCTATTTTCAAGACGATCGGACGACTATTAACGAAGATACGGGCCATCATATCCGGAAAAATCATAGTCGAAAAAACGGACTTTCCGGCATGCCATCCTATGGATTCGAGGTCGCTGATTACGATGCGCCTATTTTCGAGACGATCGGACGACTATTAACGAAGATACGGGCGATGATATCCGAAAAAATCAAAGTCAAAAAATTGACTGTCCGACCTGACATCCTATGGATTCGAGGTCGCTGATTACGATGCGCCTATTTTCCAGACGATCGGACGACTATTAACGAAGATACGGGCGATCATTTCCGAAAAAATCAAAGACGAAAAAACGGACTTTCCGACCTGACATCCTATGGATTCGAGGTCGCTGATTACGATGCACCTATTTTCAAGACGATCGGACGACTATTAACGAAGATACGGGCAATCATATCCGGAAAAATCATAGTCGAAAAAACGGACTTTCCGACCTGCCATCCTATGAATTCGAGGTCGCTGATTACGATGCGCCTATTTTCGAGACGATCGGACGACTATTAACGAAGATACGGGCGATCATATCCGAAAAAATCAATGTCAAAAAACCAACTTTCCGACCTGCCATCCTATGGATTCGAGGTCGCTGATTACGATGCGCCTATTTTCGAGACGATCGGACGACTATTAACGAAGATACGGGCGATCATATCCGAAAAAATCATAGTCGAAAAAACGGACTTTCCGACCTGCCATCCTATGGATTCGAGGTTGCTGATTACGACGCGCCTATTTTCAAGACGATCGGACGACTATTAACGAAGATACGGGCCATCATATCCGGAAAAAACGAAGTCGAAAAAACGGACTTTCCGACCTGCCATCCTATGGATTCGAGGTCGCTGATTACGATGCGCCTATTTTCAAGACGATCGGACGACTATTAACGAAGATACGGGCCATCATATCCGGTAAAATCATAGTCGAAAAAACGGACTTTCCGGCATGCCATCCTATGGATTCGAGGTCGCTGATTACGATGCGCCTATTTTCGAGACGATCGGACGACTATTAACGAAGATACGGGCGATCATATCCGAAAAAATCATAGTCGAAAAAACGGACTTTCCGACATGCCATCCTATGAATTCGAGGTCGCTGATTACGATGCGCCTATTTTCGAGACGATCGGACGACTATTAACGAAGATACTGGCGATCATATCCGAAAATATCAAAGTCAAAAAGCGGACTTTCCGACCTGCCATCCTATGGATTCGAGGTCGCTGATTACGATGCGCCTATTTTCGAGACGATCGGACGACTATTAACGAAGATACGGGCGATCATATCCGAAAAAATCAAAGTCAAAAAACGGACTGTCCGACCTGACATCCTATGGATCCGAGGTCGCTGATTACGATGCGCCTATTTTCCAGACGATCGGACGACTATTAACGAAGTTACGGGCGATCATATCCGAAAAAATCAAAGACGAAAAAACGGACTTTCCGACCTGACATCCTATGGATTCGAGGTCGCTGATTACGATGCGCCTATTTTCAAGACGATCGGACGACTATTAACGAAGATACGGGCCAATAATATCCGGAGGAATCATAGTCGAAAAAACGGACTTTCCGACCAGACATCCTATGGATTCGAGGTCGCTGATTACGATGCGCCTATTTTCAAGACGATCGGACGACTATTAACGAAGATACGGGCCAATAATATCCGGAAAAATCATAGTCGAAAAAACGGACTTTCCGACATGCTATCCTATGGATTCGAGGTGGCTGATTACGATGCGCCTATTTTCGAGACGATCGGACGACTATTAACGAAGATACGGGCGATCATATCCGAAAAAATCAAAGTCAAAAAACTGACTGTCCGACCTGACATCCTATGGATTCGAGGTCGCTGATTACGATGCGCCTATTTTCCAGACGATCGGACGACTATTAACGAAGGTACGGGCGATCATATCCGAAAAAATCATAGTCGAAAAAACGGACTTTCCGATATGCCATCCTATGGATTCGAGGTCGCTGATTACGATGCGCCTATTTTCCAGACGATCGGACGACTATTAACGAAGTTACGGGCGATCATATCCGAAAAAATCAAAGACGAAAAGACGGACTTTCCGACCTGACATCCTATGGATTCGAGGTCGCTGATTACGATGCACCTATTTTCAAGACGATCGGACGACTATTAACGAAGATACGGGCAATCATATCCGGAAAAATGATAGTCGAAAAAACGGACTTTCCGACCTGCCATGCTATGAATTCGAGGTCGCTGATTACGATGCGCCTATTTTCCAGACGATCGGACGACTATTAACGAAGATACGGGCGATCATATCCGAAAAAATCAAAGTCAAAAAACGGACTTTCCGACCAGCCATCCTATGGATTCGAGGTCGCTGATTACGATGCGCCTATTTTCCAGACGATCGGACGACTATTAACGAAGATACGGGCGATCATATCCGAAAAAATCATAGTCGAAAAAACGGACTTTCCGACCTGCCATCCTATGGATTCGAGGTCGCTGATTACGATGCGCCTATTTTCGAGACGATCGGACGACTATTAACGAAGATACGGGCGATCATATCCGAAAAATTCAAAGTCAAAAAACGGACTGTCCGACCTGACATCCTATGGATTCGAGGTCGCTGATTACGATGCGCCTATTTTCCAGACGATCGGATGACTATTAACGAAGTTACGGGCGATCATATCCGAAAAAATTATAGTCGAAAAAACGGACTTTCCGACATGCCATCCTATGGATTCGAGGTCTCTGATTACGATGCGCCTATTTTCGAGACGATCGGACGAATATTAACGAAGATACGGGCGATCATATCCGAAAAAATCATAGTCGAAAAAACGGACTTTCCGACCTGCCATCCTATGAATTCGAGGTCGCTGATTACGATGCGCCTATTTTCGAGACGATCCGAAGACTATTAACGAAGATACGGGCGATCATATCCGAAAAAATCAAAGTCAAAAAACGGACTGTCCGACCTGACATCCTATGGATTCGAGGTCGCTGATTACGATGCGCCTATTTTCCAGACGATCGGACGACTATTAACGAAGTTACGGGCGATCATATCCGAAAAAATCAAAGACGAAAAAACGGACTTTCCGACCTGACATCCTATGGATTCGAGGTCGCTGATTACGATGCGCCTATTTTCAAGACGATCGGACGACTATTAACGAAGATACGGCCCAATAATATCCGGAAAAATCATAGTCGAAAAAACGGACTTTCCGACCTGCCATCCTATGGATTCGAGGTCGCTGATTACGATGCGCCTATTTTCTAGACGATCGGGCGACTATTAACGAAGATACGGGCGATCATATCCGAAAAAATTATAGTCGAAAAAACGGACTTTCCGACCTGCCATCCTATGGATTCGAGGTCGCTGATTACGATGCGCCTATTTTCGAGACGATCGGACGACTATTAACGAAGATACGGGCGATCATATCCGAAAAAATTATAGTCGAAAAAACGGACTTTCCGACCTGCCATCCTATGAATTCGAGGTCGCTGATTACGATGCGCCTATTTTCGAGACGATCGGAAGACTATTAACGAAGATACGGGCGATCATATCCGAAAAAATCATAGTCGAAAAAACGGACTTTCCGACCTGCCATCCTATGGATTCGAGGTCGCTGATTACGATGCGCCTATTTTCGAGACGATCGGACGGCTATTAACGAAGATACGGGCGATCATATCCGGAAAAATCATAGTCGAAAAAACGGGCTTTCCGACCTGCCATCCTATGGATTCGAGGTCGCTGATTACGATGCGCCTATTTTCGAGACGATCGGACGACTATTAACGAAGATACGGGCGATCATATCCGAAAAAATCAAAGTCAAAAAACTGACTGTCCAACCTGACATCCTATGGATTCGATGTCGCTGATTACGATGCGCCTATTTTCAAGACGATCGGACGACTATTAACGAAGATACGGGCCATCATATCCGGAAAAAACGAAGTCGAAAAAACGGACTTTCCGACCTGCCATCCTATGAATTCGAGGTCGCTGATTACGATGCGCCTATATTCCAGACGATCGGACGACTATTAACGAAGTTACGGGCGATCATATCCGAAAAAATCAAAGACGAAAAAACGGACTTTCCGACCAGACATCCTATGGATTCGAGGTCGCTGATTACGATGCGCCTATTTTCAAGACGATCGGACGACTATTAACGAAGATACGGGCCAATAATATCCGGAAAAATCATAGTCGAAAAAACGGACTTTCCGACATGCTATCCTATGGATTCGAGGTCGCTGATTACGATGCGCCTATTTTCAAGACGATCGGACGACTATTAACGAAGATACGGGCCATCATATCCGGAAAAATCATAGTCGAAAAAACGGACTTTCCGGCATGCCATCCTATGGATTCGAGGTCGCTGATTACGATGCGCCTATTTTCGAGACGATCGGACGACTATTAACGAAGATACGGGCGATCATATCCGAAAAAATCAAAGTCAAAAAACTGACTGTCCGACCTGACATCCTATGGATTCGAGGTCGCTGATTACGATGCGCCTATTTTCCAGACGATCGGACGACTATTAACGAAGATACGGGCGATCATATCCGAAAAAATCATAGTCGAAAAAACGGACTTTCCGACATGCCATCCTATGGATTCGAGGTCGCTGATTACGATGCGCCTATTTTCCAGACGATCGGACGACTATTAACGAAGTTACGGGCGATCATATCCGAAAAAATCAAAGACGAAAAAACGGACTTTCCGACCTGACATCCTATGGATTCGAGGTCGCTGATTACGATGCACCTATTTTCAAGACGATCGGACGACTATTAACGAAGATACGGGCAATCATATCCGAAAAAATCATAGTCGAAGAAACGGACTTTCCGACCTGCCATCCTATGAATTCGAGGTCGCTGATTACGATGCGCCTATTTTCGAGACGATCGGACGACTATTAACGAAGATACGGGCGATCATATCCGAAAAAATCAAAGTCAAAAAACGGACTTTCCGACCTGCCATCCTATGGATTCGAGGTCGCTGATTACGATGCGCCTATTTTCAAGACGATCGGACGACTATTAAAGAAGATACGGGCGATCATATCCGAAAAAATCAAAGTCAAAAAACGGACTGTCCGACCTGACATCCTATGGATTCGAGGTCGCTGATTACGATGCGCCTATTTTCCAGACGATCGGACGACTATTAACGAAGTTACGGGCGATCATATCCGAAAAAATCAAAGACGAAAAAACGGACTTTCCGACCTGACATCCTATGGATTCGAGGTCGCTGATTACGATGCGCCTATTTTCAAGACGATCGGACGACTATTAACGAAGATACGGCCCAATAATATCCGGAAAAATCATAGTCGAAAAAACGGACTTTCCGACCTGCCATCCTATGGATTCGAGGTCGCTGATTACGATGCGCCTATTTTCTAGACGATCGGGCGACTATTAACGAAGATACGGGCGATCATATCCGAAAAAATCATAGTCGAAAAAACGGACTTTCCGACTTGCCATCCTATGGATTCGAGGTCGCTGATTACGATGCGCCTATTTTCGAGACGATCGGACGGCTATTAACGAAGATACGGGCGATCATATCCGGAAAAATCATAGTCGAAAAAACGGGCTTTCCGACCTGCCATCCTATGGATTCGAGGTCGCTGATTACGATGCGCCTATTTTCGAGACGATCGGCCGACTATTAACGAAGATACGGGCGATCATATCCGAAAAAATCAAAGTCAAAAAACTGACTGTCCAACCTGACATCCTATGGATTCGAGGTCGCTGATTACGATGCGCCTATTTTCAAGACGATCGGACGACTATTAACGAAGATACGGGCCATCATATCCGGAAAAAACGAAGACGAAAAAACGGACTTTCCGACCAGACATCCTATGGATTCGAGGTCGCTGATTACGATGCGCCTATTTTCAAGACGATCGGACGACTATTAACGAAGATACGGGCCAATAATATCCGGAAAAATCATAGTCGAAAAAACGGACTTTCCGACATGCTATCCTATGGATTCGAGGTCGCTGATTACGATGCGCCTATTTTCAAGACGATCGGATGACTATTAACGAAGATACGGGCCATCATATCCGGAAAAATCATAGTCGAAAAAACGGACTTTCCGGCATGCCATCCTATGGATTCGAGGTCGCTGATTACGATGCGCCTATTTTCGAGACGATCGGACGACTATTAACGAAGATACGGGCGATCATATCCGAAAAAATCAAAGTCAAAAAACTGACTGTCCGACCTGACATCCTATGGATTCGAGGTCGCTGATTACGATGCGCCTATTTTCCAGACGATCGGACGACTATTAACGAAGATACGGGCGATCATATCCGAAAAAATCATAGTCGAAAAAACGGACTTTCCGACATGCCATCCTATGGATTCGAGGTCGCTGATTACGATGCGCCTATTTTCCAGACGATCGGACGACTATTAACGAAGTTACGGGCGATCATATCCGAAAAAATCAAAGACGAAAAAACGGACTTTCCGACCTGACATCCTATGGATTCGAGGTCGCTGATTACGATGCACCTATTTTCAAGACGATCGGACGACTATTAACGAAGATACGGGCAATCATATCCGGAAAAATCATAGTCGAAGAAACGGACTTTCCGACCTGCCATCCTATGAATTCGAGGTCGCTGATTACGATGCGCCTATTTTCGAGACGATCGGACGACTATTAACGAAGATACGGGCGATCATATCCGAAAAAATCAAAGTCAAAAAACGGACTTTCCGACCTGCCATCCTATGGATTCGAGGTCGCTGATTACGATGCGCCTATTTTCGAGACGATCGGACGACTATTAAAGAAGATACGGGCGATCATATCCGAAAAAATCAAAGTCAAAAAACGGACTGTCCGACCTGACATCCTATGGATTCGAGGTCGCTGATTACGATGCGCCTATTTTCCAGACGATCGGACGACTATTAACGAAGTTACGGGCGGTCATATCCGAAAAAATCAAAGACGAAAAAACGGACTTTCCGACCTGACATCCTATGGATTCGAGGTCGCTGATTACGATGCGCCTATTTTCAAGACGATCGGACGACTATTAACGAAGATACGGGCCATCATATCCGGAAAAAACGAAGTCGAAAAAACGGACTTTCCGACCTGCCATCCTATGAATTCGAGGTCGCTGATTACGATGCGCCTATATTCTAGACGATCGGACGACTATTAACGAAGTTACGGGCGATCATATCCGAAAAAATCAAAGACGAAAAAACGGACTTTCCGACATGCCATCCTATGGATTCGAGGTCGCTGATTACGATGCGCCTATTTTCGAGACGATCGGACGACTATTAACGAAGATACGGGCGATCATATCCGAAAAAATCATAGTCGAAAAAACGGACATTCCGACCTGCCATCCTATGGATTCGAGGTCGCTGATTACGATGCGCCTATTTTCGAGACGATCGGACGACTATTAACGAAGATACGGGCGATCATATCCGAAAAAATCATAGTCGAAAAAACGGACTTTCCGACCTGCCATCCTATGGATTCGAGGTAGCTGATTACGATGCGCCTATTTTCGAGACGGTCGGACGACTATTAACGAAGATACGGGCCATCATATCCGGAAAAAACGAAGTCGAAAAAACGGACTTTCCGACCTGCCATCCTATGGATTCGAGGTCGCTGATTACGATGCCCCTATTTTCGAGACGATCGGACGACTATTAACGAAGATACGGGCGATCATATCCGAAAAAATCAAAGTCAAAAAACGGACTGTCCGACCTGACATCCTATGGATTCGAGGTCGCTGATTACGATGCGCCTATTTTCCAGACGATCGGACGACTATTAACGAAGTTACGGGCGATCATATCCGAAAAAATCAAAGACGAAAAACCGGACTTTCCGACCTGACATTCTATGGATTCGAGGTCGCTGATTACGATGGGCCTATTTTCAAGACGATCGGACGACTATTAACGAAGATACGGGCCATCATATCCGGAAAAAACGAAGTCGAAAAAACGGACTTTCCGACATGCCATCCTATGGATTCGAGGTCGCTGATTACGATGCGCCTATTTTCGAGACGGTCGGACGACTATTAACGAAGATACGGGCCATCATATCCGGAAAAAACGAAGTCGAAAAAACGGACTTTCCGACCTGCCATCCAATGAATCCGAGGTCGCTGATTACGATGCGCCTATTTTCGAGACGATCGGACGACTATTAACGAAGATACGGGCGATCATATCCGAAAAAATTATAGTCGAAAAAACGGACTTTCCAACCTGCCATCCTATGGATTCGAGGACGCTGATTACGACGCGCCTATTTTCGAAACGATCGGACGACTATTAACGAAGATACGGGCGATCATATCCGAAAAAATCATAGTCGAAAAAACGGACTTTCCGACCTGCCATCCTATGGATTCGAGGTCGCTGATTACGATGCGCCTATTTTCGAGACGATCGGACGACTATTAACGAAGATACGGGCCATCATATCCGGAAAAATCATAGTCGAAAAAACGGAATTTCCGACATGCCATCCTATGGATTCGAGGTCGCTGATTACGATGCGCCTATTTTCCAGACGATCGGACGACTATTAACGAAGTTACGGGCGATCATATCCGAAAAAATCAAAGACGAAAAAACGGACTTTCCGACCTGACATCCTATGGATTCGAGGTCGCTGATTACGATGCACCTATTTTCAAGACGATCGGACGACTATTAACGAAGATACGGGCAATCAAATCCGGAAAAATCGTAGTCGAAAAAACGGACTTTCCGACCTGCCATCCTATGAATTCGAGGTCGCTGATTACGATGCGCCTATTTTCGAGACGATCGGACGACTATTAACGAAGATACGGGCGATCATATCCGAAAAAATTATAGTCGAAAAAACGGACTTTCCGACATGCCATCCTATGGATTCGAGGTAGCTGATTACGATGCGCCTATTTTCGAGACGATCGGACGACTATTAACGAAGATACGGGCGATCATATCCGAAAAAATCATAGTCGAATAAACGGACTTTCCGACTTGCCCTCCTATGGATTCGAGTTCGCTGATTACGATGCGCCTATTTTCCAGACGATCGGACGACTATTAACGAAGTTACAGGCCATCATATCCGGAAAAAACGAAGTCGAAAAAACGGACTTTCCGACCTGCCATCCTATGAATCCGAGGTCGCTGATTACGATGCGCCTATTTTCGAGACGATCGGACGACTATTAACGAAGATACGGGCGATCATATCCGAAAAAATCAAAGTCAAAAAACGGACTGTCCGACCTGACATCCTATGGATTCGAGGTCGCTGATTACGATGCGCCTATTTTCCAGACGATCGGACGACTATTAACGAAGTTACGGGCGATCATATCCGAAAACATCAAAGACGAAAAACCGGACTTTCCGACCTGACATTCTATGGATTCGAGGTCGCTGATTACGATGGGCCTATTTTCAAGACGATCGGACGACCATTAACGAAGATACGGGCCATCATATCCGGAAAAAACGAAGTCGAAAAAACGGACTTTCCGACATGCCATCCTATGGATTCGAGGTCGCTGATTACGATGCGCCTATTTTCGAGACGGTCGGACGACTATTAACGAAGATACGGGCCATCATATCCGGAAAAAACGAAGTCGAAAAAACGGACTTTCCGACCTGCCATCCAATGAATTCGAGGTCGCTGATTACGATGCGCATATTTTCGAGACGATCGGACGACTATTAACGAAGATACGGGCGATCATATCCGAAAAAATTATAGTCGAAAAAACGGACTTTCCAACCTGTCATCCTATGGATTCGAGGACGCTGATTACGATGCGCCTATTTTCGAAACGATCGGACGACTATTAACGAAGATACGGGCGATCATATCCGAAAAAATCATAGTCGAAAAAACATACTTTCCGACCTGCCGTCCTATGGATTCGAGGTCGCTGATTACGATGCGCCTATTTTCCAGACGATCGGACGACTATTAACGAAGTTACGGGCGATCATATCCGAAAAAATCAAAGACGAAAAAACGGACTTTCCGACCTGACATCCTATGGATTCGAGGTCGCTGATTACGATGCACCTATTTTCAAGACGATCGGACGACTATTAACGAAGATACGGGCAATCATATCCGGAAAAATCGTAGTCGAAAAAACGGACTTTCCGACCTGCCATCCTATGAATTCGAGGTCGCTGATTACGATGCGCCTATTTTCGAGACGATCGGACGACTATTAACGAAGATACGGGCGATCATATCCGAAAAAATCAAAGTCAAAAAACGGACTTTCCGACCTGCCATCCTATGGATTCGAGGTCGCTGATTACGATGCGCCTATGTTCGAAACGATCGGACGACTATTAACGAAGATACGGGCGATCATATCCGAAAAAATCATAGTCGAAAAAACGGACTTTCCGACCTGCCATCCTATGGATTCGAGGTCGCTGATTACGATGCGCCTATTTTCGAGACGGTCGGACGACTATTAACGAAGATACGGGCCATCATATCCGGAAAAAACGAAGTCGAAAAAACGGACTTTCCGACCTGCCATCCTATGAATTCGAGGTCGCTGATTACGATGCGCCTATATTCCAGACGATCGAACGACTATTAACGAAGTTACGGGCGATCATATCCGAAAAAATCAAAGACGAAAAAACGGACTTTCCGACCTGACATCCTATGGATTCGAGGTCGCTGATTACGATGCGCCTATTTTCCAGACGATCGGACGACTATTAACGAAGATACGGGCGATCATATCCGAAAAATTCAAAGTCAAAAAACGGACTTTCCGACCTGCCATCCTATGAATTCGAGGTCGCTGATTACGATGCGCCTATATTCCAGACGATCGAACGACTATTAACGAAGTTACGGGCGATCATATCCGAAAAAATCAAAGACGAAAAAACGGACTTTCCGACCTGACATCCTATGGATTCGAGGTCGCTGATTACGATGCGCCTATTTTCGAGACGATCGGACGACTATTAACGAAGATACGGGCGATCATATCTGAAAAAATTATAGTCGAAAAAACGGACTTTCCGACATGCCATCCTATGGATTCGAGGTCGCTGATTACGATGCGCCTATTTTCGAGACGATCGGACGACTATTAACGAAGATACGGGCGATCATATCCGAAAAAATCATAGTCGAAAAAACGGACTGTCCGACCTGACATCCTATGGATTCGAGGTCGCTGATTACGATGCGCCTATTTTCCAGACGATCGGACGACTATTAACGAAGTTACGGGCGGTCATATCCGAAAAAATCAAAGACGAAAAAACGGACTTTCCGACCTGACATCCTATGGATTCGAGGTCGCTGATTACGATGCGCCTATTTTCAAGACGATCGGACGACTATTAACGAAGATACGGGCCATCATATCCGGAAAAAACGAAGTCGAAAAAACGGACTTTCCGACCTGCCATCCTATGAATTCGAGGTCGCTGATTACGATGAGCCTATATTCTAGACGATCGGACGACTATTAACGAAGTTACGGGCGATCATATCCGAAAAAATCAAAGACGAAAAAACGGACTTTCCGACATGCCATCCTATGGATTCGAGGTCGCTGATTACGATGCGCCTATTTTCGAGACGATCGGACGACTATTAACGAAGATACGGGCGATCATATCCGAAAAAATCATAGTCGAAAAAACGGACATTCCGACCTGCCATCCTATGGATTCGAGGTCGCTGATTACGATGCGCCTATTTTCGAGACGATCGGACGACTATTAACGAAGATACGGGCGATCATATCCGAAAAAATCATAGTCGAAAAAACGGACTTTCCGACCTGCCATCCTATGGATTCGAGGTCGCTGATTACGATGCCCCTATTTTCGAGACGATCGGACGACTATTAACGAAGATACGGGCGATCATATCCGAAAAAATCAAAGTCAAAAAACGGAATGTCCGACCTGACATCCTATGGATTCGAGGTCGCTGATTACGATGCGCCTATTTTCCAGACGATCGGCCGACTATTAACGAAGTTACGGGCGATCATATCCGAAAAAATCAAAGACGAAAAACCGGACTTTCCGACCTGCCATCCTATGGATTCGAGGTCGCTGATTACGATGCGCCTATTTTCGAGACGGTCGGACGACTATTAACGAAGATACGGGCCATCATATCCGGAAAAAACGAAGTCGAAAAAACGGACTTTCCGACATGCCATCCTATGGATTCGAAGTCGCTGATTACGATGCGCCTATTTTCGAGACGGTCGGACGACTATTAACGAAGATACGGGCCATCATATCCGGAAAAAACGAAGTCGAAAAAACGGACTTTCCGACCTGCCATCCAATGAATTCGAGGTCGCTGATTACGATGCGCCTATTTTCGAGACGATCGGACGACTATTAACGAAGATACGGGCGATCATATCCGAAAAAATTATAGTCGAAAAAACGGACTTTCCAACCTGCCATCCTATGGATTCGAGGACGCTGATTACGATGCGCCTATTTTCGAAACGATCGGACGACTATTAACGAAGATACGGGCGATCATATCCGAAAAAATCATAGTCGAAAAAACGGACTTTCCGACCTGCCATCCTATGGATTCGAGGTCGCTGATTACGATGCGCCTATTTTCGAGACGATCGGACGACTATTAACGAAGATACGGGCCATCATATCCGGAAAAATCATAGTCGAAAAAACGGAATTTCCGACATGCCATCCTATGGATTCGAGGTCGCTGATTACGATGCGCCTATTTTCCAGACGATCGGACGACTATTAACGAAGTTACGGGCGAACATATCCAAAAAAATCAAAGACGAAAAAACGGACTTTCCGACCTGACATCCTATGGATTCGAGGTCGCTGATTACGATGCACCTATTTTCAAGACGATCGGACGACTATTAACGAAGATACGAGCAATCATATCCGGAAAAATCGTAGTCGAAAAAACGGACTTTCCGACCTGCCATCCTATGAATTCGAGGTCGCTGATTACGATGCGCCTATTTTCGAGACGATCGGACGACTATTAACGAAGATACGGGCGATCATATCCGAAAAAATTATAGTCGAAAAAACGGACTTTCCGACATGCCATCCTATGGATTCGAGGTAGCTGATTACGATGCGCCTATTTTCGAGACGATCGGACGACTATTAACGAAGATACGGGCGATCATATCCGAAAAAATCATAGTCGAAAAAACGGACTTTCCGACTTGCCCTCCTATGGATTCGAGTTCGCTGATTACGATGCGCCTATTTTCCAGACGATCGGACGACTATTAACGAAGTTACAGGCCATCATATCCGGAAAAAACGAAGTCGAAAAAACGGACTTTCCGACCTGCCATCCTATGAATCCGAGGTCGCTGATTACGATGCGCCTATTTTCGAGACGATCGGACGACTATTAACGAAGATACGGGCGATCATATCCGAAAAAATCAAAGTCAAAAATCGGACTTTCCGACCTGCCATCCTATGGATTTGAGGTCGCTGATTACGATGCGCCTGTTTTCGAAACGATCGGACGACTATTAACGAAGATACGGGCGATCATATCCGAAAAAATTATAGTCGAAAAAACGGACTTTCCAACCTGTCATCCTATGGATTCGAGGACGCTGATTACGATGCGCCTATTTTCGAAACGATCGGACGACTATTAACGAAGATACGGGCGATCATATCCGAAAAAATCATAGTCGAAAAAACGGACTTTCCGACCTGCCGTCCTATGGACTCGAGGTCGCTGATTACGATGCGCCTATTTTCCAGACGATCGGACGACTATTAACGAAGTTACGGGCGATCATATCCGAAAAAATCAAAGACGAAAAAACGGACTTTCCGACCTGACATCCTATGGATTCGAGGTCGCTGATTACGATGCGCCTATTTTCGAGACGATCGGACGACTATTAACGAAGATACGGGCGATCATATCCGAAAAAATCATAGTCGAAAAAACGGACTTTCCGACCTGCCATCCTATGGATTCGAGGTAGCTGATTACGATGCGCCTATTTTCGAGACGGTCGGACGACTATTAACGAAGATACGGGCCATCATATCCGGAAAAAACGAAGTCGAAAAAACGGACTTTCCGACCTGCCATCCTATGGATTCGAGGTCGCTGATTACGATGCCCCTATTTTCGAGACGATCGGACGACTATTAACGAAGATACGGGCGATCATATCCGAAAAAATCAAAGTCAAAAAACGGAATGTCCGACCTGACATCCTATGGATTCGAGGTCGCTGATTACGATGCGCCTATTTTCCAGACGATCGGCCGACTATTAACGAAGTTACGGGCGATCATATCCGAAAAAATCAAAGACGAAAAACCGGACTTTCCGACCTGCCATCCTATGGATTCGAGGTCGCTGATTACGATGCGCCTATTTTCGAGACGGTCGGACGACTATTAACGAAGATACGGGCCATCATATCCGGAAAAAACGAAGTCGAAAAAACGGACTTTCCGACATGCCATCCTATGGATTCGAGGTCGCTGATTACGATGCGCCTATTTTCGAGACGGTCGGACGACTATTAACGAAGATACGGGCCATCATATCCGGAAAAAACGAAGTCGAAAAAACGGACTTTCCGACCTGCCATCCAATGAATTCGAGGTCGCTGATTACGATGCGCCTATTTTCGAGACGATCGGACGACTATTAACGAAGATACGGGCGATCATATCCGAAAAAATTATAGTCGAAAAAACGGACTTTCCAACCTGCCATCCTATGGATTCGAGGACGCTGATTACGATGCGCCTATTTTCGAAACGATCGGACGACTATTAACGAAGATACGGGCGATCATATCCGAAAAAATCATAGTCGAAAAAACGGACTTTCCGACCTGCCATCCTATGGATTCGAGGTCGCTGATTACGATGCGCCTATTTTCGAGACGATCGGACGACTATTAACGAAGATACGGGCCATCATATCCGGAAAAATCATAGTCGAAAAAACGGAATTTCCGACATGCCATCCTATGGATTCGAGGTCGCTGATTACGATGCGCCTATTTTCCAGACGATCGGACGACTATTAACGAAGTTACGGGCGAACATATCCGAAAAAATCAAAGACGAAAAAACGGACTTTCCGACCTGACATCCTATGGATTCGAGGTCGCTGATTACGATGCACCTATTTTCAAGACGATCGGACGACTATTAACGAAGATACGAGCAATCATATCCGGAAAAATCGTAGTCGAAAAAACGGACTTTCCGACCTGCCATCCTATGAATTCGAGGTCGCTGATTACGATGCGCCTATTTTCGAGACGATCGGACGACTATTAACGAAGATACGGGCGATCATATCCGAAAAAATTATAGTCGAAAAAACGGACTTTCCGACATGCCATCCTATGGATTCGAGGTAGCTGATTACGATGCGCCTATTTTCGAGACGATCGGACGACTATTAACGAAGATACGGGCGATCATATCCGAAAAAATCATAGTCGAAAAAACGGACTTTCCGACTTGCCCTCCTATGGATTCGAGTTCGCTGATTACGATGCGCCTATTTTCCAGACGATCGGACGACTATTAACGAAGTTACAGGCCATCATATCCGGAAAAAACGAAGTCGAAAAAACGGACTTTCCGACCTGCCATCCTATGAATCCGAGGTCGCTGATTACGATGCGCCTGTTTTCGAAACGATCGGACGACTATTAACGAAGATACGGGCGATCATATCCGAAAAAATTATAGTCGAAAAAACGGACTTTCCAACCTGTCATCCTATGGATTCGAGGACGCTGATTACGATGCGCCTATTTTCGAAACGATCGGACGACTATTAACGAAGATACGGGCGATCATATCCGAAAAAATCATAGTCGAAAAAACGGACTTTCCGACCTGCCGTCCTATGGACTCGAGGTCGCTGATTACGATGCGCCTATTTTCCAGACGATCGGACGACTATTAACGAAGTTACGGGCGATCATATCCGAAAAAATCAAAGACGAAAAAACGGACTTTCCGACCTGACATCCTATGGATTCGAGGTCGCTGATTACGATGCACCTATTTTCAAGACGATCGGACGACTATTAACGAAGATACGGGCAATCATATCCGGAAAAATCGTAGTCGAAAAAACGGACTTTCCGACCTGCCATCCTATGAATTCGAGGTCGCTGATTACGATGCGCCTATTTTCGAGACGATCGGACGACTATTAACGAAGATACGGGCGATCATATCCGAAAAAATCAAAGTCAAAAAACGGACTTTCCGACCTGCCATCCTATGGATTCGAGGTCGCTGATTACGATGCGCCTATGTTCTAAACGATCGGACGACTATTAACGAAGATACGGGCGATCATATCCGAAAAAATCATAGTCGAAAAAACGGACTTTCCGACCTGCCATCCTATGGATTCGAGGTCGCTGATTACGATGCGCCTATTTTCGAGACGGTCGGACGACTATTAACGAAGATACGGGCCATCATATCCGGAAAAAACGAAGTCGAAAAAACGGACTTTCCGACCTGCCATCCTATGAATTCGAGGTCGCTGATTACGATGCGCCTATATTCCAGACGATCGAACGACTATTAACGAAGTTACGGGCGATCATATCCGAAAAAATCAAAGACGAAAAAACGGACTTTCCGACCTGACATCCTATGGATTCGAGGTCGCTGATTACGATGCGCCTATTTTCAAGACGGTCGGACGACTATTAACGAAGATACGGGCCATCATATCCGGAAAAAACGAAGTCGAAAAAACGGACTTTCCGACCTGCCATCCTATGGATTCGAGGTCGCTGATTACGATGCCCCTATTTTCGAGACGATCGGACGACTATTAACGAAGATACGGGCGATCATATCCGAAAAAATCAAAGTCAAAAAACGGAATGTCCGACCTGACATCCTATGGATTCGAGGTCGCTGATTACGATGCGCCTATTTTCCAGACGATCGGACGACTATTAACGAAGTTACGGGCGATCATATCCGAAAAAATCAAAGACGAAAAACCGGACTTTCCGACCTGCCATCCTATGGATTCGAGGTCGCTGATTACGATGCGCCTATTTTCGAGACGGTCGGACGACTATTATCGAAGATACGGGCCATCATATCCGGAAAAAACGAAGTCGAAAAAACGGACTTTCCGACATGCCATCCTATGGATTCGAGGTCGCTATTTACGATGCGCCTATTTTCGAGACGGTCGGACGACTATTAACGAAGATACGGGCCATCATATCCGGAAAAAACGAAGTCGAAAAAACGGACTTTCCGACCTGCCATCCAATGAATTCGAGGTCGCTGATTACGATGCGCCTATTTTCGAGACGATCGGACGACTATTAACGAAGATACGGGCGATCATATCCGAAAAAATTATAGTCGAAAAAACGGACTTTCCAACCTGCCATCCTATGGATTCGAGGACGCTGATTACGATGCGCCTATTTTCGAAACGATCGGACGACTATTAACGAAGTTACGGGCGATCATATCCGAAAAAATCAAAGACGAAAAAACGGACTTTCCGACCTGACATCCTATGGATTCGAGGTCGCTGATTACGATGCACCTATTTTCAAGACGATCGGACGACTATTAACGAAGATACGGGCAATCATATCCGGAAAAATCGTAGTCGAAAAAACGGACTTTCCGACCTGCCATCCTATGAATTCGAGGTCGCTGATTACGATGCGCCTATTTTCGAGACGATCGGACGACTATTAACGAAGATACGGGCGATCATATCCGAAAAAATTATAGTCGAAAAAACGGACTTTCCGACATGCCATCCTATGGATTCGAGGTAGCTGATTACGATGCGCCTATTTTCGAGACGATCGGACGACTATTAACGAAGATACGGGCGATCATATCCGAAAAAATCATAGTCGAATAAACGGACTTTCCGACTTGCCCTCCTATGGATTCGAGTTCGCTGATTACGATGCGCCTATTTTCCAGACGATCGGACGACTATTAACGAAGTTACAGGCCATCATATCCGGAAAAAACGAAGTCGAAAAAACGGACTTTCCGACCTGCCATCCTATGAATCCGAGGTCGCTGATTACGATGCGCCTATTTTCGAGACGATCGGACGACTATTAACGAAGATACGGGCGATCATATCCGAAAAAATCAAAGTCAAAAAACGGACTGTCCGACCTGACATCCTATGGATTCGATGTCGCTGATTACGATGCGCCTATTTTCCAGACGATCGGACGACTATTAACGAAGTTACGGGCGATCATATCCGAAAACATCAAAGACGAAAAACCGGACTTTCCGACCTGACATTCTATGGATTCGAGGTCGCTGATTACGATGGGCCTATTTTCAAGACGATCGGACGACCATTAACGAAGATACGGGCCATCATATCCGGAAAAAACGAAGTCGAAAAAACGGACTTTCCGACATGCCATCCTATGGATTCGAGGTCGCTGATTACGATGCGCCTATTTTCGAGACGGTCGGACGACTATTAACGAAGATACGGGCCATCATATCCGGAAAAAACGAAGTCGAAAAAACGGACTTTCCGACCTGCCATCCAATGAATTCGAGGTCGCTGATTATGATGCGCATATTTTCGAGACGATCGGACGACTATTAACGAAGATACGGGCGATCATATCCGAAAAAATTATAGTCGAAAAAACGGACTTTCCAACCTGTCATCCTATGGATTCGAGGACGCTGATTACGATGCGCCTATTTTCGAAACGATCGGACGACTATTAACGAAGATACGGGCGATCATATCCGAAAAAATCATAGTCGAAAAAACGGACTTTCCGACCTGCCGTCCTATGGATTCGAGGTCGCTGATTACGATGCGCCTATTTTCCAGACGATCGGACGACTATTAACGAAGTTACGGGCGATCATATCCGAAAAAATCAAAGACGAAAAAACGGACTTTCCGACCTGACATCCTATGGATTCGAGGTCGCTGATTACGATGCACCTATTTTCAAGACGATCGGACGACTATTAACGAAGATACGGGCAATCATATCCGGAAAAATCGTAGTCGAAAAAACGGACTTTCCGACCTGCCATCCTATGAATTCGAGGTCGCTGATTACGATGCGCCTATTTTCGAGACGATCGGACGACTATTAACGAAGATACGGGCGATCATATCCGAAAAAATCAAAGTCAAAAAACGGACTTTCCGACCTGCCATCCTATGGATTCGAGGTCGCTGATTACGATGCGCCTATGTTCGAAACGATCGGACGACTATTAACGAAGATACGGGCGATCATATCCGAAAAAATCATAGTCGAAAAAACGGACTTTCCGACCTGCCATCCTATGGATTCGAGGTCGCAGATTACGATGCGCCTATTTTCGAGACGGTCGGACGACTATTAACGAAGATACGGGCCATCATATCCGGAAAAAACGAAGTCGAAAAAACGGACTTTCCGACCTGCCATCCTATGAATTCGAGGTCGCTGATTACGATGCGCCTATATTCCAGACGATCGAACGACTATTAACGAAGTTACGGGCGATCATATCCGAAAAAATCATAGTCGAAAAAACGGACTTTCCGACCTGCCATCCTATGGATTCGAGGTCGCTGATTACGATGCGCCTATTTTCGAGACGATCGGACGACTATTAACGAAGATACGGGCCATCATATCCGGAAAAATCATAGTCGAAAAAACGGAATTTCCGACATGCCATCCTATGGATTCGAGGTCGCTGATTACGATGCGCCTATTTTCCAGACGATCGGACGACTATTAACGAAGTTACGGGCGATCATATCCGAAAAAATCAAAGACGAAAAAACGGACTTTCCGACCTGACATCCTATGGATTCGAGGTCGCTGATTACGATGCACCTATTTTCAAGACGATCGGACGACTATTCACGAAGATACGGGCAATCATATCCGGAAAAATCGTAGTCGAAAAAACGGACTTTCCGACCTGCCATCCTATGAATTCGAGGTCGCTGATTACGATGCGCCTATTTTCGAGACGATCGGACGACTATTAACGAAGATACGGGCGATCATATCCGAAAAAATTATAGTCGAAAAAACGGACTTTCCGACATGCCATCCTATGGATTCGAGGTAGCTGATTACGATGCGCCTATTTTCGAGACGATCGGACGACTATTAACGAAGATACGGGCGATCATATCCGAAAAAATCATAGTCGAATAAACGGACTTTCCGACTTGCCCTCCTATGGATTCGAGTTCGCTGATTACGATGCGCCTATTTTCCAGACGATCGGACGACTATTAACGAAGTTACAGGCCATCATATCCGGAAAAAACGAAGTCGAAAAAACGGACTTTCCGACCTGCCATCCTATGAATCCGAGGTCGCTGATTACGATGCGCCTATTTTCGAGACGATCGGACGACTATTAACGAAGATACGGGCGATCATATCCGAAAAAATCAAAGTCAAAAAACGGACTGTCCGACCTGACATCCTATGGATTCGAGGTCGCTGATTACGATGCGCCTATTTTCCAGACGATCGGACGACTATTAACGAAGTTACGGGCGATCATATCCGAAAACATCAAAGACGAAAAACCGGACTTTCCGACCTGACATTCTATGGATTCGAGGTCGCTGATTACGATGGGCCTATTTTCAAGACGATCGGACGACCATTAACGAAGATACGGGCCATCATATCCGGAAAAAACGAAGTCGAAAAAACGGACTTTCCGACATGCCATCCTATGGATTCGAGGTCGCTGATTACGATGCGCCTATTTTCGAGACGGTCGGACGACTATTAACGAAGATACGGGCCATCATATCCGGAAAAAACGAAGTCGAAAAAACGGACTTTCCGACCTGCCATCCAATGAATTCGAGGTCGCTGATTACGATGCGCATATTTTCGAGACGATCGGACGACTATTAACGAAGATACGGGCGATCATATCCGAAAAAATTATAGTCGAAAAAACGGACTTTCCAACCTGTCATCCTATGGATTCGAGGACGCTGATTACGATGCGCCTATTTTCGAAACGATCGGACGACTATTAACGAAGATACGGGCGATCATATCCGAAAAAATCATAGTCGAAAAAACGGACTTTCCGACCTGCCGTCCTATGGATTCGAGGTCGCTGATTACGATGCGCCTATTTTCCAGACGATCGGACGACTATTAACGAAGTTACGGGCGATCATATCCGAAAAAATCAAAGACGAAAAAACGGACTTTCCGACCTGACATCCTATGGATTCGAGGTCGCTGATTACGATGCACCTATTTTCAAGACGATCGGACGACTATTAACGAAGATACGGGCAATCATATCCGGAAAAATCGTAGTCGAAAAAACGGACTTTCCGACCTGCCATCCTATGAATTCGAGGTCGCTGATTACGATGCGCCTATTTTCGAGACGATCGGACGACTATTAACGAAGATACGGGCGATCATATCCGAAAAAATCAAAGTCAAAAAACGGACTTTCCGACCTGCCATCCTATGGATTCGAGGTCGCTGATTACGATGCGCCTATGTTCGAAACGATCGGACGACTATTAACGAAGATACGGGCGATCATATCCGAAAAAATCATAGTCGAAAAAACGGACTTTCCGACCTGCCATCCTATGGATTCGAGGTCGCTGATTACGATGCGCCTATTTTCGAGACGGTCGGACGACTATTAACGAAGATACGGGCCATCATATCCGGAAAAAACGAAGTCGAAAAAACGGACTTTCCGACCTGCCATCCTATGAATTCGAGGTCGCTGATTACGATGCGCCTATATTCCAGACGATCGAACGACTATTAACGAAGTTACGGGCGATCATATCCGAAAAAATCAAAGACGAAAAAACGGACTTTCCGACCTGACATCCTATGGATTCGAGGTCGCTGATTACGATGCGCCTATTTTCAAGACGGTCGGACGACTATTAACGAAGATACGGGCCATCATATCCGGAAAAAACGAAGTCGAAAAAACGGACTTTCCGACCTGCCATCCTATGAATTCGAGGTCGCTGATTACGATGCGCCTATATTCCAGACGATCGAACGACTATTAACGAAGTTACGGGCGATCATATCCGAAAAAATCAAAGACGAAAAAACGGACTTTCCGACCTGACATCCTATGGATTCGAGGTCGCTGATTACGATGCGCCTATTTTCCAGACGATCGGACGACTATTAACGAAGATACGGGCGATCATATCCGAAAAAATCATAGTCGAAAAAACGGACATTCCGACCTGCCATCCTATGGATTCGAGGTCGCTGATTACGATGCGCCTATTTTCGAGACGATCGGACGACTATTAACGAAGATACGGGCGATCATATCCGAAAAATTCAAAGTCAAAAAACGGACTTTCCGACCTGCCATCCTATGAATTCGAGGTCGCTGATTACGATGCGCCTATATTCCAGACGATCGAACGACTATTAACGAAGTTACGGGCGATCATATCCGAAAAAATCAAAGACGAAAAAACGGACTTTCCGACCTGACATCCTATGGATTCGAGGTCGCTGATTACGATGCGCCTATTTTCGAGACGATCGGACGACTATTAACGAAGATACGGGCGATCATATCCGAAAAAATTATAGTCGAAAAAACGGACTTTCCGACATGCCATCCTATGGATTCGAGGTCGCTGATTACGATGCGCCTATTTTCGAGACGATCGGACGACTATTAACGAAGATACGGGCGATCATATCCGAAAAAATCATAGTCGAAAAAACGGACTGTCCGACCTGACATCCTATGGATTCGAGGTCGCTGATTACGATGCGCCTATTTTCCAGACGATCGGACGACTATTAACGAAGTTACGGGCGGTCATATCCGAAAAAATCAAAGACGAAAAAACGGACTTTCCGACCTGACATCCTATGGATTCGAGGTCGCTGATTACGATGCGCCTATTTTCAAGACGATCGGACGACTATTAACGAAGATACGGGCCATCATATCCGGAAAAAACGAAGTCGAAAAAACGGACTTTCCGACCTGCCATCCTATGAATTCGAGGTCGCTGATTACGATGAGCCTATATTCTAGACGATCGGACGACTATTAACGAAGTTACGGGCGATCATATCCGAAAAAATCAAAGACGAAAAAACGGACTTTCCGACATGCCATCCTATGGATTCGAGGTCGCTGATTACGATGCGCCTATTTTCGAGACGATCGGACGACTATTAACGAAGATACGGGCGATCATATCCGAAAAAATCATAGTCGAAAAAACGGACATTCCGACCTGCCATCCTATGGATTCGAGGTCGCTGATTACGATGCGCCTATTTTCGAGACGATCGGACGACTATTAACGAAGATACGGGCGATCATATCCGAAAAAATCATAGTCGAAAAAACGGACTATCCGACCTGCCATCCTATGGATTCGAGGTAGCTGATTACGATGCGCCTATTTTCGAGACGGTCGGACGACTATTAACGAAGATACGGGCCATCATATCCGGAAAAAACGAAGTCGAAAAAACGGACTTTCCGACCTGCCATCCTATGGATTCGAGGTCGCTGATTACGATGCCCCTATTTTCGAGACGATCGGACGACTATTAACGAAGATACGGGCGATCATATCCGAAAAAATCAAAGTCAAAAAACGGAATGTCCGACCTGACATCCTATGGATTCGAGGTCGCTGATTACGATGCGCCTATTTTCCAGACGATCGGACGACTATTAACGAAGTTACGGGCGATCATATCCGAAAAAATCAAAGACGAAAAACCGGACTTTCCGACCTGACATTCTATGGATTCGAGGTCGCTGATTACGATGGGCCTATTTTCAAGACGATCAGACGACTATTAACGAAGATACGGGCCATCATATCCGGAAAAAACGAAGTCGAAAAAACGGACTTTCCGACATGCCATCCTATGGATTCGAGGTCGCTGATTACGATGCGCCTATTTTCGAGACGGTCGGACGACTATTAACGAAGATACGGGCCATCATATCCGGAAAAAACGAAGTCGAAAAAACGGACTTTCCGACCTGCCATCCAATGAATTCGAGGTCGCTGATTACGATGCGCCTATTTTCGAGACGATCGGACGACTATTAACGAAGATACGGGCGATCATATCCGAAAAAATTATAGTCGAAAAAACGGACTTTCCAACCTGCCATCCTATGGATTCGAGGACGCTGATTACGATGCGCCTATTTTCGAAACGATCGGACGACTATTAACGAAGATACGGGCGATCATATCCGAAAAAATCATAGTCGAAAAAACGGACTTTCCGACCTGCCATCCTATGGATTCGAGGTCGCTGATTACGATGCGCCTATTTTCGAGACGATCGGACGA
The DNA here is from genome assembly GCA_963576515.1 of Cryptocephalus primarius. Lineage (NCBI taxonomy): Eukaryota > Metazoa > Arthropoda > Insecta > Coleoptera > Chrysomelidae > Cryptocephalus > Cryptocephalus primarius. Next base: position 1,076,520 of record OY754939.1, on the reverse strand, counting down.
CTATTAACGAAGATACGGGCCATCATATCCGGAAAAATCATAGTCGAAAAAACGGAATTTCCGACATGCCATCCTATGGACTCGAGGTCGCTGATTACGATGCGCCTATTTTCCAGACGATCGGACGACTATTAACGAAGTTACGGGCGATCATATCCGAAAAAATCAAAGACGAAAAAACGGACTTTCCGACCTGACATCCTATGGATTCGAGGTCGCTGATTACGATGCACCTATTTTCAAGACGATCGGACGACTATTAACGAAGATACGAGCAATCATATCCGGAAAAATCGTAGTCGAAAAAACGGACTTTCCGACCTGCCATCCTATGAATTCGAGGTCGCTGATTACGATGCGCCTATTTTCGAGACGATCGGACGACTATTAACGAAGATACGGGCGATCATATCCGAAAAAATTATAGTCGAAAAAACGGACTTTCCGACATGCCATCCTATGGATTCGAGGTAGCTGATTACGATGCGCCTATTTTCGAGACGATCGGACGACTATTAACGAAGATACGGGCGATCATATCCGAAAAAATCATAGTCGAAAAAACGGACTTTCCGACTTGCCCTCCTATGGATTCGAGTTCGCTGATTACGATGCGCCTATTTTCCAGACGATCGGACGACTATTAACGAAGTTACAGGCCATCATATCCGGAAAAAACGAAGTCGAAAAAACGGACTTTCCGACCTGCCATCCTATGAATCCGAGGTCGCTGATTACGATGCGCCTATTTTCGAGACGATCGGACGACTATTAACGAAGATACGGGCGATCATATCCGAAAAAATCAAAGTCAAAAATCGGACTTTCCGACCTGCCATCCTATGGATTCGAGGTCGCTGATTACGATGCGCCTGTTTTCGAAACGATCGGACGACTATTAACGAAGATACGGGCGATCATATCCGAAAAAATCAAAGTCAAAAAACGGACTGTCCGACCTGACATCCTATGGATTCGAGGTCGCTGATTACGATGCGCCTATTTTCCAGACGATCGGACGACTATTAACGAAGTTATGGGCGATCATATCCGAAAACATCAAAGACGAAAAACCGGACTTTCCGACCTGACATTCTATGGATTCGAGGTCGCTGATTACGATGGGCCTATTTTCAAGACGATCGGACGACTATTAACGAAGATACGGGCCATCATATCCGGAAAAAACGAAGTCGAAAAAACGGACTTTCCGACATGCCATCCTATGGATTCGAGGTCGCTGATTACGATGCGCCTATTTTCGAGACGGTCGGACGACTATTAACGAAGATACGGGCCATCATATCCGGAAAAAACGAAGTCGAAAAAACGGACTTTCCGACCTGCCATCCAATGAATTCGAGGTCGCTGATTACGATGCGCCTATTTTCGAGACGATCGGACGACTATTAACGAAGATACGGGCGATCATATCCGAAAAAATTATAGTCGAAAAAACGGACTTTCCAACCTGTCATCCTATGGATTCGAGGACGCTGATTACGATGCGCCTATTTTCGAAACGATCGGACGACTATTAACGAAGATACGGGCGATCATATCCGAAAAAATCATAGTCGAAAAAACGGACTTTCCGACCTGCCGTCCTATGGATTCGAGGTCGCTGATTACGATGCGCCTATTTTCCAGACGATCGAACGACTATTAACGAAGTTACGGGCGATCATATCCGAAAAAATCAAAGACGAAAAAACGGACTTTCCGACCTGACATCCTATGGATTCGAGGTCGCTGATTACGATGCACCTATTTTCAAGACGATCGGACGACTATTAACGAAGATACGGGCAATCATATCCGGAAAAATCGTAGTCGAAAAAACGGACTTTCCGACCTGCCATCCTATGAATTCGAGGTCGCTGATTACGATGCGCCTATTTTCGAGACGATCGGACGACTATTAACGAAGATACGGGCGATCATATCCGAAAAAATCAAAGTCAAAAAACGGACTTTCCGACCTGCCATCCTATGGATTCGAGGTCGCTGATTACGATGCGCCTATGTTCTAAACGATCGGACGACTATTAACGAAGATACGGGCGATCATATCCGAAAAAATCATAGTCGAAAAAACGGACTTTCCGACCTGCCATCCTATGGATTCGAGGTCGCTGATTACGATGCGCCTATTTTCGAGACGGTCGGACGACTATTAACGAAGATACGGGCCATCATATCCGGAAAAAACGAAGTCGAAAAAACGGACTTTCCGACCTGCCATCCTATGAATTCGAGGTCGCTGATTACGATGCGCCTATATTCCAGACGATCGAACGACTATTAACGAAGTTACGGGCGATCATATCCGAAAAAATCAAAGACGAAAAAACGGACTTTCCGACCTGACATCCTATGGATTCGAGGTCGCTGATTACGATGCGCCTATTTTCAAGACGGTCGGACGACTATTAACGAAGATACGGGCCATCATATCCGGAAAAAACGAAGTCGAAAAAACGGACTTTCCGACCTGCCATCCTATGAATTCGAGGTCGCTGATTACGATGCGCCTATATTCCAGACGATCGAACGACTATTAACGAAGTTACGGGCGATCATATCCGAAAAAATCAAAGACGAAAAAACGGACTTTCCGACCTGACATCCTATGGATTCGAGGTCGCTGATTACGATGCGCCTATTTTCAAGACGATCGGACGACTATTAACGAAGATACGGGCGATCATATCCGAAAAAATCAAAGTCAAAAAACGGACTTTCCGACCTGCCATCCTATGAATTCGAGGTCGCTGATTACGATGCGCCTATATTCCAGACGATCGAACGACTATTAACGAAGTTACGGGCGATCATATCCGAAAAAATCAAAGACGAAAAAACGGACTTTCCGACCTGACATCCTATGGATTCGAGGTCGCTGATTACGATGCGCCTATTTTCCAGACGATCGGACGACTATTAACGAAGATACGGGCGATCATATCCGAAAAAATCATAGTCGAAAAAACGGACTTTCCGACATGCCATCCTATGGATTCGAGGTCGCTGATTACGATGCGCCTATTTTCCAGACGATCGGACGACTATTAACGAAGTTACGGGCGATCATATCCGAAAAAATCAAAGACGAAAAAACGGACTTTCCGACCTGACATCCTATGGATTCGAGGTCGCTGATTACGATGCACCTATTTTCAAGACGATCGGACGACTATTAACGAAGATACGGGCAATCATATCCGGAAAAATCATAGTCGAAGAAACGGACTTTCCGACCTGCCATCCTATGAATTCGAGGTCGCTGATTACGATGCGCCTATTTTCGAGACGATCGGACGACTATTAACGAAGATACGGGCGATCATATCCGAAAAAATCAAAGTCAAAAAACGGACTTTCCGACCTGCCACCCTATGGATTCGAGGTCGCTGATTACGATGCGCCTATTTTCGAGACGATCGGACGACTATTAAAGAAGATACGGGCGATCATATCCGAAAAAATCAAAGTCAAAAAACGGACTGTCCGACCTGACATCCTATGGATTCGAGGTCGCTGATTACGATGCGCCTATTTTCCAGACGATCGGACGACTATTAACGAAGTTACGGGCGGTCATATCCGAAAAAATCAAAGACGAAAAAACGGACTTTCCGACCTGACATCCTATGGATTCGAGGTCGCTGATTACGATGCGCCTATTTTCAAGACGATCGGACGACTATTAACGAAGATACGGACCTTCATATCCGGAAAAAACGAAGTCGAAAAAACGGATTTTCCGACCTGCCATCCTATGAATTCGAGGTCGCTGATTACGATGCGCCTATATTCTAGACGATCGGACGACTATTAACGAAGTTACGGGCGATCATATCCGAAAAAATCAAAGACGAAAAAACGGACTTTCCGCCCTGACATGCTATGGATTCGAGGTCGCTGATTACGATGCGCCTATTTTCAAGACGATCGGACGACTATTAACGAAGATACGGGCCAATAATATCCGGAAAAATCATAGTCGAAAAAACGGACTTTCCGACCTGCTATCCTATGGATTCGAGGTCGCTGATTACGATGCGCCTATTTTCGAGACGATCGGACGACTATTAACGAAGATACGGGCGATCATATCCGAAAAAATTATAGTCGAAAAAACGGACTTTCCGACATGTCATCCTATGGATTCGAGGTCGCTGATTACGATGCGCCTATTTTCGAGACGATCGGAGGACTATTAACGAAGATACGGGCGATCATATCCGAAAAAATCATAGTCGAAAAAGCGGACATTCCGACCTGCCATCCTATGGATTCGAGGTCGCTGATTACGATGCGCCTATTTTCGAGACGATCGGACGACTATTAACGAAGATACGGGCGATCATATCCGAAAAAATCATAGTCGAAAAAACGGACTTTCCGACTTGCCCTCCTATGGATTCGAGTTCGCTGATTACGATGCGCCTATTTTCCAGACGATCGGACGACTATTAACGAAGTTACGGGCCATCATATCCGGAAAAAACGAAGTCGAAAAAACGGACATTCCGACCTGCCATCCTATGAATCCGAGGTCGCTGATTACGATGCGCCTATTTTCGAGACGATCGGACGACTATTAACGAAGATACGGACGATCATATCCGAAAAAATCAAAGTCAAAAAACGGACATTCCGACCTGCCATCCTATGAATCCGAGGTCGCTGATTACGATGCGCCTATTTTCGAGACGATCGGACGACTATTAACGAAGATACGGACGATCATATCCGAAAAAATCAAAGTCAAAAAACGGACTTTCCGACCTGCCATCCTATGGATTCGAGGTAGCTGATTACGATGCGCCTATTTTCGAGACGGTCGGACGACTATTAACGAAGATACGGGCCATCATATCCGGAAAAAACGAAGTCGAAAAAACGTACTTTCCGACCTGCCATCCTATGGATTCGAGGTCGCTGATTACGATGCGCCTATGTTCGAAACGATCGGACGACTATTAACGAAGATACGGGCGATCATATCCGAAAAAATCATAGTCGAAAAAACGGACTTTCCGACCTGCCATCCTATGGATTCGAGGTCGCTGATTACGATGCGCCTGTTTTCGAAACGATCGGACGACTATTAACGAAGATACGGGCGATCATATCCGAAAAAGTCATAGTCGAAAAAACGGACTTTCCGACCTGCCATCCTATGGATTCGAGGTAGCTGATTACGATGCGCCTATTTTCGAGACGGTCGGACGACTATTAACGAAGATACGGGCCATCATATCCGGAAAAAACGAAGTCGAAAAAACGGACTTTCCGACCTGCCATCCTATGGATTCGAGGTCGCTGATTACGATGCGCCTATTTTCGAGACGATCGGACGACTATTAACGAAGATACGGGCGAACATATCCGAAAAAATCAAAGACGAAAAAACGGACTTTCCGACCTGACATCCTATGGATTCGAGGTCGCTGATTACGATGCGCCTATTTTCAAGACGGTCGGACGACTATTAACGAAGATACGGGCCATCATATCCGGAAAAAACGAAGTCGAAAAAACGGACTTTCCGACCTGCCATCCTATGAATTCGAGGTCGTTGATTACGATGCGCCTATATTCCAGACGATCGGACGACTATTAACGAAGTTACGGGCGATCATATCCGAAAAAATCAAAGACGAAAAAACGGACTTTCCGACCTGACATCCTATGGATTCGAGGTCGCTGATTACGATGCGCCTATTTTCAAGACGATCGGACGACTATTAACGAAGATACGGGCCAATCATATCCGGAAAAATCATAGTCGAAAAAACGGACTTTCCGACCTGCCATCCTATGGATTCGAGGTCGCTGATTACGATGCGCCTATTTTCGAGACGATCGGACGACTATTAACGAAGATACGGGCGATCATATCCGAAAAAATTATAGTCGAAAAAACGGACTTTCTGACATGCCATCCTATGGATTCGAGGTCACTGATTACGATGCGCCTATTTTCGAGACGATCGGACGACTATTAACGAAGATACGGGCGATCATATCCGAAAAAATCATAGTCGAAAAAACGGACTTTCCGACCTGCCATCCTATGGATTCGAGGTCGCTGATTAAGATGCGCCTATTTTCGAGACGATCGGATGACTATTAACGAAGATACGGGCGATCATATCCGGAAAAATCATAGTCGAAAAAACGGACTTTCCGACTTGCCATCCTATGGATTCGAGGTAGCTGATTACGATGCGCCTATTTTCGAGACGGTCGGACGACTATTAACGAAGATACGGGCCATCATATCCGGAAAAAACGAAGTCGAAAAAACGGACTTTCCGACCTGCCATCCTATGAATTCGAGGTCGCTGATTACGATGCGCCTATTTTCGAGACGATCGGACGACTATTAACGAAGATACGGGCGATCATATCCGAAAAAATCAAAGTCAAAAAACGGACTTTCCGACCTGCCATCCTATGGATTCGAGGTCGCTGATTACGATGCGCCTATTTTCGAAACGATCGGACGACTATTAACGAAGATACGGGCGATCATATCCGAAAAAATCATAGTCGAAAAAACGGACTTTCCGACCTGCCATCCTATGAATTCGAGGTCGCTGATTACGATGCGCCTATTTTCAAGACGATCGGACGACTATTAACGAAGATACGGGCCATCATATCCGGAAAAATCATAGTCGAAAAAACGGACTTTCCGACCTGCCATCCTATGGATTCGAGGTCGCTGATTACGTTGCGCCTATTTTCGAGACGATCGGACGACTATTAACGAAGATACGGGCGATCATATCCGAAAAAATCAAAGTCAAAAAACTGACTGTCCGACCTGACATCCTATGGATTCGAGATCGCTGATTACGATGCGCCTATTTTCGAGACGATCGGACGACTATTAACGAAGATACGGGCGATCATATCCGAAAAAATTATAGTCGAAAAAAAGGACTTTCCGACATGCCATCCTATGGATTCGAGGTCACTGATTACGATGCGCCTATTTTCGAGACGATCGGACGACTATTAACGAAGATACGGGCGATCATATCCGAAAACATCATAGTCGAAAAAACGGACTTTCCGACCTGCCATCCTATGGATTCGAGGTCGCTGATTACGATGCGCCTATTTTCGAGACGGTCGGACGACTATTAACGAAGATACGGGCCATCATATCCGGAAAAAACGAAGTCGAAAAAACGGACTTTCCGACCTGCCATCCTATGAATTCGAGGTCGCTGATTACGATGCGCCTATTTTCGAGACGATCGGACGACTATTAACGAAGATACGGGCGATCATATCCGAAAAAATCAAAGTCAAAAAACGGACTTTCCGACCTGCCATCCTATGGATTCGAGGTCGCTGATTACGATGCGCCTATTTTCGAAACGATCGGACGACTATTAACGAAGATACGGGCGATCATATCCGGACAAATCATAGTCGAAAAAACGGACTTTCCGACCTGCCATCCTATGGATTCGAGGTAGCTGATTACGATGCGCCTATTTTCGAGACGGTCGGACGACTATTAACGAAGATACGGGCCATCATATCCGGAAAAAACGAAGTCGAAAAAACGGACTTTCCGACCTGCCATCCTATGAATTCGAGGTCGCTGATTACGATGCGCCTATTTTCGAGACGATCGGACGACTATTAACGAAGATACGGGCGATCATATCCGAAAAAATCAAAGTCAAAAAACGGACTTTCCGACCTGCCATCCTATGGATTCGAGGTCGCTGATTACGATGCGCCTATTTTCGAAACGATCGGACGACTATTAACGAAGATACGGGCGATCATATCCGAAAAAATCATAGTCGAAAAAACGGACTTTCCGACCTGCCATCCTATGAATTCGAGGTCGCTGATTACGATGCGCCTATTTTCAAGACGATCGGACGACTATTAACGAAGATACGGGCCATCATATCCGGAAAAATCATAGTCGAAAAAACGGACTTTCCGACCTGCCATCCTATGGATTCGAGGTCGCTGATTACGTTGCGCCTATTTTCGAGACGATCGGACGACTATTAACGAAGATACGGGCGATCATATCCGAAAAAATCAAAGTCAAAAAACTGACTGTCCGACCTGACATCCTATGGATTCGAGGTCGCTGATTACGATGCGCCTATTTTCCAGACGATCGGACGACTATTAACGAAGTTACGGGCCATCATATCCGGAAAAAACGAAGTCGAAAAAACGGACTTTCCGACCTGCCATCCTATGAATTCGAGGTCGCTGATTACGATGCGCCTATTTTCGAAACGATCGGACGACTATTAACGAAGATACGGGCGATCATATCCGAAAAAATCAAAGTCAAAAAACGGACTTTCCGACCTGCCATCCTATGGATTCGAGGTCGCTGATTACGATGCGCCTATTTTCGAAACGATCGGACGACTATTAACGAAGATACGGGCGATCATATCCGAAAAAATCATAGTCGAAATAACGGACTTTCCGACCTGCCATCCTATTGATTCGAGGTCGCTGATTACGAAGCGCCTATTTTCGAGACGATCGGACGACTATTAACGAAGATACGGGCGATCATATCCGGAAAAATCATAGTCGAAAAAACGGACTTTCCGACCTGCCATCCTATGGATTCGAGGTAGCTGATTACGATGCGCCTATTTTCGAGACGGTCGGACGACTATTAACGAAGATACGGGCCATCATATCCGGAAAAAACGAAGTCGAAAAAACGGACTTTCCGACCTGCCATCCTATGAATTCGAGGTCGCTGATTACGATGCGCCTATTTTCGAGACGATCGGACGACTATTAACGAAGATACGGGCGATCATATCCGAAAAAATCAAAGTCAAAAAACGGACTTTCCGACCTGCCATCCTATGGATTCGAGGTCGCTGATTACGATGCGCCTATTTTCGAAACGATCGGACGACTATTAACGAAGATACGGGCGATCATATCCGAAAAAATCAGTCGAAAAAACGGACTTTCCGACCTGCCATCCTATGAATTCGAGGTCGCTGATTACGATGCGCCTATTTTCAAGACGATCGGACGACTATTAACGAAGATACGGGCCATCATATCCGGAAAAATCATAGTCGAAAAAACGGACTTTCCGACCTGCCATCCTATGGATTCGAGGTCGCTGATTACGTTGCGCCTATTTTCCAGACGATCGGACGACTATTAACGAATATACGGGCGATCATATCTGAAAAAATCATAGTCGAAAAAACGGACTTTCCGACATGCCATCCTATGGATTCGAAGTCGCTGATTACGATGCGCCTATTTTCCAGACGATCGGACGACTATTAACGAAGTTACGGGCGATCATATCCGAAAAAATCAAAGACGAAAAAACGGACTTTCCGACCTGACATCCTATGGATTCGAGGTCGCTGATTACGATGCACATATTTTCAAGACGATCGGACGACTATTAACGAAGATACGTGCAATCATATCCGGAAAAATCATGGTCGAAAAAACGGACTTTCCAACCTGCCATCCTATGAATTCGAGGTCGCTGATTACGATGCGCCTATTTTTGAGACGATCGGACGACTATTAACGAAGATACGGGCGATCATATCCGAAAAAGTCAAAGTCAAAAAACGGACTTTCCGACCTGCCATCCTATGGATTCGAGGTCGCTGATTACGATGCGCCTATTTTCGAGACGATCGGACGACTATTAACGAAGATACGGGCGATCATATCCGAAAAAATCATAGTCGAAAAAACGGACTTTCCGACTTGCCCTCCTATGGATTCGAGTTCGCTGATTACGATGCGCCTATTTTCCAGACGATCGGACGACTATTAACGAAGTTACGGGCCATCATTTCCGGAAAAAACGAAGTCGAAAAAACGGACTTTCCGACCTGCCATCCTATGAATTCGAGGTCGCTGATTACGATGCGCCTATTTTCGAGACGATCGGACGACTATTAACGAAGATACGGGCGATCATATCCGAAAAAATCAAAGTCAAAAAACGGACTTTCCGACCTGCCATCCTATGGATTCGAGGTCGCTGATTAGGATGCGCCTATTTTCGAGACGATCGGACGACTATTAACGAAGATACGGGCGATCATATCCGGAAAAATCATAGTCGAAAAAACGGACTTTCCGACCTGCCATCCTATGGATTCGAGGTAGCTGATTACGATGCGCCTATTTTCGAGACGGTCGGACGACTATTAACGAAGATACGGGCCATCATATCCGGAAAAAACGAAGTCGAAAAAACGGAGTTTCCGACCTGCCATCCTATGGATTCGAAGTCGCTGATTACGATGCGCCTATTTTCGAGACGATCGGACGACTATTAACGAAGATACGGGCGATCATATCCGAAAAAATCAAAGTAAAAAAACTGACTGTCCGAACTGACATCCTATGGATTCGAGGTCGCTGATTACGATGCGCCTATTTTCCAGACGATCGGACGACTATTAACGAAGATACGGGCGATCATATCCGAAAAAATCATAGTCGAAAAAACGGACTTTCCGACATGCCATCCTATGGATTCGAGGTCGCTGATTACGATGCGCCTATTTTCCAGACGATCGGACAACTATTAACGAAGTTACGGGCCATCATATCCGGAAAAAACGAAGTCGAAAAAACGGACTTTCCGACCTGCCATCCTATGAATTCGAGGTCGCTGATTACGATGCGCCTATTTTCCAGACGATCGGACGACTATTAACGAAGTTACGGGCCATCATATCCGGAAAAAACGAAGTCGAAAAAACGGACTTTCCGACCTGCTATCCTATGAATTCGAGGTCGCTGATTACGATGCGCCTATTTTCGAAACGGTCGGACGACTATTAACGAAGATACGGGCGATCATATCCGAAAAAATCAAAGTCAAAAAACGGACTTTCCGACCTGCCATCCAATGAATTCGAGGTCGCTGATTACGAAGCGCCTATTTTCGAGACGATCGGACGACTATTAACGAAGATACGGGCGATCATATCCGGAAAAATCATAGTCGAAAAAACGGACTTTCCGACCTGCCATCCTATGGATTCGAGGTAGCTGATTACGATGCGCCTATTTTCGAGACGGTCGGACGACTATTAACGAAGATACGGGCCATCATATCCGGAAAAAACGAAGTCGAAAAAACGGACTTTCCGACCTGCCATCCTATGAATTCGAGGTCGCTGATTACGATGCGCCTATTTTCGAAACGATCGGACGACTATTAACGAAGATACGGGCGATCATATCCGAAAAAATCATAGTCGAAAAAACGGACTTTCCGACCTGCCATCCTATGGATTCGAGGTCGCTGATTACGATGCGCCTATTTTCGAGACGATCGGACGACTATTAACGAAGATACGGGCCATAATATCCGGAAAAATCATAGTCGAAAAAACGGAATTTCCGACATGCCATCCTATGGATTCGAGGTCGCTGATTACGATGCGCCTATTTTCCAGACGATCGGACGACTATTAACGAAGTTACGGGCGATCATATCCGAAAAAATCAAAGACGAAAAAACGGACTTTCCGTCCTGACATCCTATGGATTCGAGGTCGCTGATTACGATGCACCTATTTTCAAGACGATCGGACGACTATTAACGAAGATACGGGCAATCATATCCGGAAAAATCGTAGTCGAAAAAACGGACTTTCCGACCTGCCATCCTATGAATTCGAGGTCGCTGATTACGATGCGCCTATTTTCGAGACGGTCGGACGACTATTAACGAAGATACGGGCCATCATATCCGGAAAAAACGAAGTCGAAAAAACGGACTTTCCGACCTGCCATCCTATGAATTCGAGGTCGCTGATTACGATGCGCCTATTTTCGAGACGATCGGACGACTATTAACGAAGATACGGGCGATCATATCCGAAAAAATCAAAGTCAAAAAACGGACTTTCCGACCTGCCATCCTATGGATTCGAGGACGCTGATTACGATGCGCCTATTTTCGAAACGATCGGACGACTATTAACGAAGATACGGGCGATCATATCCGAAAAAATCATAGTCGAAAAAACGGACTTTCCGACCTGCCATCCTATGGATTCGAGGTCGCTGATTACGATGCGCCTATTTTCGAGACGATCGGACGACTATTAACGAAGATACGGGCCATAATATCCGGAAAAATCATAGTCGAAAAAACGGAATTTCCGACATGCCATCCTATGGATTCGAGGTCGCTGATTACGATGCGCCTATTTTCCAGACGATCGGACGACTATTAACGAAGTTACGGGCGATCATATCCGAAAAAATCATAGTCGAAAAAACGGACTTTCCGACCTGCCATCCTATGGATTCGAGGTCGCTGATTAAGATGCGCCTATTTTCGAGACGATCGGATGACTATTAACGAAGATACGGGCGATCATATCCGGAAAAATCATAGTCGAAAAATCGGACTTTCCGACCAGCCATCCTATGGATTCGAGGTAGCTGATTACGATGCGCCTATTTTCGAGACGGTCGGACGACTATTAACGAAGATACGGGCCATCATATCCGGAAAAAACGAAGTCGAAAAAACGGACTTTCCGACCTGCCATCCTATGAATTCGAGGTCGCTGATTACGATGCGCCTATTTTCGAGACGATCGGACGACTATTAACGAAGATACGGGCGATCATATCCGAAAAAATCAAAGTCAAAAAACGGACTTTCCGACCTGCCATCCTATGGATTCGAGGTCGCTGATTACGATGCGCCTATTTTCGAAACGATCGGACGACTATTAACGAAGATACGGGCGATCATATCCGAAAAAATCATAGTCGAAAAAACGGACTTTCCGACCTGCCATCCTATGAATTCGAGGTCGCTGATTACGATGCGCCTATTTTCAAGACGATCGGACGACTATTAACGAAGATACGGGCCATCATATCCGGAAAAATCATAGTCGAAAAAACGGACTTTCCGACCTGCCATCCTATGGATTCGAGGTCGCTGATTACGTTGCGCCTATTTTCGAGACGATCGGACGACTATTAACGAAGATACGGGCGATCATATCCGAAAAAATCAAAGTCAAAAAACTGACTGTCCGACCTGACATCCTATGGATTCGAGATCGCTGATTACGATGCGCCTATTTTCGAGACGATCGGACGACTATTAACGAAGATACGGGCGATCATATCCGAAAAAATTATAGTCGAAAAAAAGGACTTTCCGACATGCCATCCTATGGATTCGAGGTCACTGATTACGATGCGCCTATTTTCGAGACGATCGGACGACTATTAACGAAGATACGGGCGATCATATCCGAAAAAATCATAGTCGAAAAAACGGACTTTCCGACCTGCCATCCTATGGATTCGAGGTCGCTGATTACGATGCGCCTATTTTCGAGACGATCGGACGACTATTAACGAAGATACGGGCGATCATATCCGGAAAAATCATAGTCGAAAAAACGGACTTTCCGACCTGCCATCCTATGGATTCGAGGTAGCTGATTACGATGCGCCTATTTTCGAGACGGTCGGACGACTATTAACGAAGATACGGGCCATCATATCCGGAAAAAACGAAGTCGAAAAAACGGACTTTCCGACCTGCCATCCTATGAATTCGAGGTCGCTGATTACGATGCGCCTATTTTCGAGACGATCGGACGACTATTAACGAAGATACGGGCGATCATATCCGAAAAAATCAAAGTCAAAAAACGGACTTTCCGACCTGCCATCCTATGGATTCGAGGTCGCTGATTACGATGCGCCTATTTTCGAAACGATCGGACGACTATTAACGAAGATACGGGCGATCATATCCGAAAAAATCATAGTCGAAAAAACGGACTTTCCGACCTGCCATCCTATGAATTCGAGGTCGCTGATTACGATGCGCCTATTTTCAAGACGATCGGACGACTATTAACGAAGATACGGGCCATCATATCCGGAAAAATCATAGTCGAAAAAACGGACTTTCCGACCTGCCATCCTATGGATTCGAGGTCGCTGATTACGTTGCGCCTATTTTCGAGACGATCGGACGACTATTAACGAAGATACGGGCGATCATATCCGAAAAAATCAAAGTCAAAAAACTGACTGTCCGACCTGACATCCTATGGATTCGAGGTCGCTGATTACGATGCGCCTATTTTCCAGACGATCGGACGACTATTAACGAAGTTACGGGCCATCATATCCGGAAAAAACGAAGTCGAAAAAACGGACTTTCCGACCTGCCATCCTATGAATTCGAGGTCGCTGATTACGATGCGCCTATTTTCGAAACGATCGGACGACTATTAACGAAGATACGGGCGATCATATCCGAAAAAATCAAAGTCAAAAAACGGACTTTCCGACCTGCCATCCTATGGATTCGAGGTCGCTGATTACGATGCGCCTATTTTCGAAACGATCGGACGACTATTAACGAAGATACGGGCGATCATATCCGAAAAAATCATAGTCGAAAAAACGGACTTTCCGACCTGCCATCCTATTGATTCGAGGTCGCTGATTACGAAGCGCCTATTTTCGAGACGATCGGACGACTATTAACGAAGATACGGGCGATCATATCCGGAAAAATCATAGTCGAAAAAACGGACTTTCCGACCTGCCATCCTATGGATTCGAGGTAGCTGATTACGATGCGCCTATTTTCGAGACGGTCGGACGACTATTAACGAAGATACGGGCCATCATATCCGGAAAAAACGAAGTCGAAAAAACGGACTTTCCGACCTGCCATCCTATGAATTCGAGGTCGCTGATTACGATGCGCCTATTTTCGAGACGATCGGACGACTATTAACGAAGATACGGGCGATCATATCCGAAAAAATCAAAGTCAAAAAACGGACTTTCCGACCTGCCATCCTATGGATTCGAGGTCGCTGATTACGATGCGCCTATTTTCGAAACGATCGGACGACTATTAACGAAGATACGGGCGATCATATCCGAAAAAATCAGTCGAAAAAACGGACTTTCCGACCTGCCATCCTATGAATTCGAGGTCGCTGATTACGATGCGCCTATTTTCAAGACGATCGGACGACTATTAACGAAGATACGGGCCATCATATCCGGAAAAATCATAGTCGAAAAAACGGACTTTCCGACCTGCTATCCTATGGATTCGAGGTCGCTGATTACGTTGCGCCTATTTTCCAGACGATCGGACGACTATTAACGAATATACGGGCGATCATATCTGAAAAAATCATAGTCGAAAAAACGGACTTTCCGACATGCCATCCTATGGATTCGAAGTCGCTGATTACGATGCGCCTATTTTCCAGACGATCGGACGACTATTAACGAAGTTACGGGCGATCATATCCGAAAAAATCAAAGACGAAAAAACGGACTTTCCGACCTGACATCCTATGGATTCGAGGTCGCTGATTACGATGCACCTATTTTCAAGACGATCGGACGACTATTAACGAAGATACGTGCAATCATATCCGGAAAAATCATGGTCGAAAAAACGGACTTTCCAACCTGCCATCCTATGAATTCGAGGTCGCTGATTACGATGCGCCTATTTTTGAGACGATCGGACGACTATTAACGAAGATACGGGCGATCATATCCGAAAAAGTCAAAGTCAAAAAACGGACTTTCCGACCTGCCATCCTATGGATTCGAGGTCGCTGATTACGATGCGCCTATTTTCGAGACGATCGGACGACTATTAACGAAGATACGGGCGATCAGATCCGAAAAAATCATAGTCGAAAAAACGGACTTTCCGACTTGCCCTCCTATGGATTCGAGTTCGCTGATTACGATGCGCCTATTTTCCAGACGATCGGACGACTATTAACGAAGTTACGGGCCATCATTTCCGGAAAAAACGAAGTCGAAAAAACGGACTTTCCGACCTGCCATCCTATGAATTCGAGGTCGCTGATTACGATGCGCCTATTTTCGAGACGATCGGACGACTATTAACGAAGATACGGGCGATCATATCCGAAAAAATCATAGTCGAAAAAACGGACTTTCCGACATGCCATCCTATGGATTCGAGGTCGCTGATTACGATGCGCCTATTTTCCAGACGATCGGACAACTATTAACGAAGTTACGGGCCATCATATCCGGAAAAAACGAAGTCGAAAAAACGGACTTTCCGACCTGCCATCCTATGAATTCGAGGTCGCTGATTACGATGCGCCTATTTTCCAGACGATCGGACGACTATTAACGAAGTTACGGGCCATCATATCCGGAAAAAACGAAGTCGAAAAAACGGACTTTCCGACCTGCCATCCTATGAATTCGAGGTCGCTGATTACGATGCGCCTATTTTCGAAACGGTCGGACGACTATTAACGAAGATACGGGCGATCATATCCGAAAAAATCAAAGTCAAAAAACGGACTTTCCGACCTGCCATCCTATGGATTCGAGGTCGCTGATTACGATGCGCCTATTTTCGAAACGATCGGACGACTATTAACGAAGATACGGGCGATCATATCCGAAAAAATCATAGTCGAAAAAACGGACTTTCCGACCTGCCATCCTATTGATTCGAGGTCGCTGATTACGAAGCGCCTATTTTCGAGACGATCGGACGACTATTAACGAAGATACGGGCGATCATATCCGGAAAAATCATAGTCGAAAAAACGGACTTTCCGACCTGCCATCCTATGGATTCGAGGTAGCTGATTACGATGCGCCTATTTTCGAGACGGTCGGACGACTATTAACGAAGATACGGGCCATCATATCCGGAAAAAACGAAGTCGAAAAAACGGACTTTCCGACCTGCCATCCTATGAATTCGAGGTCGCTGATTACGATGCGCCTATTTTCGAGACGATCGGACGACTATTAACGAAGATACGGGCGATCATATCCGAAAAAATCAAAGTCAAAAAACGGACTTTCCGACCTGCCATCCTATGGATTCGAGGTCGCTGATTACGATGCGCCTATTTTCGAAACGATCGGACGACTATTAACGAAGATACGGGCGATCATATCCGAAAAAATCATAGTCGAAAAAACGGACTTTCCGACCTGCCATCCTATGAATTCGAGGTCGCTGATTACGATGCGCCTATTTTCAAGACGATCGGACGACTATTAACGAAGATACGGGCCATCATATCCGGAAAAATCATAGTCGAAAAAACGGACTTTCCGACCTGCCATCCTATGGATTCGAGGTCGCTGATTACGTTGCGCCTATTTTCGAGACGATCGGACGACTATTAACGAAGATACGGGCGATCATATCCGAAAAAATCAAAGTCAAAAAACTGACTGTCCGACCTGACATCCTATGGATTCGAGATCGCTGATTACGATGCGCCTATTTTCCAGACGATCGGACGACTATTAACGAATATACGGGCGATCATATCCGAAAAAATCATAGTTGAAAAAACGGACTTTCCGACATGCCATCCTATGGATTCGAAGTCGCTGATTACGATGCGCCTATTTTCCAGACGATCGGACGACTATTAACGAAGTTACGGGCGATCATATCCGAAAAAATCAAAGACGAAAAAACGGACTTTCCGACCTGCCATCCTATTGATTCGAGGTCGCTGATTACGAAGCGCCTATTTTCGAGACGATCGGACGACTATTAACGAAGATACGGGCGATCATATCCGGAAAAATCATAGTCGAAAAAACGGACTTTCCGACCTGCCATCCTATGGATTCGAGGTCGCTGATTACGATGCGCCTATTTTCGAGACGATCGGACGACTATTAACGAAGATACGGGCGATCATATCCGAAAAAATCATAGTCGAAAAAACGGACTTTCCGACTTGCCCTCCTATGGATTCGAGTTCGCTGATTACGAGGCGCCTATTTTCCAGACGATCGGACGACTATTAACGAAGTTACGGGCCATCATTTCCGGAAAAAACGAAGTCGAAAAAACGGACTTTCCGACCTGCCATCCTATGAATTCGAGGTCGCTGATTACGATGCGCCTATTTTCGAGACGATCGGACGACTATTAACGAAGATACGGGCGATCATATCCGAAAAAATCAAAGTCAAAAAACGGACTTTCCGACCTGCCATCCTATGGATTCGAGGTCGCTGATTACGATGCGCCTATTTTCGAGACGATCGGACGACTATTAACGAAGATACGGGCGATCATATCCGGAAAAATCATAGTCGAAAAAACGGACTTTCCGACCTGCCATCCTATGGATTCGTGGTAGCTGATTACGATGCGCCTATTTTCGAGACGGTCGGACGACTATTAACGAAGATACGGGCCATCATATCCGGAAAACCGAAGTCGAAAAAACGGAGTTTCCGACCTGCCATCCTATGGATTCGAAGTCGCTGATTACGATGCGCCTATTTTCGAGACGATCGGACGACTATTAACGAAGATACGGGCGATCATATCCGAAAAAATCAAAGTAAAAAAACTGACTGTCCGAACTGACATCCTATGGATTCGAGGTCGCTGATTACGATGCGCCTATTTTCCAGACGATCGGACGACTATTAACGAAGATACGAGCGATCATATCCGAAAAAATCATAGTCGAAAAAACGGACTTTCCGACAAGCCATCCTATGGATTCGAGGTCGCTGATTACGATGCGCCTATTTTCCAGACGATCGGACGACTATTAACGAAGTTACGGGCGATCATATCCGAAAAAATCAAAGACGAAAAAACGGACTTTCCGACCTGACATCCTATGGATTCGAGGTCGCTGATTACGATGCGCCTATTTTCGAGACGATCGGACGACTATTAACGAAGATACGGGCGATCATATCCGGAAAAATCATAGTCGAAAAAACGGACTTTCCGACCTGCCATCCTATGGATTCGAGGTAGCTGATTACGATGCGCCTATTTTCGAGACGGTCGGACGGCTATTAACGAAGATACGGGCCATCATATCCGGAAAAAACGAAGTCGAAAAAACGGACTTTCCGACCTGCCATCCTATGAATTCGAGGTCGCTGATTACGATGCGCCTATTTTCGAGACGATCGGACGACTATTAACGAAGATACGGGCGATCATATCCGAAAAAATCAAAGTCAAAAAACGGACTTTCCGACCTGCCATCCTATGGATTCGAGGTCGCTGATTACGATGCGCCTATTTTCGAAACGATCGGACGACTATTAACGAAGATACGGGCGATCATATCCGAAAAAATCATAGTCGAAAAAACGGACTTTCCGACCTGCCATCCTATGAATTCGAGGTCGCTGATTACGATGCGCCTATTTTCAAGACGATCGGACGACTATTACCGAAGATACGGGCCATCATATCCGGAAAAATCATAGTCGAAAAAACGGACTTTCCGACCTGCCATCCTATGGATTCGAGGTCGCTGATTACGTTGCGCCTATTTTCGAGACGATCGGACGACTATTAACGAAGATACGGGCGATCATATCCGAAAAAATAAAAGTCAAAAAACTGACTGTCCGACCTGACATCCTATGGATTCGAGGTCGCTGATTACGATGCGCCTATTTTCCAGACGATCGGACGACTATTAACGAAGTTACGGGCCATCATATCCGGAAAAAACGAAGTCGAAAAAACGGACTTTCCGACCTGCCATCCTATGAATTCGAGGTCGCTGATTACGATGCGCCTATTTTCGAAACGATCGGACGACTATTAACGAAGATACGGGCGATCATATCCGAAAAAATCAAAGTCAAAAAACGGACTTTCCGACCTGCCATCCTATGGATTCGAGGTCGCTGATTACGATGCGCCTATTTTCGAAACGATCGGACGACTATTAACGAAGATACGGGCGATCATATCCGGAAAAATCATAGTCGAAAAAACGGACTTTCCGACCTGCCATCCTATGGATTCGAGGTAGCTGATTACGATGCGCCTATTTTCGAGACGGTCGGACGACTATTAACGAAGATACGGGCCATCATATCCGGAAAAAACGAAGTCGAAAAAACGGACTTTCCGACCTGCCATCCTATGAATTCGAGGTCGCTGATTACGATGCGCCTATTTTCGAGACAATCGGACGACTATTAACGAAGATACGGGCGATCATATCCGAAAAAATCAAAGTCAAAAAACGGACTTTCCGACCTGCCATCCTATGGATTCGAGGTCGCTGATTACGATGCGCCTATTTTCGAAACGATCGGACGACTATTAACGAAGATACGGGCGATCATATCCGAAAAAATCAGTCGAAAAAACGGACTTTCCGACCTGCCATCCTATGAATTCGAGGTCGCTGATTACGATGCGCCTATTTTCAAGACGATCGGACGACTATTAACGAAGATACGGGCCATCATATCCGGAAAAATCATAGTCGAAAAAACGGACTTTCCGACCTGCCATCCTATGGATTCGAGGTCGCTGATTACGTTGCGCCTATTTTCCAGACGATCGGACGACTATTAACGAATATACGGGCGATCATATCTGAAAAAATCATAGTCGAAAAAACGGACTTTCCGACATGCCATCCTATGGATTCGAAGTCGCTGATTACGATGCGCCTATTTTCCAGACGATCGGACGACTATTAACGAAGTTACGGGCGATCATATCCGAAAAAATCAAAGACGAAAAAACGGACTTTCCGACCTGACATCCTATGGATTCGAGGTCGCTGATTACGATGCACCTATTTTCAAGACGATCGGACGACTATTAACGAAGATACGTGCAATCATATCCGGAAAAATCATGGTCGAAAAAACGGACTTTCCAACCTGCCATCCTATGAATTCGAGGTCGCTGATTACGATGCGCCTATTTTTGAGACGATCGGACGACTATTAACGAAGATACGGGCGATCATATCCGAAAAAGTCAAAGTCAAAAAACGGACTTTCCGACCTGCCATCCTATGGATTCGAGGTCGCTGATTACGATGCGCCTATTTTCCAGACGATCGGACGACTATTAACGAAGTTACGGGCCATCATTTCCGGAAAAAACGAAGTCGAAAAAACGGACTTTCCGACCTGCCATCCTATGAATTCGAGGTCGCTGATTACGATGCGCCTATTTTCGAGACGATCGGACGACTATTAACGAAGATACGGGCGATCATATCCGAAAAAATCATAGTCGAAAAAACGGACTTTCCGACATGCCATCCTATGGATTCGAGGTCGCTGATTACGATGCGCCTATTTTCCAGACGATCGGACAACTATTAACGAAGTTACGGGCCATCATATCCGGAAAAAACGAAGTCGAAAAAACGGACTTTCCGACCTGCCATCCTATGAATTCGAGGTCGCTGATTACGATGCGCCTATTTTCCAGACGATCGGACGACTATTAACGAAGTTACGGGCCATCATATCCGGAAAAAACGAAGTCGAAAAAACGGACTTTCCGACCTGCCATCCTATGAATTCGAGGTCGCTGATTACGATGCGCCTATTTTCGAAACGGTCGGACGACTATTAACGAAGATACGGGCGATCATATCCGAAAAAATCAAAGTCAAAAAACGGACTTTCCGACCTGCCATCCTATGGATTCGAGGTCGCTGATTACGATGCGCCTATTTTCGAAACGATCGGACGACTATTAACGAAGATACGGGCGATCATATCCGAAAAAATCATAGTCGAAAAAACGGACTTTCCGACCTGCCATCCTATTGATTCGAGGTCGCTGATTACGAAACGCCTATTTTCGAGACGATCGGACGACTATTAACGAAGATACGGGCGATCATATCCGGAAAAATCATAGTCGAAAAAACGGACTTTCCGACCTGCCATCCTATGGATTCGAGGTAGCTGATTACGATGCGCCTATTTTCGAGACGGTCGGACGACTATTAACGAAGATACGGGCCATCATATCCGGAGAAAACGAAGTCGAAAAAACGGACTTTCCGACCTGCCATCCTATGAATTCGAGGTCGCTGATTACGATGCGCCTATTTTCGAGACGATCGGACGACTATTAACGAAGATACGGGCGATCATATCCGAAAAAATCAAAGTCAAAAAACGGACTTTCCGACCTGCCATCCTATGGATTCGAGGTCGCTGATTACGATGCGCCTATTTTCGAAACGATCGGACGACTATTAACTAAGATACGGGCGATCATATCCGAAAAAATCATAGTCGAAAAAACGGACTTTCCGACCTGCCATCCTATGAATTCGAGGTCGCTGATTACGATGCGCCTATTTTCAAGACGATCGGACGACTATTAACGAAGATACGGGCCATAATATCCGGAAAAATCATAGTCGAAAAAACGGACTTTCCGACCTGCCATCCTATGGATTCGAGGTCGCTGATTACGTTGCGCCTATTTTCGAGACGATCGGACGACTATTAACGAAGATACGGGCGATCATATCCGAAAAAATCAAAGTCAAAAAACTGACTGTCCGACCTGACATCCTATGGATTCGAGATCGCTGATTACGATGCGCCTATTTTCCAGACGATCGGACGACTATTAACGAATATACGGGCGATCATATCCGAAAAAATCATAGTCGAAAAAACGGACACTCCGACATGCCATCCTATGGATTCGAAGTCGCTGATTACGATGCGCCTATTTTCCAGACGATCGGACGACTATTAACGAAGTTACGGGCGATCATATCCGAAAAAATCAAAGACGAAAAAACGGACTTTCCGACCTGCCATCCTATTGATTCGAGGTCGCTGATTACGAAGCGCCTATTTTCGAGACGATCGGACGACTATTAACGAAGATACGGGCGATCATATCCGGAAAAATCATAGTCGAAAAAACGGACTTTCCGACCTGCCATCCTATGGATTCGAGGTCGCTGATTACGATGCGCCTATTTTCGAGACGATCGGACGACTATTAACGAAGATACGGGCGATCATATCCGAAAAAATCATAGTCGAAAAAACGGACTTTCCGACTTGCCCTCCTATGGATTCGAGTTCGCTGATTACGATGCGCCTATTTTCCAGACGATCGGACGACTATTAACGAAGTTACGGGCCATCATTTCCGGAAAAAACGAAGTCGAAAAAACGGACTTTCCGACCTGCCATCCTATGAATTCGAGGTCGCTGATTACGATGCGCCTATTTTCGAGACGATCGGACGACTATTAACGAAGATACGGGCGATCATATCCGAAAAAATCAAAGTCAAAAAACGGACTTTCCGACCTGCCATCCTATGGATTCGAGGTCGCTGATTACGATGCGCCTATTTTCGAGACGATCGGACGACTATTAACGAAGATACGGGCGATCATATCCGGAAAAATCATAGTCGAAAAAACGGACTTTCCGACCTGCCATCCTATGGATTCGTGGTAGCTGATTACGATGCGCCTATTTTCGAGACGGTCGGACGACTATTAACGAAGATACGGGCCATCATATCCGGAAAAACGAAGTCGAAAAAACGGAGTTTCCGACCTGCCATCCTATGGATTCGAAGTCGCTGATTACGATGCGCCTATTTTCGAGACGATCGGACGACTATTAACGAAGATACGGGCGATCATATCCGAAAAAATCAAAGTAAAAAAACTGACTGTCCGAACTGACATCCTATGGATTCGAGGTCGCTGATTACGATGCGCCTATTTTCCAGACGATCGGACGACTATTAACGAAGATACGGGCCATCATATCCGGAAAAATCATAGTCGAAAAAACGGACTTTCCGACCTGCCATCCTATGGATTCGAGGTCGCTGATTACGATGCGCCTATTTTCGAGACGGTCGGACGACTATTAACGAAGATACGGGCCATCATATCCGGAAAAAACGAAGTCGAAAAAACGGACTTTCCGACCTGCCATCCTATGAATTCGAGGTCGCTGATTACGATGCGCCTATTTTCGAGACGATCGGACGACTATTAACGAAGATACGGGCGATCATATCCGAAAAAATCAAAGTCAAAAAACGGACTTTCCGACCTGCCATCCTATGGATTCGAGGTCGCTGATTACGATGCGCCTATTTTCGAAACGATCGGACGACTATTAACGAAGATACGGGCGATCATATCCGAAAAAATCAGTCGAAAAAACGGACTTTCCGACCTGCCATCCTATGAATTCGAGGTCGCTGATTACGATGCGCCTATTTTCAAGACGATCGGACGACTATTAACGAAGATACGGGCCATCATATCCGGAAAAATCATAGTCGAAAAAACGGACTTTCCGACCTGCCATCCTATGGATTCGAGGTCGCTGATTACGTTGCGCCTATTTTCCAGACGATCGGACGACTATTAACGAATATACGGGCGATCATATCTGAAAAAATCATAGTCGAAAAAACGGACTTTCCGACATGCCATCCTATGGATTCGAAGTCGCTGATTACGATGCGCCTATTTTCCAGACGATCGGACGACTATTAACGAAGTTACGGGCGATCATATCCGAAAAAATCAAAGACGAAAAAACGGACTTTCCGACCTGACATCCTATGGATTCGAGGTCGCTGATTACGATGCACCTATTTTCAAGACGATCGGACGACTATTAACGAAGATACGTGCAATCATATCCGGAAAAATCATGGTCGAAAAAACGGACTTACCAACCTGCCATCCTATGAATTCGAGGTCGCTGATTACGATGCGCCTATTTTTGAGACGATCGGACGACTATTAACGAAGATACGGGCGATCATATCCGAAAAAGTCAAAGTCAAAAAACGGACTTTCCGACCTGCCATCCTATGGATTCGAGGTCGCTGATTACGATGCGCCTATTTTCCAGACGATCGGACGACTATTAACGAAGTTACGGGCCATCATTTCCGGAAAAAACGAAGTCGAAAAAACGGACTTTCCGACCTGCCATCCTATGAATTCGAGGTCGCTGATTACGATGCGCCTATTTTCGAGACCATCGGACGACTATTAACGAAGATACGGGCGATCATATCCGAAAAAATCATAGTCGAAAAAACGGACTTTCCGACATGCCATCCTATGGATTCGAGGTCGCTGATTACGATGCGCCTATTTTCCAGACGATCGGACAACTATTAACGAAGTTACGGGCCATCATATCCGGAAAAAACGAAGTCGAAAAAACGGACTTTCCGACCTGCCATCCTATGAATTCGAGGTCGCTGATTACGATGCGCCTATTTTCCAGACGATCGGACGACTATTAACGAAGTTACGGGCCATCATATCCGGAAAAAACGAAGTCGAAAAAACGGACTTTCCGACCTGCCATCCTATGAATTCGAGGTCGCTGATTACGATGCGCCTATTTTCGAAACGGTCGGACGACTATTAACGAAGATACGGGCGATCATATCCGAAAAAATCAAAGTCAAAAAACGGACTTTCCGACCTGCCATCCTATGGATTCGAGGTCGCTGATTACGATGCGCCTATTTTCGAAACGATCGGACGACTATTAACGAAGATACGGGCGATCATATCCGAAAAAATCATAGTCGAAAAAACGGACTTTCCGACCTGCCATCCTATTGATTCGAGGTCGCTGATTACGAAACGCCTATTTTCGAGACGATCGGACGACTATTAACGAAGATACGGGCGATCATATCCGGAAAAATCATAGTCGAAAAAACGGACTTTCCGACCTGCCATCCTATGGATTCGAGGTAGCTGATTACGATGCGCCTATTTTCGAGACGGTCGGACGACTATTAACGAAGATACGGGCCATCATATCCGGAAAAAACGAAGTCGAAAAAACGGACTTTCCGACCTGCCATCCTATGAATTCGAGGTCGCTGATTACGATGCGCCTATTTTCGAGACGATCGGACGACTATTAACGAAGATACGGGCGATCATATCCGAAAAAATCAAAGTCAAAAAACGGACTTTCCGACCTGCCATCCTATGGATTCGAGGTCGCTGATTACGATGCGCCTATTTTCGAAACGATCGGACGACTATTAACTAAGATACGGGCGATCATATCCGAAAAAATCATAGTCGAAAAAACGGACTTTCCGACCTGCCATCCTATGAATTCGAGGTCGCTGATTACGATGCGCCTATTTTCAAGACGATCGGACGACTATTAACGAAGATACGGGCCATAATATCCGGAAAAATCATAGTCGAAAAAACGGACTTTCCGACCTGCCATCCTATGGATTCGAGGTCGCTGATTACGTTGCGCCTATTTTCGAGACGATCGGACGACTATTAACGAAGATACGGGCGATCATATCCGAAAAAATCAAAGTCAAAAAACTGACTGTCCGACCTGACATCCTATGGATTCGAGATCGCTGATTACGATGCGCCTATTTTCCAGACGATCGGACGACTATTAACGAATATACGGGCGATCATATCCGAAAAAATCATAGTCGAAAAAACGGACACTCCGACATGCCATCCTATGGATTCGAAGTCGCTGATTACGATGCGCCTATTTTCCAGACGATCGGACGACTATTAACGAAGTTACGGGCGATCATATCCGAAAAAATCAAAGACGAAAAAACGGACTTTCCGACCTGCCATCCTATTGATTCGAGGTCGCTGATTACGAAGCGCCTATTTTCGAGACGATCGGACGACTATTAACGAAGATACGGGCGATCATATCCGGAAAAATCATAGTCGAAAAAACGGACTTTCCGACCTGCCATCCTATGGATTCGAGGTCGCTGATTACGATGCGCCTATTTTCGAGACGATCGGACGACTATTAACGAAGATACGGGCGATCATATCCGAAAAAATCATAGTCGAAAAAACGGACTTTCCGACTTGCCCTCCTATGGATTCGAGTTCGCTGATTACGATGCGCCTATTTTCCAGACGATCGGACGACTATTAACGAAGTTACGGGCCATCATTTCCGGAAAAAACGAAGTCGAAAAAACGGACTTTCCGACCTGCCATCCTATGAATTCGAGGTCGCTGATTACGATGCGCCTATTTTCGAGACGATCGGACGACTATTAACGAAGATACGGGCGATCATATCCGAAAAAATCAAAGTCAAAAAACGGACTTTCCGACCTGCCATCCTATGGATTCGAGGTCGCTGATTACGATGCGCCTATTTTCGAGACGATCGGACGACTATTAACGAAGATACGGGCGATCATATCCGGAAAAATCATAGTCGAAAAAACGGACTTTCCGACCTGCCATCCTATGGATTCGTGGTAGCTGATTACGATGCGCCTATTTTCGAGACGGTCGGACGACTATTAACGAAGATACGGGCCATCATATCCGGAAAAACGAAGTCGAAAAAACGGAGTTTCCGACCTGCCATCCTATGGATTCGAAGTCGCTGATTACGATGCGCCTATTTTCGAGACGATCGGACGACTATTAACGAAGATACGGGCGATCATATCCGAAAAAATCAAAGTAAAAAAACTGACTGTCCGAACTGACATCCTATGGATTCGAGGTCGCTGATTACGATGCGCCTATTTTCCAGACGATCGGACGACTATTAACGAAGATACGGGCGATCATATCCGAAAAAATCATAGTCGAAAAAACGGACTTTCCGACAAGCCATCCTATGGATTCGAGGTCGCTGATTACGATGCGCCTATTTTCCAGACGATCGGACGACTATTAACGAAGTTACGGGCGATCATATCCGAATAAATCATAGTCGAAAAAACGGACTTTCCGACATGCCATCCTATGGATTCGAGGTCGCTGATTACGATGCGCCTATTTTCCAGACGATCGGACAACTATTAACGAAGTTACGGGCCATCATATCCGGAAAAAACGAAGTCGAAAAAACGGACTTTCCGACCTGCCATCCTATGAATTCGAGGTCGCTGATTACGATGCGCCTATTTTCCAGACGATCGGACGACTATTAACGAAGTTACGGGCCATCATATCCGGAAAAAACGAAGTCAAAAAAACGGACTTTCCGACCTGCCATCCTATGAATTCGAGGTCGCTGATTACGATGCGCCTATTTTCGAAACGGTCGGACGACTATTAACGAAGATACGGGCGATCATATCCGAAAAAATCAAAGTCAAAAAACGGACTTTCCGACTTGCCCTCCTATGGATTCGAGTTCGCTGATTACGATGCGCCTATTTTCCAGACGATCGGACGACTATTAACGAAGTTACGGGCCATCATTTCCGGAAAAAACGAAGTCGAAAAAACGGACTTTCCGACCTGCCATCCTATGAATTCGAGGTCGCTGATTACGATGCGCCTATTTTCGAGACGATCGGACGACTATTAACGAAGATACGGGCGATCATATCCGAAAAAATCAAAGTCAAAAAACGGACTTTCCGACCTGCCATCCTATGGATTCGAGGTCGCTGATTACGATGCGCCTATTTTCGAGACGATCGGACGACTATTAACGAAGATACGGGCGATCATATCCGGAAAAATCATAGTCGAAAAAACGGACTTTCCGACCTGCCATCCTATGGATTCGAGGTCGCTGATTACGATGCGCCTATTTTCGAGACGATCGGACGACTATTAACGAAGATACGGGCGATCATATCCGGAAAAATCATAGTCGAAAAAACGGACTTTCCGACCTGCCATCCTATGAATTCGAGGTCGCTGATTACGATGCGCCTATTTTCGAGACGATCGGACGACTATTAACGAAGATACGGGCGATCATATCCGAAAAAATCAAAGTCAAAAAACGGACTTTCCGACCTGCCATCCTATGGATTCGAGGTCGCTGATTACGATGCGCCTATTTTCGAGACGGTCGGACGACTATTAACGAAGATACGGGCCATCATATCCGGAAAAACGAAGTCGAAAAAACGGAGTTTCCGACCTGCCATCCTATGGATTCGAAGTCGCTGATTACGATGCGCCTATTTTCGAGACGATCGGACGACTATTAACGAAGATACGGGCGATCATATCCGAAAAAATCAAAGTAAAAAAACGGACTTTCCGACCTGCCATCCTATGGATTCGAGGTCGCTGATTACGATGCGCCTATTTTCGAGACGGTCGGACGACTATTAACGAAGATACGGGCCATCATATCCGGAAAAAACGAAGTCGAAAAAACGGACTTTCCGACCTGCCATCCTATGAATTCGAGGTCGCTGATTACGATGCGCCTATTTTCGAGACGATCGGACGACTATTAACGAAGATACGGGCGATCATATCCGAAAAAATCAAAGTCAAAAAACGGACTTTCCGACCTGCCATCCTATGGATTCGAGGTCGCTGATTACGATGCGCCTATTTTCGAAACGATCGGACGACTATTAACGAAGATACGGGCGATCATATCCGAAAAAATCAGTCGAAAAAACGGACTTTCCGACCTGCCATCCTATGAATTCGAGGTCGCTGATTACGATGCGCCTATTTTCAAGACGATCGGACGACTATTAACGAAGATACGGGCCATCATATCCGGAAAAATCATAGTCGAAAAAACGGACTTTCCGACCTGCCATCCTATGGATTCGAGGTCGCTGATTACGTTGCGCCTATTTTCCAGACGATCGGACGACTATTAACGAATATACGGGCGATCATATCTGAAAAAATCATAGTCGAAAAAACGGACTTTCCGACATGCCATCCTATGGATTCGAAGTCGCTGATTACGATGCGCCTATTTTCCAGACGATCGGACGACTATTAACGAAGTTACGGGCGATCATATCCGAAAAAATCAAAGACGAAAAAACGGACTTTCCGACCTGACATCCTATGGATTCGAGGTCGCTGATTACGATGCACCTATTTTCAAGACGATCGGACGACTATTAACGAAGATACGTGCAATCATATCCGGAAAAATCATGGTCGAAAAAACGGACTTACCAACCTGCCATCCTATGAATTCGAGGTCGCTGATTACGATGCGCCTATTTTTGAGACGATCGGACGACTATTAACGAAGATACGGGCGATCATATCCGAAAAAGTCAAAGTCAAAAAACGGACTTTCCGACCTGCCATCCTATGGATTCGAGGTCGCTGATTACGATGCGCCTATTTTCCAGACGATCGGACGACTATTAACGAAGTTACGGGCCATCATTTCCGGAAAAAACGAAGTCGAAAAAACGGACTTTCCGACCTGCCATCCTATGAATTCGAGGTCGCTGATTACGATGCGCCTATTTTCGAGACGATCGGACGACTATTAACGAAGATACGGGCGATCATATCCGAAAAAATCATAGTCGAAAAAACGGACTTTCCGACATGCCATCCTATGGATTCGAGGTCGCTGATTACGATGCGCCTATTTTCCAGACGATCGGACAACTATTAACGAAGTTACGGGCCATCATATCCGGAAAAAACGAAGTCGAAAAAACGGACTTTCCGACCTGCCATCCTATGAATTCGAGGTCGCTGATTACGATGCGCCTATTTTCCAGACGATCGGACGACTATTAACGAAGTTACGGGCCATCATATCCGGAAAAAACGAAGTCGAAAAAACGGACTTTCCGACCTGCCATCCTATGAATTCGAGGTCGCTGATTACGATGCGCCTATTTTCGAAACGGTCGGACGACTATTAACGAAGATACGGGCGATCATATCCGAAAAAATCAAAGTCAAAAAACGGACTTTCCGACCTGCCATCCTATGGATTCGAGGTCGCTGATTACGATGCGCCTATTTTCGAAACGATCGGACGACTATTAACGAAGATACGGGCGATCATATCCGAAAAAATCATAGTCGAAAAAACGGACTTTCCGACCTGCCATCCTATTGATTCGAGGTCGCTGATTACGAAACGCCTATTTTCGAGACGATCGGACGACTATTAACGAAGATACGGGCGATCATATCCGGAAAAATCATAGTCGAAAAAACGGACTTTCCGACCTGCCATCCTATGGATTCGAGGTAGCTGATTACGATGCGCCTATTTTCGAGACGGTCGGACGACTATTAACGAAGATACGGGCCATCATATCCGGAAAAAACGAAGTCGAAAAAACGGACTTTCCGACCTGCCATCCTATGAATTCGAGGTCGCTGATTACGATGCGCCTATTTTCGAGACGATCGGACGACTATTAACGAAGATACGGGCGATCATATCCGAAAAAATCAAAGTCAAAAAACGGACTTTCCGACCTGCCATCCTATGGATTCGAGGTCGCTGATTACGATGCGCCTATTTTCGAAACGATCGGACGACTATTAACTAAGATACGGGCGATCATATCCGAAAAAATCATAGTCGAAAAAACGGACTTTCCGACCTGCCATCCTATGAATTCGAGGTCGCTGATTACGATGCGCCTATTTTCAAGACGATCGGACGACTATTAACGAAGATACGGGCCATAATATCCGGAAAAATCATAGTCGAAAAAACGGACTTTCCGACCTGCCATCCTATGGATTCGAGGTCGCTGATTACGTTGCGCCTATTTTCGAGACGATCGGACGACTATTAACGAAGATACGGGCGATCATATCCGAAAAAATCAAAGTCAAAAAACTGACTGTCCGACCTGACATCCTATGGATTCGAGATCGCTGATTACGATGCGCCTATTTTCCAGACGATCGGACGACTATTAACGAATATACGGGCGATCATATCCGAAAAAATCATAGTCGAAAAAACGGACACTCCGACATGCCATCCTATGGATTCGAAGTCGCTGATTACGATGCGCCTATTTTCCAGACGATCGGACGACTATTAACGAAGTTACGGGCGATCATATCCGAAAAAATCAAAGACGAAAAAACGGACTTTCCGACCTGCCATCCTATTGATTCGAGGTCGCTGATTACGAAGCGCCTATTTTCGAGACGATCGGACGACTATTAACGAAGATACGGGCGATCATATCCGGAAAAATCATAGTCGAAAAAACGGACTTTCCGACCTGCCATCCTATGGATTCGAGGTCGCTGATTACGATGCGCCTATTTTCGAGACGATCGGACGACTATTAACGAAGATACGGGCGATCATATCCGAAAAAATCATAGTCGAAAAAACGGACTTTCCGACTTGCCCTCCTATGGATTCGAGTTCGCTGATTACGATGCGCCTATTTTCCAGACGATCGGACGACTATTAACGAAGTTACGGGCCATCATTTCCGGAAAAAACGAAGTCGAAAAAACGGACTTTCCGACCTGCCATCCTATGAATTCGAGGTCGCTGATTACGATGCGCCTATTTTCGAGACGATCGGACGACTATTAACGAAGATACGGGCGATCATATCCGAAAAAATCAAAGTCAAAAAACGGACTTTCCGACCTGCCATCCTATGGATTCGAGGTCGCTGATTACGATGCGCCTATTTTCGAGACGATCGGACGACTATTAACGAAGATACGGGCGATCATATCCGGAAAAATCATAGTCGAAAAAACGGACTTTCCGACCTGCCATCCTATGGATTCGTGGTAGCTGATTACGATGCGCCTATTTTCGAGACGGTCGGACGACTATTAACGAAGATACGGGCCATCATATCCGGAAAAACGAAGTCGAAAAAACGGAGTTTCCGACCTGCCATCCTATGGATTCGAAGTCGCTGATTACGATGCGCCTATTTTCGAGACGATCGGACGACTATTAACGAAGATACGGGCGATCATATCCGAAAAAATCAAAGTAAAAAAACTGACTGTCCGAACTGACATCCTATGGATTCGAGGTCGCTGATTACGATGCGCCTATTTTCCAGACGATCGGACGACTATTAACGAAGATACGGGCGATCATATCCGAAAAAATCATAGTCGAAAAAACGGACTTTCCGACAAGCCATCCTATGGATTCGAGGTCGCTGATTACGATGCGCCTATTTTCCAGACGATCGGACGACTATTAACGAAGTTACGGGCGATCATATCCGAAAAAATCATAGTCGAAAAAACGGACTTTCCGACATGCCATCCTATGGATTCGAGGTCGCTGATTACGATGCGCCTATTTTCCAGACGATCGGACAACTATTAACGAAGTTACGGGCCATCATATCCGGAAAAAACGAAGTCGAAAAAACGGACTTTCCGACCTGCCATCCTATGAATTCGAGGTCGCTGATTACGATGCGCCTATTTTCCAGACGATCGGACGACTATTAACGAAGTTACGGGCCATCATATCCGGAAAAAACGAAGTCGAAAAAACGGACTTTCCGACCTGCCATCCTATGAATTCGAGGTCGCTGATTACGATGCGCCTATTTTCGAAACGGTCGGACGACTATTAACGAAGATACGGGCGATCATATCCGAAAAAATCAAAGTCAAAAAACGGACTTTCCGACCTGCCATCCTATGGATTCGAGGTCGCTGATTACGATGCGCCTATTTTCGAAACGATCGGACGACTATTAACGAAGATACGGGCGATCATATCCGAAAAAATCATAGTCGAAAAAACGGACTTTCCGACCTGCCATCCTATTGATTCGAGGTCGCTGATTACGAAGCGCCTATTTTCGAGACGATCGGACGACTATTAACGAAGATACGGGCGATCATATCCGGAAAAATCATAGTCGAAAAAACGGACTTTCCGACCTGCCATCCTATGGATTCGAGGTAGCTGATTACGATGCGCCTATTTTCGAGACGGTCGGACGACTATTAACGAAGATACGGGCCATCATATCCGGAAAAAACGAAGTCGAAAAAACGGACTTTCCGACCTGCCATCCTATGAATTCGAGGTCGCTGATTACGATGCGCCTATTTTCGAGACGATCGGACGACTATTAACGAAGATACGGGCGATCATATCCGAAAAAATCAAAGTCAAAAAACGGACTTTCCGACCTGCCATCCTATGGATTCGAGGTCGCTGATTACGATGCGCCTATTTTCGAAACGATCGGACGACTATTAACGAAGATACGGGCGATCATATCCGAAAAAATCATAGTCGAAAAAACGGACTTTCCGACCTGCCATCCTATGAATTCGAGGTCGCTGATTACGATGCGCCTATTTTCAAGACGATCGGACGACTATTAACGAAGATACGGGCCATCATATCCGGAAAAATCATAGTCGAAAAAACGGACTTTCCGACCTGCCATCCTATGGATTCGAGGTAGCTGATTACGTTGCGCCTATTTTCGAGACGATCGGACGACTATTAACGAAGATACGGGCGATCATATCCGAAAAAATCAAAGTCAAAAAACTGACTGTCCGACCTGACATCCTATGGATTCGAGATCGCTGATTACGATGCGCCTATTTTCCAGACGATCGGACGACTATTAACGAATATACGGGCGATCATATCCGAAAAAATCATAGTTGAAAAAACGGACTTTCCGACATGCCATCCTATGGATTCGAAGTCGCTGATTACGATGCGCCTATTTTCCAGACGATCGGACGACTATTAACGAAGTTACGGGCGATCATATCCGAAAAAATCAAAGACGAAAAAACGGACTTTCCGACCTGCCATCCTATGAATTCGAGGTCGCTGATTACGATGCGCCTATTTTCAAGACGATCGGACGACTATTAACGAAGATACGGGCCATAATATCCGGAAAAATCATAGTCGAAAAAACGGACTTTCCGACCTGCCATCCTATGGATTCGAGGTCGCTGATTACGTTGCGCCTATTTTCGAGACGATCGGACGACTATTAACGAAGATACGGGCGATCATATCCGAAAAAATCAAAGTCAAAAAACTGACTGTCCGACCTGACATCCTATGGATTCGAGATCGCTGATTACGATGCGCCTATTTTCCAGACGATCGGACGACTATTAACGAATATACGGGCGATCATATCCGAAAAAATCATAGTCGAAAAAACGGACACTCCGACATGCCATCCTATGGATTCGAAGTCGCTGATTACGATGCGCCTATTTTCCAGACGATCGGACGACTATTAACGAAGTTACGGGCGATCATATCCGAAAAAATCAAAGACGAAAAAACGGACTTTCCGACCTGCCATCCTATTGATTCGAGGTCGCTGATTACGAAGCGCCTATTTTCGAGACGATCGGACGACTATTAACGAAGATACGGGCGATCATATCCGGAAAAATCATAGTCGAAAAAACGGACTTTCCGACCTGCCATCCTATGGATTCGAGGTCGCTGATTACGATGCGCCTATTTTCGAGACGATCGGACGACTATTAACGAAGATACGGGCGATCATATCCGAAAAAATCATAGTCGAAAAAACGGACTTTCCGACTTGCCCTCCTATGGATTCGAGTTCGCTGATTACGATGCGCCTATTTTCCAGACGATCGGACGACTATTAACGAAGTTACGGGCCATCATTTCCGGAAAAAACGAAGTCGAAAAAACGGACTTTCCGACCTGCCATCCTATGAATTCGAGGTCGCTGATTACGATGCGCCTATTTTCGAGACGATCGGACGACTATTAACGAAGATACGGGCGATCATATCCGAAAAAATCAAAGTCAAAAAACGGACTTTCCGACCTGCCATCCTATGGATTCGAGGTCGCTGATTACGATGCGCCTATTTTCGAGACGATCGGACGACTATTAACGAAGATACGGGCGATCATATCCGGAAAAATCATAGTCGAAAAAACGGACTTTCCGACCTGCCATCCTATGGATTCGTGGTAGCTGATTACGATGCGCCTATTTTCGAGACGGTCGGACGACTATTAACGAAGATACGGGCCATCATATCCGGAAAAACGAAGTCGAAAAAACGGAGTTTCCGACCTGCCATCCTATGGATTCGAAGTCGCTGATTACGATGCGCCTATTTTCGAGACGATCGGACGACTATTAACGAAGATACGGGCGATCATATCCGAAAAAATCAAAGTAAAAAAACTGACTGTCCGAACTGACATCCTATGGATTCGAGGTCGCTGATTACGATGCGCCTATTTTCCAGACGATCGGACGACTATTAACGAAGATACGGGCGATCATATCCGAAAAAATCATAGTCGAAAAAACGGACTTTCCGACAAGCCATCCTATGGATTCGAGGTCGCTGATTACGATGCGCCTATTTTCCAGACGATCGGACGACTATTAACGAAGTTACGGGCGATCATATCCGAAAAAATCATAGTCGAAAAAACGGACTTTCCGACATGCCATCCTATGGATTCGAGGTCGCTGATTACGATGCGCCTATTTTCCAGACGATCGGACAACTATTAACGAAGTTACGGGCCATCATATCCGGAAAAAACGAAGTCGAAAAAACGGACTTTCCGACCTGCCATCCTATGAATTCGAGGTCGCTGATTACGATGCGCCTATTTTCCAGACGATCGGACGACTATTAACGAAGTTACGGGCCATCATATCCGGAAAAAACGAAGTCGAAAAAACGGACTTTCCGACCTGCCATCCTATGAATTCGAGGTCGCTGATTACGATGCGCCTATTTTCGAAACGGTCGGACGACTATTAACGAAGATACGGGCGATCATATCCGAAAAAATCAAAGTCAAAAAACGGACTTTCCGACCTGCCATCCTATGGATTCGAGGTCGCTGATTACGATGCGCCTATTTTCGAAACGATCGGACGACTATTAACGAAGATACGGGCGATCATATCCGAAAAAATCATAGTCGAAAAAACGGACTTTCCGACCTGCCATCCTATTGATTCGAGGTCGCTGATTACGAAGCGCCTATTTTCGAGACGATCGGACGACTATTAACGAAGATACGGGCGATCATATCCGGAAAAATCATAGTCGAAAAAACGGACTTTCCGACCTGCCATCCTATGGATTCGAGGTAGCTGATTACGATGCGCCTATTTTCGAGACGGTCGGACGACTATTAACGAAGATACGGGCCATCATATCCGGAAAAAACGAAGTCGAAAAAACGGACTTTCCGACCTGCCATCCTATGAATTCGAGGTCGCTGATTACGATGCGCCTATTTTCGAGACGATCGGACGACTATTAACGAAGATACGGGCGATCATATCCGAAAAAATCAAAGTCAAAAAACGGACTTTCCGACCTGCCATCCTATGGATTCGAGGTCGCTGATTACGATGCGCCTATTTTCGAAACGATCGGACGACTATTAACGAAGATACGGGCGATCATATCCGAAAAAATCATAGTCGAAAAAACGGACTTTCCGACCTGCCATCCTATGAATTCGAGGTCGCTGATTACGATGCGCCTATTTTCAAGACGATCGGACGACTATTAACGAAGATACGGGCCATCATATCCGGAAAAATCATAGTCGAAAAAACGGACTTTCCGACCTGCCATCCTATGGATTCGAGGTCGCTGATTACGTTGCGCCTATTTTCGAGACGATCGGACGACTATTAACGAAGATACGGGCGATCATATCCGAAAAAATCAAAGTCAAAAAACTGACTGTCCGACCTGACATCCTATGGATTCGAGATCGCTGATTACGATGCGCCTATTTTCCAGACGATCGGACGACTATTAACGAATATACGGGCGATCATATCCGAAAAAATCATAGTTGAAAAAACGGACTTTCCGACATGCCATCCTATGGATTCGAAGTCGCTGATTACGATGCGCCTATTTTCCAGACGATCGGACGACTATTAACGAAGTTACGGGCGATCATATCCGAAAAAATCAAAGACGAAAAAACGGACTTTCCGACCTGCCATCCTATTGATTCGAGGTCGCTGATTACGAAGCGCCTATTTTCGAGACGATCGGACGACTATTAACGAAGATACGGGCGATCATATCCGGAAAAATCATAGTCGAAAAAACGGACTTTCCGACCTGCCATCCTATGGATTCGAGGTCGCTGATTACGATGCGCCTATTTTCGAGACGATCGGACGACTATTAACGAAGATACGGGCGATCATATCCGAAAAAATCATAGTCGAAAAAACGGACTTTCCGACTTGCCCTCCTATGGATTCGAGTTCGCTGATTACGAGGCGCCTATTTTCCAGACGATCGGACGACTATTAACGAAGTTACGGGCCATCATTTCCGGAAAAAACGAAGTCGAAAAAACGGACTTTCCGACCTGCCATCCTATGAATTCGAGGTCGCTGATTACGATGCGCCTATTTTCGAGACGATCGGACGACTATTAACGAAGATACGGGCGATCATATCCGAAAAAATCAAAGTCAAAAAACGGACTTTCCGACCTGCCATCCTATGGATTCGAGGTCGCTGATTACGATGCGCCTATTTTCGAGACGATCGGACGACTATTAACGAAGATACGGGCGATCATATCCGGAAAAATCATAGTCGAAAAAACGGACTTTCCGACCTGCCATCCTATGGATTCGTGGTAGCTGATTACGATGCGCCTATTTTCGAGACGGTCGGACGACTATTAACGAAGATACGGGCCATCATATCCGGAAAACCGAAGTCGAAAAAACGGAGTTTCCGACCTGCCATCCTATGGATTCGAAGTCGCTGATTACGATGCGCCTATTTTCGAGACGATCGGACGACTATTAACGAAGATACGGGCGATCATATCCGAAAAAATCAAAGTAAAAAAACTGACTGTCCGAACTGACATCCTATGGATTCGAGGTCGCTGATTACGATGCGCCTATTTTCCAGACGATCGGACGACTATTAACGAAGATACGAGCGATCATATCCGAAAAAATCATAGTCGAAAAAACGGACTTTCCGACAAGCCATCCTATGGATTCGAGGTCGCTGATTACGATGCGCCTATTTTCCAGACGATCGGACGACTATTAACGAAGTTACGGGCGATCATATCCGAAAAAATCAAAGACGAAAAAACGGACTTTCCGACCTGACATCCTATGGATTCGAGGTCGCTGATTACGATGCGCCTATTTTCGAGACGATCGGACGACTATTAACGAAGATACGGGCGATCATATCCGGAAAAATCATAGTCGAAAAAACGGACTTTCCGACCTGCCATCCTATGGATTCGAGGTAGCTGATTACGATGCGCCTATTTTCGAGACGGTCGGACGGCTATTAACGAAGATACGGGCCATCATATCCGGAAAAAACGAAGTCGAAAAAACGGACTTTCCGACCTGCCATCCTATGAATTCGAGGTCGCTGATTACGATGCGCCTATTTTCGAGACGATCGGACGACTATTAACGAAGATACGGGCGATCATATCCGAAAAAATCAAAGTCAAAAAACGGACTTTCCGACCTGCCATCCTATGGATTCGAGGTCGCTGATTACGATGCGCCTATTTTCGAAACGATCGGACGACTATTAACGAAGATACGGGCGATCATATCCGAAAAAATCATAGTCGAAAAAACGGACTTTCCGACCTGCCATCCTATGAATTCGAGGTCGCTGATTACGATGCGCCTATTTTCAAGACGATCGGACGACTATTACCGAAGATACGGGCCATCATATCCGGAAAAATCATAGTCGAAAAAACGGACTTTCCGACCTGCCATCCTATGGATTCGAGGTCGCTGATTACGTTGCGCCTATTTTCGAGACGATCGGACGACTATTAACGAAGATACGGGCGATCATATCCGAAAAAATCAAAGTCAAAAAACTGACTGTCCGACCTGACATCCTATGGATTCGAGGTCGCTGATTACGATGCGCCTATTTTCCAGACGATCGGACGACTATTAACGAAGTTACGGGCCATCATATCCGGAAAAAACGAAGTCGAAAAAACGGACTTTCCGACCTGCCATCCTATGAATTCGAGGTCGCTGATTACGATGCGCCTATTTTCGAAACGATCGGACGACTATTAACGAAGATACGGGCGATCATATCCGAAAAAATCAAAGTCAAAAAACGGACTTTCCGACCTGCCATCCTATGGATTCGAGGTCGCTGATTACGATGCGCCTATTTTCGAAACGATCGGACGACTATTAACGAAGATACGGGCGATCATATCCGAAAAAATCATAGTCGAAAAAACGGACTTTCCGACCTGCCATCCTATTGATTCGAGGTCGCTGATTACGAAGCGCCTATTTTCGAGACGATCGGACGACTATTAACGAAGATACGGGCGATCATATCCGGAAAAATCATAGTCGAAAAAACGGACTTTCCGACCTGCCATCCTATGGATTCGAGGTAGCTGATTACGATGCGCCTATTTTCGAGACGGTCGGACGACTATTAACGAAGATACGGGCCATCATATCCGGAAAAAACGAAGTCGAAAAAACGGACTTTCCGACCTGCCATCCTATGAATTCGAGGTCGCTGATTACGATGCGCCTATTTTCGAGACGATCGGACGACTATTAACGAAGATACGGGCGATCATATCCGAAAAAATCAAAGTCAAAAAACGGACTTTCCGACCTGCCATCCTATGGATTCGAGGTCGCTGATTACGATGCGCCTATTTTCGAAACGATCGGACGACTATTAACGAAGATACGGGCGATCATATCCGAAAAAATCAGTCGAAAAAACGGACTTTCCGACCTGCCATCCTATGAATTCGAGGTCGCTGATTACGATGCGCCTATTTTCAAGACGATCGGACGACTATTAACGAAGATACGGGCCATCATATCCGGAAAAATCATAGTCGAAAAAACGGACTTTCCGACCTGCCATCCTATGGATTCGAGGTCGCTGATTACGTTGCGCCTATTTTCCAGACGATCGGACGACTATTAACGAATATACGGGCGATCATATCTGAAAAAATCATAGTCGAAAAAACGGACTTTCCGACATGCCATCCTATGGATTCGAAGTCGCTGATTACGATGCGCCTATTTTCCAGACGATCGGACGACTATTAACGAAGTTACGGGCGATCATATCCGAAAAAATCAAAGACGAAAAAACGGACTTTCCGACCTGACATCCTATGGATTCGAGGTCGCTGATTACGATGCACCTATTTTCAAGACGATCGGACGACTATTAACGAAGATACGTGCAATCATATCCGGAAAAATCATGGTCGAAAAAACGGACTTTCCAACCTGCCATCCTATGAATTCGAGGTCGCTGATTACGATGCGCCTATTTTTGAGACGATCGGACGACTATTAACGAAGATACGGGCGATCATATCCGAAAAAGTCAAAGTCAAAAAACGGACTTTCCGACCTGCCATCCTATGGATTCGAGGTCGCTGATTACGATGCGCCTATTTTCCAGACGATCGGACGACTATTAACGAAGTTACGGGCCATCATTTCCGGAAAAAACGAAGTCGAAAAAACGGACTTTCCGACCTGCCATCCTATGAATTCGAGGTCGCTGATTACGATGCGCCTATTTTCGAGACGATCGGACGACTATTAACGAAGATACGGGCGATCATATCCGAAAAAATCATAGTCGAAAAAACGGACTTTCCGACATGCCATCCTATGGATTCGAGGTCGCTGATTACGATGCGCCTATTTTCCAGACGATCGGACAACTATTAACGAAGTTACGGGCCATCATATCCGGAAAAAACGAAGTCGAAAAAACGGACTTTCCGACCTGCCATCCTATGAATTCGAGGTCGCTGATTACGATGCGCCTATTTTCCAGACGATCGGACGACTATTAACGAAGTTACGGGCCATCATATCCGGAAAAAACGAAGTCGAAAAAACGGACTTTCCGACCTGCCATCCTATGAATTCGAGGTCGCTGATTACGATGCGCCTATTTTCGAAACGGTCGGACGACTATTAACGAAGATACGGGCGATCATATCCGAAAAAATCAAAGTCAAAAAACGGACTTTCCGACCTGCCATCCTATGGATTCGAGGTCGCTGATTACGATGCGCCTATTTTCGAAACGATCGGACGACTATTAACGAAGATACGGGCGATCATATCCGAAAAAATCATAGTCGAAAAAACGGACTTTCCGACCTGCCATCCTATTGATTCGAGGTCGCTGATTACGAAACGCCTATTTTCGAGACGATCGGACGACTATTAACGAAGATACGGGCGATCATATCCGGAAAAATCATAGTCGAAAAAACGGACTTTCCGACCTGCCATCCTATGGATTCGAGGTAGCTGATTACGATGCGCCTATTTTCGAGACGGTCGGACGACTATTAACGAAGATACGGGCCATCATATCCGGAAAAAACGAAGTCGAAAAAACGGACTTTCCGACCTGCCATCCTATGAATTCGAGGTCGCTGATTACGATGCGCCTATTTTCGAGACGATCGGACGACTATTAACGAAGATACGGGCGATCATATCCGAAAAAATCAAAGTCAAAAAACGGACTTTCCGACCTGCCATCCTATGGATTCGAGGTCGCTGATTACGATGCGCCTATTTTCGAAACGATCGGACGACTATTAACTAAGATACGGGCGATCATATCCGAAAAAATCATAGTCGAAAAAACGGACTTTCCGACCTGCCATCCTATGAATTCGAGGTCGCTGATTACGATGCGCCTATTTTCAAGACGATCGGACGACTATTAACGAAGATACGGGCCATAATATCCGGAAAAATCATAGTCGAAAAAACGGACTTTCCGACCTGCCATCCTATGGATTCGAGGTCGCTGATTACGTTGCGCCTATTTTCGAGACGATCGGACGACTATTAACGAAGATACGGGCGATCATATCCGAAAAAATCAAAGTCAAAAAACTGACTGTCCGACCTGACATCCTATGGATTCGAGATCGCTGATTACGATGCGCCTATTTTCCAGACGATCGGACGACTATTAACGAATATACGGGCGATCATATCCGAAAAAATCATAGTCGAAAAAACGGACTTTCCGACATGCCATCCTATGGATTCGAAGTCGCTGATTACGATGCGCCTATTTTCCAGACGATCGGACGACTATTAACGAAGTTACGGGCGATCATATCCGAAAAAATCAAAGACGAAAAAACGGACTTTCCGACCTGCCATCCTATTGATTCGAGGTCGCTGATTACGAAGCGCCTATTTTCGAGACGATCGGACGACTATTAACGAAGATACGGGCGATCATATCCGGAAAAATCATAGTCGAAAAAACGGACTTTCCGACCTGCCATCCTATGGATTCGAGGTCGCTGATTACGATGCGCCTATTTTCGAGACGATCGGACGACTATTAACGAAGATACGGGCGATCATATCCGAAAAAATCATAGTCGAAAAAACGGACTTTCCGACTTGCCCTCCTATGGATTCGAGTTCGCTGATTACGATGCGCCTATTTTCCAGACGATCGGACGACTATTAACGAAGTTACGGGCCATCATTTCCGGAAAAAACGAAGTCGAAAAAACGGACTTTCCGACCTGCCATCCTATGAATTCGAGGTCGCTGATTACGATGCGCCTATTTTCGAGACGATCGGACGACTATTAACGAAGATACGGGCGATCATATCCGAAAAAATCAAAGTCAAAAAACGGACTTTCCGACCTGCCATCCTATGGATTCGAGGTCGCTGATTACGATGCGCCTATTTTCGAGACGATCGGACGACTATTAACGAAGATACGGGCGATCATATCCGGAAAAATCATAGTCGAAAAAACGGACTTTCCGACCTGCCATCCTATGGATTCGTGGTAGCTGATTACGATGCGCCTATTTTCGAGACGGTCGGACGACTATTAACGAAGATACGGGCCATCATATCCGGAAAAACGAAGTCGAAAAAACGGAGTTTCCGACCTGCCATCCTATGGATTCGAAGTCGCTGATTACGATGCGCCTATTTTCGAGACGATCGGACGACTATTAACGAAGATACGGGCGATCATATCCGAAAAAATCAAAGTAAAAAAACTGACTGTCCGAACTGACATCCTATGGATTCGAGGTCGCTGATTACGATGCGCCTATTTTCCAGACGATCGGACGACTATTAACGAAGATACGGGCGATCATATCCGAAAAAATCATAGTCGAAAAAACGGACTTTCCGACAAGCCATCCTATGGATTCGAGGTCGCTGATTACGATGCGCCTATTTTCCAGACGATCGGACGACTATTAACGAAGTTACGGGCGATCATATCCGAAAAAATCAAAGACGAAAAAACGGACTTTCCGACCTGACATCCTATGGATTCGAGGTCGCTGATTACGATGCACCTATTTTCAAGACGATCGGACGACTATTAACGAAGATACGTGCAATCATATCCGGAAAAATCATGGTCGAAAAAACGGACTTTCCAACCTGCCATCCTATGAATTCGAGGTCGCTGATTACGATGCGCCTATTTTTGAGACGATCGGACGACTATTAACGAAGATACGGGCGATCATACCCGAAAAAGTCAAAGTCAAAAAACGGACTTTCCGACCTGCCATCCTATGGATTCGAGGTCGCTGATTACGATGCGCCTATTTTCGAGACGATCGGACGACTATTAACGAAGATACGGGCGATCATTTCCGGAAAAAACCAAGTCGAAAAAACGGACTTTTCGACCTGCCATCCTATGAATTCGAGGTCGCTGATTACGATGCGCCTATTTTCGAGACGATCGGA
The DNA here is from genome assembly GCA_963576515.1 of Cryptocephalus primarius. Classification (NCBI taxonomy): domain Eukaryota; kingdom Metazoa; phylum Arthropoda; class Insecta; order Coleoptera; family Chrysomelidae; genus Cryptocephalus; species Cryptocephalus primarius. The sequence continues at coordinate 1,032,079 of OY754939.1, read as the reverse complement.
CGACTATTAACGAAGATACGGGCGATCATATCCGAAAAAATCAAAGTCAAAAAACGGACTTTCCGACCTTTCATCCTACGGATTCGAGGTCGCTGATTACGATGCGCCTATTTTCGAGACGATCGGACGACTATTAACGAAGATACGGGCGATCATATCCGGAAAAATCATAGTCGAAAAAACGGACTTTCCGACCTGCCATCCTATGGATTCGAGGTAGTTGATTACGATGCGCCTATTTTCGAGACGGTCGGACGACTATTAACGAAGATACGGGCCATCATATCCGGAAAAAACGAAGTCGAAAAAACGGAGTTTCCGACCTGCCATCCTATGGATTCGAAGTCGCTGATTACGATGCGCCTATTTTCGAGACGATCGGACGACTATTAACGAAGATACGGGCGATCATATCCGAAAAAATCAAAGTCAAAAAACGGACTTTCCGACCTGCCATCCTATGGATTCGAGGTCGCTGATTACGATGCGCCTATTTTCGAAACGATCGGACGACTATTAACGAAGATACGGGCGATCATATCCGAAAAAATCATAGTCGAAAAAACGGACTTTCCGACCTGCCATCCTATTGATTCGAGGTCGCTGATTACGAAGCGCCTATTTTCGAGACGATCGGACGACTATTAACGAAGATACGGGCGATCATATCCGGAAAAATCATAGTCGAAAAAACGGACTTTCCGACCTGCCATCCTATGGATTCGAGGTAGCTGATTACGATGCGCCTATTTTCGAGACGGTCGGACGACTATTAACGAAGATACGGGCCATCATATCCGGAAAAAACGAAGTCGAAAAAACGGACTTTCCGACCTGCCATCCTATGAATTCGAGGTCGCTGATTACGATGCGCCTATTTTCGAGACGATCGGACGACTATTAACGAAGATACGGGCGATCATATCCGAAAAAATCAAAGTCAAAAAACGGACTTTCCGACCTGCCATCCTATGGATTCGAGGTCGCTGATTACGATGCGCCTATTTTCGAAACGATCGGACGACTATTAACGAAGATACGGGCGATCATATCCGAAAAAATCATAGTCGAAAAAACGGACTTTCCGACCTGCCATCCTATGAATTCGAGGTCGCTGATTACGATGCGCCTATTTTCGAGACGATCGGACGACTATTAACGAAGATACGGGCGATCATATCCGAAAAAATCATAGTCGAAAAAACGGACTTTCCGACTTGCCCTCCTATGGATTCGAGTTCGCTGATTACGATGCGCCTATTTTCCAGACGATCGGACGACTATTAACGAAGTTACGGGCCATCATTTCCGGAAAAAACGAAGTCGAAAAAACGGACTTTCCGACCTGCCATCCTATGAATTCGAGGTCGCTGATTACGATGCGCCTATTTTCGAGACGATCGGACGACTATTAACGAAGATACGGGCGATCATATCCGAAAAAATCAAAGTCAAAAAACGGACTTTCCGACCTGCCATCCTATGGATTCGAGGTCGCTGATTACGATGCGCCTATTTTCGAGACGATCGGACGACTATTAACGAAGATACGGGCGATCATATCCGGAAAAATCATAGTCGAAAAAACGGACTTTCCGACCTGCCATCCTATGGGTTCGTGGTAGCTGATTACGATGCGCCTATTTTCGAGACGGTCGGACGACTATTAACGAAGATACGGGCCATCATATCCGGAAAAACGAAGTCGAAAAAACGGAGTTTCCGACCTGCCATCCTATGGATTCGAGGTCGCTGATTACGATGCGCCTATTTTCGAAACGATCGGACGAATAGTAACGAAGATACGGGCGATCATATCCGAAAAAATCAAAGTCAAAAAACGGACTTTCCGACCTGCCATCCTATGGATTCGAGGTCGCTGATTACGATGCGCCTATTTTCGAAACGATCGGACGAATAGTAACGAAGATACGGGCGATCATATCCGAAAAAATCATAGTCGAAAAAACGGACTTTCCGACCTGCCATCCTATGGATTCGAGGTAGCTGATTACGATGCGCCTATTTTCGAGACGGTCGGACGACTATTAACGAAGATACGGGCCATCATATCCGGAAAAAACGAAGTCGAAAAAACGGAGTTTCCGACCTGCCATCCTATGGATTCGAGGTCGCTGATTACGATGCGCCTATTTTCGAGACGAACGGACGACTATTAACGAAGATACGGGCGATCATATCCGGAAAAATCATAGTCGAAAAAACGGACTTTCCGACCTGCCATCCTATGGATTCGAGGTAGCTGATTTCGATGCGCCTATTTTCGAGACGATCGGACGACTATTAACGAAGATACGGGCGATCATATCCGAAAAAATCATAGTCGAAAAAACTGACATTCCGACCTGCCATCCTATGAATTCGAGGTCGCTGATTACGATGCGCCTATTTTCGAGACGATCGGACCACTATTAACGAAGATACGGGCGATCATATCCGAAAAAATCATAGTCGAAAAAACGGACTTTCCGACTTGCCCTCCTATGGATTCGAGTTCGCTGATTACGATGCGCCTATTTTCCAGACGATCGGACGACTATTAACGAAGTTACGGGCCATCATATCCGGAAAAATCAAAGACGAAAAAACGGACTTTCCGACCTGACATCCTATGGATTCGAGGTCGCTGATTACGATGCGCCTATTTTCGAGACGGTCGGACGACTATTAACGAAGATACGGGCCATCATATCCGGAAAAAACGAAGTCGAAAAAACGGAGTTTCCGACCTGCCATCCTATGGATTCGAGGTCGCTGATTACGATGCGCCTATTTTCCAGACGATCGGACGACTATTAACGAAGATACGGGCGATCATATCCGAAAAAATCATAGTCGAAAAAACGGACTTTCCGACCTGCCATCCTATGGATTCGAGGTCGCTGATTACGATGCGCCTATTTTCGAGACGATCGGACGACTATTAACGAAGATACGGGCGATCATATCCGAAAAAATCAAAGTCAAAAAACGGACTGTCCGACCTGACATCCTATGGATTCGAGGTCGCTGATTACGATGCGCCTATTTTCCAGACGATCGGACGACTATTAACGAAGTTACGGGCGATCATATCCGAAAAAATCAAAGACGAAAAAACGGACTTTCCGACCTGACATCCTATGGATTCGAGGTCGCTGATTACGATGCGCCTATTTTCAAGACGATCGGACGACTATTAACGAAGATACGGGCCATCATATCCGGAAAAAACGAAGTCGAAAAAACGGACTTTCCGACCTGCCATCCTATGAATTCGAGGTCGCTGATTACGATGCGCCTGTATTCTAGACGATCGGACGACTATTAACGAAGTTACTGGCGATCATATCCGAAAAAATCAAAGACGAAAAAACGGACTTTCCGACCTGACATCCTATGGATTCGAGGTCGCTGATTACGATGCGCCTATTTTCAAGACGATCGGACGACTAATAACGAAGATACGGGCCAATAATATCCGGAAAAATCATAGTCGAAAAAACGGACTTTCCGACATGCCATCCTATGGATTCGAGGTCGCTGATTACGATGCGCCTATTTTCGAGACGATCGGACGACTATTAACGAAGTTACGGGCGATCATATCCGAAAAAATCAATGACGAAAAAACGGACTTTCCGACCTGACATCCTATGGATTCGAGGTCGCTTATTACGATGCGCCTATTTTCAAGACGATCGGACGACTATTAACGAAGATACGGGCCAATCATATCCGGAAAAATTATAGTCGAAAAAACGGACTTTCCGACCTGCCATCCTATGGATTCGAGGTCGCTGATTACGATGCGCCTATTTTCGAGACGATCGGACGACTATTAACGAAGATACGGGCGATCATATCCGAAAAAATTATAGTCGAAAAAACGGACTTTCCGACATGCCATCCTATGGATTCGAGGTCGCTGATTACGATGCGCCTATTTTCGAGACGATCGGACGACTATTAACGAAGATACGGGCGATCATATCCGAAAAAATCAAAGTCAAAAAACGGACTGTCCGACCTGACATCCTATGGATTCGAGGTCGCTGATTACGATGCGCCTATTTTCGAAACGATCGGACGACTATTAACGAAGATACGGGCGATCATATCCGAATAAATCATAGTCGAAAAAACTGACTTTCCGACCTGCCATCCTATGGATTCGAGGTAGCTGATTACGATGCGCCTATTTTCGAGACGATCGGACGACTATTAACGAAGATACGGGCGATCATATCCGGAAAAATCATAGTCGAAAAAACGGACTTTCCGACCTGCCATCCTATGGATTCGAGGTAGCTGATTACGATGCGCCTATTTTCGAGACGATCGGACGACTATTAACGAAGATACGGGCGATCATATCCGAAAAAATCATAGTCGAAAAAACGGACTTTCCGACATGGTATCCTATGGATTCGAGGTCGCTGATTACGATGCGCCTATTTTCAAGACGATCGGACGACTATTAACGAAGATACGGGCCATCATATCCGAAAAAATCATAGTCGAAAAAACCGACTTTCCGGCCTGCCATCCTATGGATTCGAGGCCGATGATTACGATGCGCCTATTTTCGAGACGATCGGACGACTATTAACGAAGATACGGGCGATCATATCCGAAAAAATCAAAGTCAAAAAACTGACTGTCCGACCTGACATCCTATGGATTCGAGGTCGCTGATTACGATGCGCCTATTTTCCAGACGATCGGACGACTATTAACGAAGATACGGGCGATCATATCCGAAAAAATCATAGTCGAAAAAACGGACTTTCCGACATGCCATCCTATGGATTCGAGGTCGCTGATTACGATGCGCCTATTTTCCAGACGATCGGACGACTATTAACGAAGTTACGGGCGATCATATCCGAAAAAATCAAAGACGAAAAAACGGACTTTCCGACCTGACATCCTATGGATTCGAGGTCGCTGATTACGATGCACCTATTTTCAAGACGATCGGACGACTATTAACGAAGATACGGGCAATCATATCCGGAAAAATCATAGTCGAAAAAACGGACTTTCCGACCTGCCATCCTATGAATTCGAGGTCGCTGATTACGATGCGCCTATTTTCGAGACGATCGGACGACTATTAACGAAGATACGGGCGATCATATCCGAAAAAATCGAAGTCAAAAAACGGACTTTCCGACATGCCATCCTATGGATTCGAGGTCGCTGATTACGATGCGCCTATTTTCCAGACGATCGGACGACTATTAACGAAGTTACGGGCGATCATATCCGAAAAAATCAAAGACGAAAAAACGGACTTTCCGACCTGACATCCTATGGATTCGAGGTCGCTGATTACGATGCGCCTATTTTCGAGACGATCGGACGACTATTAACGAAGATACGGGCGATCATATCCGAAAAAATCAAAGTCAATTAACGGACTGTCCGACCTGACATCCTATGGATTCGAGGTCGCTGATTACGATGCGCCTATTTTCCAGACGATCGGACGACTATTATCGAAGTTACGGGTGATCATATCCGAAAAAATCAAAGACGAAAAAACGGACTTTCCGACCTGACATCCTATGAATTCGAGGTCGCTGATTACGATGCGCCTATTTTCGAGACGATCGGACGACTATTAACGAAGATACGGGCGATCATATCCGAAAAAATCAAAGTCAAAAAACGGACTTTCCGACCTGCCATCCTATGGATTCGAAGTCGCTGATTACGATGCGCCTATTTTCGAGACGATCGGACGACTATTAACGAAGATACGGGCGATCATATCCGAAAAAATCATAGTCGAAAAAACGGACTTTCCGACTTGCCCTCCTATGGATTCGAGTTCGCTGATTACGATGCGCCTATTTTCCAGACGATCTGACGACTATTAACGAAGTTACGGGCCATCATATCCGGAAAAAACGAAGTCGAAAAAACGGACTTTCCGACCTGCCATCCTATGAATTCGAGGTCGCTGATTACGATGCGCCTATTTTCGAGACGATAGGACGACTATTAACGAAGATACGGGCGATCATATCCGAAAAAATCATAGTCGAAAAAACGGACTTTCCGACATGGTATCCTATGGATTCGAGGTCGCTGATTACGATGCGCCTATTTTCAAGACGATCGGACGACTATTAACGAAGATACGGGCCATCATATCCGGAAAAATCATAGTCGAAAAAACCGACTTTCCGGCCTGCCATCCTATGGATTCGAGGCCGATGATTACGATGCGCCTATTTTCGAGACGATCGGACGACTATTAACGAAGATACGGGCGATCATATCCGAAAAAATCAAAGTCAAAAAACTGACTGTCCGACCTGACATCCTATGGATTCGAGGTCGCTGATTACGATGCGCCTATTTTCCAGACGATCGGACGACTATTAACGAAGATACGGGCGATCATATCCGAAAAAATCATAGTCGAAAAAACGGACTTTCCGACATGCCATCCTATGGATTCGAGGTCGCTGATTACGATGCGCCTATTTTCCAGACGATCGGACGACTATTAACGAAGTTACGGGCGATCATATCCGAAAAAATCAAAGACGAAAAAACGGACTTTCCGACCTGACATCCTATGGATTCGAGGTCGCTGATTACGATGCACCTATTTTCAAGACGATCGGACGACTATTAACGAAGATACGGGCGATCATATCCGAAAAAATCATAGTCGAAAAAACGGACTTTCCGACATGCCATCCTATGGATTCGAGGTCGCTGATTACGATGCGCCTATTTTCCAGACGATCGGACGACTATTAACGAAGTTACGGGCGATCATATCCGAAAAAATCAAAGACGAAAAAACGGACTTTCCGACCTGACATCCTATGGATTCGAGGTCGCTGATTACGATGCGCCTATTTTCGAGACGATCGGACGACTATTAACGAAGATACGGGCGATCATATCCGAAAAAATCATAGTCGAAAAAACTGACATTCCGACCTGCCATCCTATGAATTCGAGGTCGCTGATTACGATGCGCCTATTTTCGAGACGATCGGACCACTATTAACGAAGATACGGGCGATCATATCCGAAAAAATCATAGTCGAAAAAACGGACTTTCCGACTTGCCCTCCTATGGATTCGAGTTCGCTGATTACGATGCGCCTATTTTCCAGACGATCGGACGACTATTAACGAAGTTACGGGCCATCATATCCGGAAAAATCAAAGACGAAAAAACGGACTTTCCGACCTGACATCCTAGGGATTCGAGGTCGCTGATTACGATGCGCCTATTTTCGAGACGGTCGGACGACTATTAACGAAGATACGGGCCATCATATCCGGAAAAAACGAAGTCGAAAAAACGGAGTTTCCGACCTGCCATCCTATGGATTCGAGGTCGCTGATTACGATGCGCCTATTTTCCAGACGATCGGACGACTATTAACGAAGATACGGGCGATCATATCCGAAAAAATCATAGTCGAAAAAACGGACTTTCCGACCTGCCATCCTATGGATTCGAGGTCGCTGATTACGATGCGCCTATTTTCGAGACGATCGGACGACTATTAACGAAGATAGGGGCGATCATATCCGAAAAAATCAAAGTCAAAAAACGGACTGTCCGACCTGACATCCTATGGATTCGAGGTCGCTGATTACGATGCGCCTATTTTCCAGACGATCGGACGACTATTAACGAAGTTACGGGCGATCATATCCGAAAAAATCAAAGACGAAAAAACGGACTTTCCGACCTGACATCCTATGGATTCGAGGTCGCTGATTACGATGCGCCTATTTTCAAGACGATCGGACGACTATTAACGAAGATACGGGCCATCATATCCGGAAAAAACGAAGTCGAAAAAACGGACTTTCCGACCTGCCATCCTATGAATTCGAGGTCGCTGATTACGATGCGCCTGTATTCTAGACGATCGGACGACTATTAACGAAGTTACTGGCGATCATATCCGAAAAAATCAAAGACGAAAAAACGGACTTTCCGACCTGACATCCTATGGATTCGAGGTCGCTGATTACGATGCGCCTATTTTCAAGACGATCGGACGACTATTAACGAAGATACGGGCCAATAATATCCGGAAAAATCATAGTCGAAAAAACGGACTTTCCGACATGCCATCCTATGGATTCGAGGTCGCTGATTACGATGCGCCTATTTTCGAGACGATCGGACGACTATTAACGAAGTTACGGGCGATCATATCCGAAAAAATCAATGACGAAAAAACGGACTTTCCGACCTGACATCCTATGGATTCGAGGTCGCTTATTACGATGCGCCTATTTTCAAGACGATCGGACGACTATTAACGAAGATACGGGCCAATCATATCCGGAAAAATTATAGTCGAAAAAACGGACTTTCCGACCTGCCATCCTATGGATTCGAGGTCGCTGATTACGATGCGCCTATTTTCGAGACGATCGGACGACTATTAACGAAGATACGGGCGATCATATCCGAAAAAATTATAGTCGAAAAAACGGACTTTCCGACATGCCATCCTATGGATTCGAGGTCGCTGATTACGATGCGCCTATTTTCGAGACGATCGGACGACTATTAACGAAGATACGGGCGATCATATCCGAAAAAATCAAAGTCAAAAAACGGACTGTCCGACCTGACATCCTATGGATTCGAGGTCGCTGATTACGATGCGCCTATTTTCGAAACGATCGGACGACTATTAACGAAGATACGGGCGATCATATCCGAATAAATCATAGTCGAAAAAACTGACTTTCCGACCTGCCATCCTATGGATTCGAGGTCGCTGATTACGATGCGCCTATTTTCGAGACGATCGGACGACTATTAACGAAGATACGGGCGATCATATCCGGAAAAATCATAGTCGAAAAAACGGACTTTCCGACCTGCCATCCTATGGATTCGAGGTAGCTGATTACGATGCGCCTATTTTCGAGACGATCGGACGACTATTAACGAAGATACGGGCGATCATATCCGAAAAAATCATAGTCGAAAAAACGGACTTTCCGACATGGTATCCTATGGATTCGAGGTCGCTGATTACGATGCGCCTATTTTCAAGACGATCGGACGACTATTAACGAAGATACGGGCCATCATATCCGAAAAAATCATAGTCGAAAAAACCGACTTTCCGGCCTGCCATCCTATGGATTCGAGGCCGATGATTACGATGCGCCTATTTTCGAGACGATCGGACGACTATTAACGAAGATACGGGCGATCATATCCGAAAAAATCAAAGTCAAAAAACTGACTGTCCGACCTGACATCCTATGGATTCGAGGTCGCTGATTACGATGCGCCTATGTTCCAGACGATCGGACGACTATTAACGAAGATACGGGCGATCATATCCGAAAAAATCATAGTCGAAAAAACGGACTTTCCGACATGCCATCCTATGGATTCGAGGTCGCTGATTACGATGCGCCTATTTTCCAGACGATCGGACGAGTATTAACGAAGTTACGGGCGATCATATCCGAAAAAATCAAAGACGAAAAAACGGACTTTCCGACCTGACATCCTATGGATTCGAGGTCGCTGATTACGATGCACCTATTTTCAAGACGATCGACGACTATTAACGAAGATACGGGCAATCATATCCGGAAAAATCATAGTCGAAAAAACGGACTTTCCGACCTGCCATCCTATGAATTCGAGGTCGCTGATTACGATGCGCCTATTTTCGAGACGATCGGACGACTATTGACGAAGATACGGGCGATCATATCCGAAAAAATCGAAGTCAAAAAACGGACTTTCCGACATGCCATCCTATGGATTCGAGGTCGCTGATTACGATGCGCCTATTTTCCAGACGATCGGACGACTATTAACGAAGTTACGGGCGATCATATCCGAAAAAATCAAAGACGAAAAAACGGACTTTCCGACCTGACATCCTATGGATTCGAGGTCGCTGATTACGATGCGCCTATTTTCGAGACGATCGGACGACTATTAACGAAGATACGGGCGATCATATCCGAAAAAATCAAAGTCAATTAACGGACTGTCCGACCTGACATCCTATGGATTCGAGGTCGCTGATTACGATGCGCCTATTTTCCAGACGATCGGACGACTATTAACGAAGTTACGGGTGATCATATCCGAAAAAATCAAAGACGAAAAAACGGACTTTCCGACCTGACATCCTATGAATTCGAGGTCGCTGATTACGATGCGCCTATTTTCGAGACGATCGGACGACTATTAACGAAGATACGGGCGATCATATCCGAAAAAATCAAAGTCAAAAAACGGACTTTCCGACCTGCCATCCTATGGATTCGAAGTCGCTGATTACGATGCGCCTATTTTCGAGACGATCGGACGACTATTAACGAAGATACGGGCGATCATATCCGAAAAAATCATAGTCGAAAAAACGGACTTTCCGACTTGCCCTCCTATGGATTCGAGTTCGCTGATTACGATGCGCCTATTTTCCAGACGATCTGACGACTATTAACGAAGTTACGGGCCATCATATCCGGAAAAAACGAAGTCGAAAAAACGGACTTTCCGACCTGCCATCCTATGAATTCGAGGTCGCTGATTACGATGCGCCTATTTTCGAGACGATAGGACGACTATTAACGAAGATACGGGCGATCATATCCGAAAAAATCATAGTCGAAAAAACGGACTTTCCGACATGGTATCCTATGGATTCGAGGTCGCTGATTACGATGCGCCTATTTTCAAGACGATCGGACGACTATTAACGAAGATACGGGCCATCATATCCGGAAAAATCATAGTCGAAAAAACCGACTTTCCGGCCTGCCATCCTATGGATTCGAGGCCGATGATTACGATGCGCCTATTTTCGAGACGATCGGACGACTATTAACGAAGATACGGGCGATCATATCCGAAAAAATCAAAGTCAAAAAACTGACTGTCCGACCTGACATCCTATGGATTCGAGGTCGCTGATTACGATGCGCCTATTTTCCAGACGATCGGACGACTATTAACGAAGATACGGGCGATCATATCCGAAAAAATCATAGTCGAAAAAACGGACTTTCCGACATGCCATCCTATGGATTCGAGGTCGCTGATTACGATGCGCCTATTTTCCAGACGATCGGACGACTATTAACGAAGTTACGGGCGATCATATCCGAAAAAATCAAAGACGAAAAAACGGACTTTCCGACCTGACATCCTATGGATTCGAGGTCGCTGATTACGATGCACCTATTTTCAAGACGATCGGACGACTATTAACGAAGATACGGGCAATCATATCCGGAAAAATCATAGTCGAAAAAACGGACTTTCCGACCTGCCATCCTATGAATTCGAGGTCGCTGATTACGATGCGCCTATTTTCGAGACGATCGGACGACTATTATCGAAGATACGGGCGATCATATCCGAAAAAATCGAAGTCAAAAAACGGACTTTCCGACATGCCATCCTATGGATTCGAGGTCGCTGATTACGATGCGCCTATTTTCCAGACGATCGGACGACTATTAACGAAGTTACGGGCGATCATATCCGAAAAAATCAAAGACGAAAACACGGACTTTCCGACCTGACATCCTATGGATTCGAGGTCGCTGATTACGATGCGCCTATTTTCGAGACGATCGGACGACTATTAACGAAGATACGGGCGATCATATCCGAAAAAATCAAAGTCAATTAACGGACTGTCCGACCTGACATCCTATGGATTCGAGGTCGCTGATTACGATGCGCCTATTTTCCAGACGATCGGACGACTATTAACGAAGTTACGGGTGATCATATCCGAAAAAATCAAAGACGAAAAAACGGACTTTCCGACCTGACATCCTATGAATTCGAGGTCGCTGATTACGATGCGCCTATTTTCGAGACGATCGGACGACTATTAACGAAGATACGGGCGATCATATCCGAAAAAATCAAAGTCAAAAAACGGACTTTCCGACCTGCCATCCTATGGATTCGAAGTCGCTGATTACGATGCGCCTATTTTCGAGACGATCTGACGACTATTAACGAAGATACGGGCGATCATATCCGAAAAAATCATAGTCGAAAAAACGGACTTTCCGTCTTGCCCTCCTATGGATTCGAGTTCGCTGATTACGATGCGCCTATTTTCCAGACGATCTGACGATTATTAACGAAGTTACGGGCCATCATATCCGGAAAAAACGAAGTCGAAAAAACGGACTTTCCGACCTGCCATCCTATGAATTCGAGGTCGCTGATTACGATGCGCCTATTTTCGAGACGATCGGACGACTATTAACGAAGATACGGGCGATCATATCCGAAAAAATCATAGTCGAAAAAACGGACTTTCCGACTTGCCCTCCTATGGATTCGAGTTCGCTGATTACGATGCGCCTATTTTCCAGACGATCGGACGACTATTAACGAAGTTACGGGCCATCATATCCGGAAAAATCAAAGACGAAAAAACGGACTTTCCGACCTGACATCCTATGGATTCGAGGTCGCTGATTACGATGCGCCTATTTTCGAGACGGTCGGACGACTATTAACGAAGATACGGGCCATCATATCCGGAAAAAACGAAGTCGAAAAAACGGAGTTTCCGACCTGCCATCCTATGGATTCGAGGTCGCTGATTACGATGCGCCTATTTTCCAGACGATCGGACGACTATTAACGAAGATACGGGCGATCATATCCGAAAAAATCATAGTCGAAAAAACGGACTTTCCGACCTGCCATCCTATGGATTCGAGGTCGCTGATTACGATGCGCCTATTTTCGAGACGATCGGACGACTATTAACGAAGATAGGGGCGATCATATCCGAAAAAATCAAAGTCAAAAAACGGACTGTCCGACCTGACATCCTATGGATTCGAGGTCGCTGATTACGATGCGCCTATTTTCCAGACGATCGGACGACTATTAACGAAGTTACGGGCGATCATATCCGAAAAAATCAAAGACGAAAAAACGGACTTTCCGACCTGACATCCTATGGATTCGAGGTCGCTGATTACGATGCGCCTATTTTCAAGACGATCGGACGACTATTAACGAAGATACGGGCCATCATATCCGGAAAAAACGAAGTCGAAAAAACGGACTTTCCGACCTGCCATCCTATGAATTCGAGGTCGCTGATTACGATGCGCCTGTATTCTAGACGATCGGACGACTATTAACGAAGTTACTGGCGATCATATCCGAAAAAATCAAAGACGAAAAAACGGACTTTCCGACCTGACATCCTATGGATTCGAGGTCGCTGATTACGATGCGCCTATTTTCAAGACGATCGGACGACTATTAACGAAGATACGGGCCAATAATATCCGGAAAAATCATAGTCGAAAAAACGGACTTTCCGACATGCCATCCTATGGATTCGAGGTCGCTGATTACGATGCGCCTATTTTCGAGACGATCGGACGACTATTAACGAAGTTACGGGCGATCATATCCGAAAAAATCAATGACGAAAAAACGGACTTTCCGACCTGACATCCTATGGATTCGAGGTCGCTTATTACGATGCGCCTATTTTCAAGACGATCGGACGACTATTAACGAAGATACGGGCCAATCATATCCGGAAAAATTATAGTCGAAAAAACGGACTTTCCGACCTGCCATCCTATGGATTCGAGGTCGCTGATTACGATGCGCCTATTTTCGAGACGATCGGACGACTATTAACGAAGATACGGGCGATCATATCCGAAAAAATTATAGTCGAAAAAACGGACTTTCCGACATGCCATCCTATGGATTCGAGGTCGCTGATTACGATGCGCCTATTTTCGAGACGATCGGACGACTATTAACGAAGATACGGGCGATCATATCCGATAAAATCAAAGTCAAAAAACGGACTGTCCGACCTGACATCCTATGGATTCGAGGTCGCTGATTACGATGCGCCTATTTTCGAAACGATCGGACGACTATTAACGAAGATACGGGCGATCATATCCGAATAAATCATAGTCGAAAAAACTGACTTTCCGACCTGCCATCCTATGGATTCGAGGTCGCTGATTACGATGCGCCTATTTTCGAGACGATCGGACGACTATTAACGAAGATACGGGCGATCATATCCGGAAAAATCATAGTCGAAAAAACGGACTTTCCGACCTGCCATCCTATGGATTCGAGGTAGCTGATTACGATGCGCCTATTTTCGAGACGATCGGACGACTATTAACGAAGATACGGGCGATCATATCCGAAAAAATCATAGTCGAAAAAACGGACTTTCCGACATGGTATCCTATGGATTCGAGGTCGCTGATTACGATGCGCCTATTTTCAAGACGATCGGACGACTATTAACGAAGATACGGGCCATCATATCCGAAAAAATCATAGTCGAAAAAACCGACTTTCCGGCCTGCCATCCTATGGATTCGAGGCCGATGATTACGATGCGCCTATTTTCGAGACGATCGGACGACTATTAACGAAGATACGGGCGATCATATCCGAAAAAATCAAAGTCAAAAAACTGACTGTCCGACCTGACATCCTATGGATTCGAGGTCGCTGATTACGATGCGCCTATTTTCCAGACGATCGGACGACTATTAACGAAGATACGGGCGATCATATCCGAAAAAATCATAGTCGAAAAAACGGACTTTCCGACATGCCATCCTATGGATTCGAGGTCGCTGATTACGATGCGCCTATTTTCCAGACGATCGGACGACTATTAACGAAGTTACGGGCGATCATATCCGAAAAAATCAAAGACGAAAAAACGGACTTTCCGACCTGACATCCTATGGATTCGAGGTCGCTGATTACGATGCACCTATTTTCAAGACGATCGGACGACTATTAACGAAGATACGGGCAATCATATCCGGAAAAATCATAGTCGAAAAAACGGACTTTCCGACCTGCCATCCTATGAATTCGAGGTCGCTGATTACGATGCGCCTATTTTCGAGACGATCGGACGACTATTGACGAAGATACGGGCGATCATATCCGAAAAAATCGAAGTCAAAAAACGGACTTTCCGACATGCCATCCTATGGATTCGAGGTCGCTGATTACGATGCGCCTATTTTCCAGACGATCGGACGACTATTAACGAAGTTACGGGCGATCATATCCGAAAAAATCAAAGACGAAAAAACGGACTTTCCGACCTGACATCCTATGGATTCGAGGTCGCTGATTACGATGCGCCTATTTTCGAGACGATCGGACGACTATTAACGAAGATACGGGCGATCATATCCGAAAAAATCAAAGTCAATTAACGGACTGTCCGACCTGACATCCTATGGATTCGAGGTCGCTGATTACGATGCGCCTATTTTCCAGACGATCGGACGACTATTAACGAAGTTACGGGTGATCATATCCGAAAAAATCAAAGACGAAAAAACGGACTTTCCGACCTGACATCCTATGAATTCGAGGTCGCTGATTACGATGCGCCTATTTTCGAGACGATCGGACGACTATTAACGAAGATACGGGCGATCATATCCGAAAAAATCAAAGTCAAAAAACGTACTTTCCGACCTGCCATCCTATGGATTCGAAGTCGCTGATTACGATGCGCCTATTTTCGAGACGATCGGACGACTATTAACGAAGATACGGGCGATCATATCCGAAAAAATCATAGTCGAAAAAACGGACTTTCCGACTTGCCCTCCTATGGATTCGAGTTCGCTGATTACGATGCGCCTATTTTCCAGACGATCTGACGACTATTAACGAAGTTACGGGCCATCATATCCGGAAAAAACGAAGTCGAAAAAACGGACTTTCCGACCTGCCATCCTATGAATTCGAGGTCGCTGATTACGATGCGCCTATTTTCGAGACGATAGGACGACTATTAACGAAGATACGGGCGATCATATCCGAAAAAATCATAGTCGAAAAAACGGACTTTCCGACATGGTATCCTATGGATTCGAGGTCGCTGATTACGATGCGCCTATTTTCAAGACGATCGGACGACTATTAACGAAGATACGGGCCATCATATCCGGAAAAATCATAGTCGAAAAAACCGACTTTCCGGCCTGCCATCCTATGGATTCGAGGCCGATGATTACGATGCGCCTATTTTCGAGACGATCGGACGACTATTAACGAAGATACGGGCGATCATATCCGAAAAAATCAAAGTCAAAAAACTGACTGTCCGACCTGACATCCTATGGATTCGAGGTCGCTGATTACGATGCGCCTATTTTCCAGACGATCGGACGACTATTAACGAAGATACGGGCGATCATATCCGAAAAAATCATAGTCGAAAAAACGGACTTTCCGACATGCCATCCTATGGATTCGAGGTCGCTGATTACGATGCGCCTATTTTCCAGACGATCGGACGACTATTAACGAAGTTACGGGCGATCATATCCGAAAAAATCAAAGACGAAAAAACGGACTTTCCGACCTGACATCCTATGGATTCGAGGTCGCTGATTACGATGCACCTATTTTCAAGACGATCGGACGACTATTAACGAAGATACGGGCAATCATATCCGGAAAAATCATAGTCGAAAAAACGGACTTTCCGACCTGCCATCCTATGAATTCGAGGTCGCTGATTACGATGCGCCTATTTTCGAGACGATCGGACGACTATTATCGAAGATACGGGCGATCATATCCGAAAAAATCGAAGTCAAAAAACGGACCTTCCGACATGCCATCCTATGGATTCGAGGTCGCTGATTACGATGCGCCTATTTTCCAGACGATCGGACGACTATTAACGAAGTTACGGGCGATCATATCCGAAAAAATCAAAGACGAAAACACGGACTTTCCGACCTGACATCCTATGGATTCGAGGTCGCTGATTACGATGCGCCTATTTTCGAGACGATCGGACGACTATTAACGAAGATACGGGCGATCATATCCGAAAAAATCAAAGTCAATTAACGGACTGTCCGACCTGACATCCTATGGATTCGAGGTCGCTGATTACGATGCGCCTATTTTCCAGACGATCGGACGACTATTAACGAAGTTACGGGTGATCATATCCGAAAAAATCAAAGAAAAAACGGACTTTCCGACCTGACATCCTATGAATTCGAGGTCGCTGATTACGATGCGCCTATTTTCGAGACGATCGGACGACTATTAACGAAGATACGGGCGATCATATCCGAAAAAATCATAGTCGAAAAAACGGACTTTCCGTCTTGCCCTCCTATGGATTCGAGTTCGCTGATTACGATGCGCCTATTTTCCAGACGATCTGACGATTATTAACGAAGTTACGGGCCATCATATCCGGAAAAAACGAAGTCGAAAAAACGGACTTTCCGACCTGCCATCCTATGAATTCGAGGTCGCTGATTACGATGCGCCTATTTTCGAGACGATCGGACGACTATTAACGAAGATACGGGCGATCATATCCGAAAAAATCATAGTCGAAAAAACGGACTTTCCGACATGGTATCCTATGGATTCGAGGTCGCTGATTACGATGCGCCTATTTTCGAGACGATCGGACGACTATTAACGGAGATACGGGCGATCATATCCGAAAAAATCAAAGTCAAAAAACTGACTGTCCGACCTGACATCCTATGGATTCGAGGTCGCTGATTACGATGCACCTATTTTCGAGACGATCGGACGACTATTAACGAAGATACGGGCAATCATATCCGGAAAAATCATAGTCGAAAAAACGGACTTTCCGACCTGCCATCCTATGAATTCGAGGTCGCTGATTACGATGCGCCTATTTTCGAGACGATCGGACGACTATTAACGAAGATACGGGCGATCATATCCGAAAAAATCGAAGTCAAAAAACGGACTTTCCGACATGCCATCCTATGGATTCGAGGTCGCTGATTACGATGCGCCTATTTTCCAGACGATCGGACGACTATTAACGAAGTTACGGGCGATCATATCCGAAAAAATCAAAGACGAAAACACGGACTTTCCGACCTGACATCCTATGGATTCGAGGTCGCTGATTACGATGCGCCTATTTTCGAAACGATCGGACGACTATTAACGAAGATACGGGCGATCATATCCGAAAAAATCATAGTCGAAAAAACGGAATTTCCGACCTGCCATCCTATGGATTCGAGGTCGCTGATTACGATGCGCCTATTTTCGAGACGATCGGACGACTATTAACGAAGATGCGGGCGATCATATCCGAAAAAATCAAAGTCAATTAACGGACTGTCCGACCTGACATCCTATGGATTCGAGGTCGCTGATTACGATGCGCCTATTTTCCAGACGATCGGACGACTATTAACGAAGTTACGGGTGATCATATCCGAAAATATCAAAGACGAAAAAACGGACTTTCCGACCTGACATCCTATGAATTCGAGGTCGCTGATTACGATACGCCTATTTTCGAGACGATCGGACGACTATTAACGAAGATACGGGCGATCATATCCGAAAAAATCAAAGTCAAAAAACGGACTTTCCGACCTGCCATCCTATGGATTCGAAGTCGCTGATTACGATGCGCCTATTTTCGAGACGATCGGACGACTATTAACGAAGATACGGGCGATCATATCCGAAAAAATCATAGTCGAAAAAACGGACTTTCCGACTTGCCCTCCTATGGATTCGAGTTCGCTGATTACGATGCGCCTATTTTCCAGACGATCTGACGACTATTAACGAAGTTACGGGCCATCATATCCGGAAAAAACGAAGTCGAAAAAACGGACTTTCCGACCTGCCATCCTATGAATTCGAGGTCGCTGATTACGATGCGCCTATTTTCGAGACGATCGGACGACTATTAACGAAGATACGGGCGATCATATCCGAAAAAATCAAAGTCAAAAAACGGACTTTCCGACCTACCATCCTATGAATTCGAGGTCGCTGATTACGATGCGCCTATTTTCGAGACGATCGGACGACTATTAACGAAGATACGGGCGATCATATCCGAAAAAATCAAAGTCAAAAAACGGACTTTCCGACCTGCCATCCTATGGATTCGAGGTCGCTGATTACGATGCGCCTATTTTCCAGACGATCGGACGACTATTAACGAAGATACGGGCGATCATATCCGAAAAAATCATAGTCGAAAAAACGGACTTTCCGACATGCCATCCTATGGATTCGAGGTCGCTGATTACGATGCGCCTATTTTCGAAACGATCGGACGACTATTAACGAAGTTACGGGCGATCATATCCGAAAAAATCAAAGACGAAAAAACGGACTTTCCGACCTGACATCCTATGGATTCGAGGTCGCTGATTACGATGCGCCTATTTTCCAGACGATCGGACGACTATTAACGAAGATACGGGCGATCATATCCGAAAAAATCATAGTCGAAAAAACGGACTTTCCGACATGCCATCCTATGGATTCGAGGTCGCTGATTACGATGCGCCTATTTTCCAGACGATCGGACGACTATTAACGAAGTTACGGGCGATCATATCCGAAAAAATCAAAGTCGATAAAACGGACTTTCCGACCTGCCATCCTATGAATTCGAGGTCGCTGATTACGATGCGCCTATTTTCGAGACGATAGGACGACTATTAACGAAGATACGGGCGATCATATCCGAAAAAATCATAGTCGAAAAAACGGACTTTCCGACATGGTATCCTATGGATTCGAGGTCGCTGATTACGATGCGCCTATTTTCAAGACGATCGGACGACTATTAACGAAGATACGGGCCATCATATCCGGAAAAATCATAGTCGAAAAAACCGACTTTCCGGCCTGCCATCCTATGGATTCGAGGCCGATGATTACGATGCGCCTATTTTCGAGACGATCGGACGACTATTAACGAAGATACGGGCGATCATATCCGAAAAAATCAAAGTCAAAAAACTGACTGTCCGACCTGACATCCTATGGATTCGAGGTCGCTGATTACGATGCGCCTATTTTCCAGACGATCGGACGACTATTAACGAAGATACGGGCGATCATATCCGAAAAAATCATAGTCGAAAAAACGGACTTTCCGACATGCCATCCTATGGATTCGAGGTCGCTGATTACGATGCGCCTATTTTCCAGACGATCGGACGACTATTAACGAAGTTACGGGCGATCATATCCGAAAAAATCAAAGACGAAAAAACGGACTTTCCGACCTGACATCCTATGGATTCGAGGTCGCTGATTACGATGCACCTATTTTCAAGACGATCGGACGACTATTAACGAAGATACGGGCAATCATATCCGGAAAAATCATAGTCGAAAAAACGGACTTTCCGACCTGCCATCCTATGAATTCGAGGTCGCTGATTACGATGCGCCTATTTTCGAGACGATCGGACGACTATTATCGAAGATACGGGCGATCATATCCGAAAAAATCGAAGTCAAAAAACGGACTTTCCGACATGCCATCCTATGGATTCGAGGTCGCTGATTACGATGCGCCTATTTTCCAGACGATCGGACGACTATTAACGAAGTTACGGGCGATCATATCCGAAAAAATCAAAGACGAAAACACGGACTTTCCGACCTGACATCCTATGGATTCGAGGTCGCTGATTACGATGCGCCTATTTTCGAGACGATCGGACGACTATTAACGAAGATACGGGCGATCATATCCGAAAAAATCAAAGTCAATTAACGGACTGTCCGACCTGACATCCTATGGATTCGAGGTCGCTGATTACGATGCGCCTATTTTCCAGACGATCGGACGACTATTAACGAAGTTACGGGTGATCATATCCGAAAAAATCAAAGACGAAAAAACGGACTTTCCGACCTGACATCCTATGAATTCGAGGTCGCTGATTACGATGCGCCTATTTTCGAGACGATCGGACGACTATTAACGAAGATACGGGCGATCATATCCGAAAAAATCAAAGTCAAAAAACGGACTTTCCGACCTGCCATCCTATGGATTCGAAGTCGCTGATTACGATGCGCCTATTTTCGAGACGATCGGACGACTATTAACGAAGATACGGGCGATCATATCCGAAAAAATCATAGTCGAAAAAACGGACTTTCCGTCTTGCCCTCCTATGGATTCGAGTTCGCTGATTACGATGCGCCTATTTTCCAGACGATCTGACGATTATTAACGAAGTTACGGGCCATCATATCCGGAAAAAACGAAGTCGAAAAAACGGACTTTCCGACCTGCCATCCTATGAATTCGAGGTCGCTGATTACGATGCGCCTATTTTCGAGACGATCGGACGACTATTAACGAAGATACGGGCGATCATATCCGAAAAAATCATAGTCGAAAAAACGGACTTTCCGACATGGTATCCTATGGATTCGAGGTCGCTGATTACGATGCGCCTATTTTCGAGACGATCGGACGACTATTAACGGAGATACGGGCGATCATATCCGAAAAAATCAAAGTCAAAAAACTGACTGTCCGACCTGACATCCTATGGATTCGAGGTCGCTGATTACGATGCACCTATTTTCGAGACGATCGGACGACTATTAACGAAGATACGGGCAATCATATCCGGAAAAATCATAGTCGAAAAAACGGACTTTCCGACCTGCCATCCTATGAATTCGAGGTCGCTGATTACGATGCGCCTATTTTCGAGACGATCGGACGACTATTAACGAAGATACGGGCGATCATATCCGAAAAAATCGAAGTCAAAAAACGGACTTTCCGACATGCCATCCTATGGATTCGAGGTCGCTGATTACGATGCGCCTATTTTCCAGACGATCGGACGACTATTAACGAAGTTACGGGCGATCATATCCGAAAAAATCAAAGACGAAAACACGGACTTTCCGACCTGACATCCTATGGATTCGAGGTCACTGATTACGATGCGCCTATTTTCGAAACGATCGGACGACTATTAACGAAGATACGGGCGATCATATCCGAAAAAATCATAGTCGAAAAAACGGAATTTCCGACCTGCCATCCTATGGATTCGAGGTCGCTGATTACGATGCGCCTATTTTCGAGACGATCGGACGACTATTAACGAAGATACGGGCGATCATATCCGAAAAAATCAAAGTCAATTAACGGACTGTCCGACCTGACATCCTATGGATTCGAGGTCGCTGATTACGATGCGCCTATTTTCCAGACGATCGGACGACTATTAACGAAGTTACGGGTGATCATATCCGAAAATATCAAAGACGAAAAAACGGACTTTCCGACCTGACATCCTATGAATTCGAGGTCGCTGATTACGATACGCCTATTTTCGAGACGATCGGACGACTATTAACGAAGATACGGGCGATCATATCCGAAAAAATCAAAGTCAAAAAACGGACTTTCCGACCTGCCATCCTATGGATTCGAAGTCGCTGATTACGATGCGCCTATTTTCGAGACGATCGGACGACTATTAACGAAGATACGGGCGATCATATCCGAAAAAATCATAGTCGAAAAAACGGACTTTCCGACTTGCCCTCCTATGGATTCGAGTTCGCTGATTACGATGCGCCTATTTTCCAGACGATCTGACGACTATTAACGAAGTTACGGGCCATCATATCCGGAAAAAACGAAGTCGAAAAAACGGACTTTCCGACCTGCCATCCTATGAATTCGAGGTCGCTGATTACGATGCGCCTATTTTCGAGACGATCGGACGACTATTAACGAAGATACGGGCGATCATATCCGAAAAAATCAAAGTCAAAAAACGGACTTTCCGACCTACCATCCTATGAATTCGAGGTCGCTGATTACGATGCGCCTATTTTCGAGACGATCGGACGACTATTAACGAAGATACGGGCGATCATATCCGAAAAAATCAAAGTCAAAAAACGGACTTTCCGACCTGCCATCCTATGGATTCGAGGTCGCTGATTACGATGCGCCTATTTTCCAGACGATCGGACGACTATTAACGAAGATACGGGCGATCATATCCGAAAAAATCATAGTCGAAAAAACGGACTTTCCGACATGCCATCCTATGGATTCGAGGTCGCTGATTACGATGCGCCTATTTTCGAAACGATCGGACGACTATTAACGAAGTTACGGGCGATCATATCCGAAAAAATCAAAGACGAAAAAACGGACTTTCCGACCTGACATCCTATGGATTCGAGGTCGCTGATTACGATGCACCTATTTTCAAGACGATCGGACGACTATTAACGAAGATACGGGCGATCATATCCGAAAAAATCAAAGACGAAAAAACGGACTTTCCGACCTGACATCCTATGGATTCGAGGTCGCTGATTACGATGCGCCTATTTTCAAGATGATCGGACGACTATTAACGAAGATACGGGCCAATCATATCCGGAAAAATCATAGTCGAAAAAACGGACTTTCCGACCTGCCATCCTATGGATTCGAGGTCGCTGATTACGATGCGCCTATTTTCGAGACGATCGGACGACTATTAACGAAGATACGGGCGATCATATCCGAAAAAATCAAAGTCAATTAACGGACTGTCCGACCTGACATCCTATGGATTCGAGGTCGCTGATTACGATGCGCCTATTTTCCAGACGATCGGACGACTATTAACGAAGTTACGGGTGATCATATCCGAAAAAATCAAAGACGAAAAAACGGACTTTCCGACCTGCCATCCTATGGATTCGAAGTCGCTGATTACGATGCGCCTATTTTCGAGACGATCGGACGACTATTAACGAAGATACGGGCGATCATATCCGAAAAAATCATAGTCGAAAAAACGGACTTTCCGACTTGCCCTCCTATGGATTCGAGTTCGCTGATTACGATGCGCCTATTTTCCAGACGATCTGACGACTATTAACGAAGTTACGGGCCATCATATCCGGAAAAAACGAAGTCGAAAAAACGGACTTTCCGACCTGCCATCCTATGAATTCGAGGTCGCTGATTACGATGCGCCTATTTTCGAGACGATCGGACGACTATTAACGAAGATACGGGCGATCATATCCGAAAAAATCATAGTCGAAAAAACGGACTTTCCGACATGGTATCCTATGGATTCGAGGTCGCTGATTACGATGCGCCTATTTTCAAGACGATCGGACGACTATTAACGAAGATACGGGCCATCATATCCGGAAAAATCATAGTCGAAAAAACCGACTTTCCGGCCTGCCATCCTATGGATTCGAGGTCGCTGATTACGATGCGCCTATTTTCCAGACGATCGGACGACTATTAACGAAGATACGGGCGATCATATCCGAAAAAATCATAGTCGAAAAAACGGACTTTCCGACATGCCATCCTATGGATTCGAGGTCGCTGATTACGATGCGCCTATTTTCCAGACGATCGGACGACTATTAACGAAGTTACGGGCGATCATATCCGAAAAAATCAAAGACGAAAAAACGGACTTTCCGACCTGACATCCTATGGATTCGAGGTCGCTGATTACGATGCACCTATTTTCAAGACGATCGGACGACTATTAACGAAGATACGGGCAATCATATCCGGAAAAATCATAGTCGAAAAAACGGACTTTCCGACCTGCCATCCTATGAATTCGAGGTCGCTGATTACGATGCGCCTATTTTCGAGACGATCGGACGACTATTAACGAAGATACGGGCGATCATATCCGAAAAAATCGAAGTCAAAAAACGGACTTTCCGACATGCCATCCTATGGATTCGAGGTCGCTGATTACGATGCGCCTATTTCCCAGACGATCGGACGACTATTAACGAAGTTACGGGCGATCATATCCGAAAAAATCAAAGACGAAAACACGGACTTTCCGACCTGACATCCTATGGATTCGAGGTCGCTGATTACGATGCGCCTATTTTCGAAACGATCGGACGACTATTAACGAAGATACGGGCGATCATATCCGAAAAAATCAAAGACGAAAAAACGGACTTTCCGACCTGACATCCTATGGATTCGAGGTCGCTGATTACGATGCGCCTATTTTCGAAACGATCGGACGACTATTAACGAAGATACGGGCGATCATATCCGAAAAAATCATAGTCGAAAAAACGGAATTTCCGACCTGCCATCCTATGGATTCGAGGTCGCTGATTACGATGCGCCTATTTTCGAGACGATCGGACGACTATTAACGAAGATACGGGCGATCATATCCGAAAAAATCAAAGTCAATTAACGGACTGTCCGACCTGACATCCTATGGATTCGAGGTCGCTGATTACGATGCGCCTATTTTCCAGACGATCGGACGACTATTAACGAAGTTACGGGTGATCATATCCGAAAAAATCAAAGACGAAAAAACGGACTATCCGACCTGACATCCTATGAATTCGAGGTCGCTGATTACGATGCGCCTATTTTCGAGACGATCGGACGACTATTAACGAAGATACGGGCGATCATATCCGAAAAAATCAAAGTCAAAAAACGGACTTTCCGACCTGCCATCCTATGGATTCGAAGTCGCTGATTACGATGCGCCTATTTTCGAGACGATCGGACGACTATTAACGAAGATACGGGCGATCATATCCGAAAAAATCATAGTCGAAAAAACGGACTTTCCGTCTTGCCCTCCTATGGATTCGAGTTCGCTGATTACGATGCGCCTATTTTCCAGACGATCTGACGATTATTAACGAAGTTACGGGCCATCATATCCGGAAAAAACGAAGTCGAAAAAACGGACTTTCCGACCTGCCATCCTATGAATTCGAGGTCGCTGATTACGATGCGCCTATTTTCGAGACGATCGGACGACTATTAACGAAGATACGGGCGATCATATCCGAAAAAATCATAGTCGAAAAAACGGACTTTCCGACATGGTATCCTATGGATTCGAGGTCGCTGATTACGATGCGCCTATTTTCGAGACGATCGGACGACTATTAACGGAGATACGGGCGATCATATCCGAAAAAATCAAAGTCAAAAAACTGACTGACCGACCTGACATCCTATGGATTCGAGGTCGCTGATTACGATGCACCTATTTTCGAGACGATCGGACGACTATTAACGAAGATACGGGCAATCATATCCGGAAAAATCATAGTCGAAAAAACGGACTTTCCGACCTGCCATCCTATGAACTCGAGGTCGCTGATTACGATGCGCCTATTTTCGAGACGATCGGACGACTATTAACGAAGATACGGGCGATCATATCCGAAAAAATCGAAGTCAAAAAACGGACTTTCCGACATGCCATCCTATGGATTCGAGGTCGCTGATTACGATGCGCCTATTTTCGAAACGATCGGACGACTATTAACGAAGATACGGGCGATCATATCCGAAAAAATCAAAGACGAAAAAACGGACTTTCCGACCTGACATCCTATGGATTCGAGGTCGCTGATTACGATGCGCCTATTTTCGAAACGATCGGACGACTATTAACGAAGATACGGGCGATCATATCCGAAAAAATCATAGTCAAAAAACGGAATTTCCGACCTGCCATCCTATGGATTCGAGGTCGCTGATTACGATGCGCCTATTTTCGAGACGATCGGACGACTATTAACGAAGATACGGGCGATCATATCCGAAAAAATCAAAGTCAATTAACGGACTGTCCGACCTGACATCCTATGGATTCGAGGTCGCTGATTACGATGCGCCTATTTTCCAGACGATCGGACGACTATTAACGAAGATACGGGCGATCATATCCGAAAAAATCATAGTCGAAAAAACGGACTTTCCGTCTTGCCCTCCTATGGATTCGAGTTCGCTGATTACGATGCGCCTATTTTCCAGACGATCTGACGATTATTAACGAAGTTACGGGCCATCATATCCGGAAAAAACGAAGTCGAAAAAACGGACTTTCCGACCTGCCATCCTATGAATTCGAGGTCGCTGATTACGATGCGCCTATTTTCGAGACGATCGGACGACTATTAACGAAGATACGGGCGATCATATCCGAAAAAATCAAAGTCAATTAACGGACTGTCCGACCTGACATCCTATGGATTCGAGGTCGCTGATTACGATGCGCCTATTTTCCAGACGATCGGACGACTATTAACGAAGTTACGGGTGATCATATCCGAAAAAATCAAAGACGAAAAAACGGACTTTCCGACCTGACATCCTATGAATTCGAGGTCGCTGATTACGATGCGCCTATTTTCGAGACGATCGGACGACTATTAACGAAGATACGGGCGATCATATCCGAAAAAATCAAAGTCAAAAAACGGACCTTCCGACCTGCCATCCTATGGATTCGAAGTCGCTGATTACGATGCGCCTATTTTCGAGACGATCGGACGACTATTAACGAAGATACGGGCGATCATATCCGAAAAAATCATAGTCGAAAAAACGGACTTTCCGACTTGCCCTCCTATGGATTCGAGTTCGCTGATTACGATGCGCCTATTTTCCAGACGATCTGACGACTATTAACGAAGTTACGGGCCATCATATCCGGAAAAAACGAAGTCGAAAAAACGGACTTTCCGACCTGCCATCCTATGAATTCGAGGTCGCTGATTACGATGCGCCTATTTTCGAGACGATCGGACGACTATTAACGAAGATACGGGCGATCATATCCGAAAAAATCATAGTCGAAAAAACGGACTTTCCGACATGGTATCCTATGGATTCGAGGTCGCTGATTACGATGCGCCTATTTTCCAGACGATCGGACGACTATTAACGAAGTTACGGGCGATCATATCCGAAAAAATCAAAGACGAAAACACGGACTTTCCGACCTGACATCCTATGGATTCGAGGTCACTGATTACGATGCGCCTATTTTCGAAACGATCGGACGACTATTAACGAAGATACGGGCGATCATATCCGAAAAAATCATAGTCGAAAAAACGGAATTTCCGACCTGCCATCCTATGGATTCGAGGTCGCTGATTACGATGCGCCTATTTTCGAGACGATCGGACGACTATTAACGAAGATACGGGCGATCATATCCGAAAAAATCAAAGTCAATTAACGGACTGTCCGACCTGACATCCTATGGATTCGAGGTCGCTGATTACGATGCGCCTATTTTCCAGACGATCGGACGACTATTAACGAAGTTACGGGTGATCATATCCGAAAATATCAAAGACGAAAAAACGGACTTTCCGACCTGACATCCTATGAATTCGAGGTCGCTGATTACGATACGCCTATTTTCGAGACGATCGGACGACTATTAACGAAGATACGGGCGATCATATCCGAAAAAATCAAAGTCAAAAAACGGACTTTCCGACCTGCCATCCTATGGATTCGAAGTCGCTGATTACGATGCGCCTATTTTCGAGACGATCGGACGACTATTAACGAAGATACGGGCGATCATATCCGAAAAAATCATAGTCGAAAAAACGGACTTTCCGACTTGCCCTCCTATGGATTCGAGTTCGCTGATTACGATGCGCCTATTTTCCAGACGATCTGACGACTATTAACGAAGTTACGGGCCATCATATCCGGAAAAAACGAAGTCGAAAAAACGGACTTTCCGACCTGCCATCCTATGAATTCGAGGTCGCTGATTACGATGCGCCTATTTTCGAGACGATCGGACGACTATTAACGAAGATACGGGCGATCATATCCGAAAAAATCAAAGTCAAAAAACGGACTTTCCGACCTACCATCCTATGAATTCGAGGTCGCTGATTACGATGCGCCTATTTTCGAGACGATCGGACGACTATTAACGAAGATACGGGCGATCATATCCGAAAAAATCAAAGTCAAAAAACGGACTTTCCGACCTGCCATCCTATGGATTCGAGGTCGCTGATTACGATGCGCCTATTTTCCAGACGATCGGACGACTATTAACGAAGATACGGGCGATCATATCCGAAAAAATCATAGTCGAAAAAACGGACTTTCCGACATGCCATCCTATGGATTCGAGGTCGCTGATTACGATGCGCCTATTTTCGAAACGATCGGACGACTATTAACGAAGTTACGGGCGATCATATCCGAAAAAATCAAAGACGAAAAAACGGACTTTCCGACCTGACATCCTATGGATTCGAGGTCGCTGATTACGATGCACCTATTTTCAAGACGATCGGACGACTATTAACGAAGATACGGGCGATCATATCCGAAAAAATCAAAGACGAAAAAACGGACTTTCCGACCTGACATCCTATGGATTCGAGGTCGCTGATTACGATGCGCCTATTTTCAAGATGATCGGACGACTATTAACGAAGATACGGGCCAATCATATCCGGAAAAATCATAGTCGAAAAAACGGACTTTCCGACCTGCCATCCTATGGATTCGAGGTCGCTGATTACGATGCGCCTATTTTCGAGACGATCGGACGACTATTAACGAAGATACGGGCGATCATATCCGAAAAAATCAAAGTCAATTAACGGACTGTCCGACCTGACATCCTATGGATTCGAGGTCGCTGATTACGATGCGCCTATTTTCCAGACGATCGGACGACTATTAACGAAGTTACGGGTGATCATATCCGAAAAAATCAAAGACGAAAAAACGGACTTTCCGACCTGCCATCCTATGGATTCGAAGTCGCTGATTACGATGCGCCTATTTTCGAGACGATCGGACGACTATTAACGAAGATACGGGCGATCATATCCGAAAAAATCATAGTCGAAAAAACGGACTTTCCGACTTGCCCTCCTATGGATTCGAGTTCGCTGATTACGATGCGCCTATTTTCCAGACGATCTGACGACTATTAACGAAGTTACGGGCCATCATATCCGGAAAAAACGAAGTCGAAAAAACGGACTTTCCGACCTGCCATCCTATGAATTCGAGGTCGCTGATTACGATGCGCCTATTTTCGAGACGATCGGACGACTATTAACGAAGATACGGGCGATCATATCCGAAAAAATCATAGTCGAAAAAACGGACTTTCCGACATGGTATCCTATGGATTCGAGGTCGCTGATTACGATGCGCCTATTTTCAAGACGATCGGACGACTATTAACGAAGATACGGGCCATCATATCCGGAAAAATCATAGTCGAAAAAACCGACTTTCCGGCCTGCCATCCTATGGATTCGAGGTCGCTGATTACGATGCGCCTATTTTCCAGACGATCGGACGACTATTAACGAAGATACGGGCGATCATATCCGAAAAAATCATAGTCGAAAAAACGGACTTTCCGACATGCCATCCTATGGATTCGAGGTCGCTGATTACGATGCGCCTATTTTCCAGACGATCGGACGACTATTAACGAAGTTACGGGCGATCATATCCGAAAAAATCAAAGACGAAAAAACGGACTTTCCGACCTGACATCCTATGGATTCGAGGTCGCTGATTACGATGCACCTATTTTCAAGACGATCGGACGACTATTAACGAAGATACGGGCAATCATATCCGGAAAAATCATAGTCGAAAAAACGGACTTTCCGACCTGCCATCCTATGAATTCGAGGTCGCTGATTACGATGCGCCTATTTTCGAGACGATCGGACGACTATTAACGAAGATACGGGCGATCATATCCGAAAAAATCGAAGTCAAAAAACGGACTTTCCGACATGCCATCCTATGGATTCGAGGTCGCTGATTACGATGCGCCTATTTCCCAGACGATCGGACGACTATTAACGAAGTTACGGGCGATCATATCCGAAAAAATCAAAGACGAAAACACGGACTTTCCGACCTGACATCCTATGGATTCGAGGTCGCTGATTACGATGCGCCTATTTTCGAAACGATCGGACGACTATTAACGAAGATACGGGCGATCATATCCGAAAAAATCAAAGACGAAAAAACGGACTTTCCGACCTGACATCCTATGGATTCGAGGTCGCTGATTACGATGCGCCTATTTTCGAAACGATCGGACGACTATTAACGAAGATACGGGCGATCATATCCGAAAAAATCATAGTCGAAAAAACGGAATTTCCGACCTGCCATCCTATGGATTCGAGGTCGCTGATTACGATGCGCCTATTTTCGAGACGATCGGACGACTATTAACGAAGATACGGGCGATCATATCCGAAAAAATCAAAGTCAATTAACGGACTGTCCGACCTGACATCCTATGGATTCGAGGTCGCTGATTACGATGCGCCTATTTTCCAGACGATCGGACGACTATTAACGAAGTTACGGGTGATCATATCCGAAAAAATCAAAGACGAAAAAACGGACTATCCGACCTGACATCCTATGAATTCGAGGTCGCTGATTACGATGCGCCTATTTTCGAGACGATCGGACGACTATTAACGAAGATACGGGCGATCATATCCGAAAAAATCAAAGTCAAAAAACGGACTTTCCGACCTGCCATCCTATGGATTCGAAGTCGCTGATTACGATGCGCCTATTTTCGAGACGATCGGACGACTATTAACGAAGATACGGGCGATCATATCCGAAAAAATCATAGTCGAAAAAACGGACTTTCCGTCTTGCCCTCCTATGGATTCGAGTTCGCTGATTACGATGCGCCTATTTTCCAGACGATCTGACGATTATTAACGAAGTTACGGGCCATCATATCCGGAAAAAACGAAGTCGAAAAAACGGACTTTCCGACCTGCCATCCTATGAATTCGAGGTCGCTGATTACGATGCGCCTATTTTCGAGACGATCGGACGACTATTAACGAAGATACGGGCGATCATATCCGAAAAAATCATAGTCGAAAAAACGGACTTTCCGACATGGTATCCTATGGATTCGAGGTCGCTGATTACGATGCGCCTATTTTCGAGACGATCGGACGACTATTAACGGAGATACGGGCGATCATATCCGAAAAAATCAAAGTCAAAAAACTGACTGACCGACCTGACATCCTATGGATTCGAGGTCGCTGATTACGATGCACCTATTTTCGAGACGATCGGACGACTATTAACGAAGATACGGGCAATCATATCCGGAAAAATCATAGTCGAAAAAACGGACTTTCCGACCTGCCATCCTATGAACTCGAGGTCGCTGATTACGATGCGCCTATTTTCGAGACGATCGGACGACTATTAACGAAGATACGGGCGATCATATCCGAAAAAATCGAAGTCAAAAAACGGACTTTCCGACATGCCATCCTATGGATTCGAGGTCGCTGATTACGATGCGCCTATTTTCGAAACGATCGGACGACTATTAACGAAGATACGGGCGATCATATCCGAAAAAATCAAAGACGAAAAAACGGACTTTCCGACCTGACATCCTATGGATTCGAGGTCGCTGATTACGATGCGCCTATTTTCGAAACGATCGGACGACTATTAACGAAGATACGGGCGATCATATCCGAAAAAATCATAGTCAAAAAACGGAATTTCCGACCTGCCATCCTATGGATTCGAGGTCGCTGATTACGATGCGCCTATTTTCGAGACGATCGGACGACTATTAACGAAGATACGGGCGATCATATCCGAAAAAATCAAAGTCAATTAACGGACTGTCCGACCTGACATCCTATGGATTCGAGGTCGCTGATTACGATGCGCCTATTTTCCAGACGATCGGACGACTATTAACGAAGTTACGGGTGATCATATCCGAAAAAATCAAAGACGAAAAAACGGACTTTCCGACCTGCCATCCTATGGATTCGAAGTCGCTGATTACGATGCGCCTATTTTCGAGACGATCGGACGACTATTAACGAAGATACGGGCGATCATATCCGAAAAAATCATAGTCGAAAAAACGGACTTTCCGACTTGCCCTCCTATGGATTCGAGTTCGCTGATTACGATGCGCCTATTTTCCAGACGATCTGACGACTATTAACGAAGTTACGGGCCATCATATCCGGAAAAAACGAAGTCGAAAAAACGGACTTTCCGACCTGCCATCCTATGAATTCGAGGTCGCTGATTACGATGCGCCTATTTTCGAGACGATCGGACGACTATTAACGAAGATACGGGCGATCATATCCGAAAAAATCATAGTCGAAAAAACGGACTTTCCGACATGGTATCCTATGGATTCGAGGTCGCTGATTACGATGCGCCTATTTTCAAGACGATCGGACGACTATTAACGAAGATACGGGCCATCATATCCGGAAAAATCATAGTCGAAAAAACCGACTTTCCGGCCTGCCATCCTATGGATTCGAGGTCGCTGATTACGATGCGCCTATTTTCCAGACGATCGGACGACTATTAACGAAGATACGGGCGATCATATCCGAAAAAATCATAGTCGAAAAAACGGACTTTCCGACATGCCATCCTATGGATTCGAGGTCGCTGATTACGATGCGCCTATTTTCCAGACGATCGGACGACTATTAACGAAGTTACGGGCGATCATATCCGAAAAAATCAAAGACGAAAAAACGGACTTTCCGACCTGACATCCTATGGATTCGAGGTCGCTGATTACGATGCACCTATTTTCAAGACGATCGGACGACTATTAACGAAGATACGGGCAATCATATCCGGAAAAATCATAGTCGAAAAAACGGACTTTCCGACCTGCCATCCTATGAATTCGAGGTCGCTGATTACGATGCGCCTATTTTCGAGACGATCGGACGACTATTAACGAAGATACGGGCGATCATATCCGAAAAAATCGAAGTCAAAAAACGGACTTTCCGACATGCCATCCTATGGATTCGAGGTCGCTGATTACGATGCGCCTATTTCCCAGACGATCGGACGACTATTAACGAAGTTACGGGCGATCATATCCGAAAAAATCAAAGACGAAAACACGGACTTTCCGACCTGACATCCTATGGATTCGAGGTCGCTGATTACGATGCGCCTATTTTCGAAACGATCGGACGACTATTAACGAAGATACGGGCGATCATATCCGAAAAAATCAAAGACGAAAAAACGGACTTTCCGACCTGACATCCTATGGATTCGAGGTCGCTGATTACGATGCGCCTATTTTCGAAACGATCGGACGACTATTAACGAAGATACGGGCGATCATATCCGAAAAAATCATAGTCGAAAAAACGGAATTTCCGACCTGCCATCCTATGGATTCGAGGTCGCTGATTACGATGCGCCTATTTTCGAGACGATCGGACGACTATTAACGAAGATACGGGCGATCATATCCGAAAAAATCAAAGTCAATTAACGGACTGTCCGACCTGACATCCTATGGATTCGAGGTCGCTGATTACGATGCGCCTATTTTCCAGACGATCGGACGACTATTAACGAAGTTACGGGTGATCATATCCGAAAAAATCAAAGACGAAAAAACGGACTATCCGACCTGACATCCTATGAATTCGAGGTCGCTGATTACGATGCGCCTATTTTCGAGACGATCGGACGACTATTAACGAAGATACGGGCGATCATATCCGAAAAAATCAAAGTCAAAAAACGGACTTTCCGACCTGCCATCCTATGGATTCGAAGTCGCTGATTACGATGCGCCTATTTTCGAGACGATCGGACGACTATTAACGAAGATACGGGCGATCATATCCGAAAAAATCATAGTCGAAAAAACGGACTTTCCGTCTTGCCCTCCTATGGATTCGAGTTCGCTGATTACGATGCGCCTATTTTCCAGACGATCTGACGATTATTAACGAAGTTACGGGCCATCATATCCGGAAAAAACGAAGTCGAAAAAACGGACTTTCCGACCTGCCATCCTATGAATTCGAGGTCGCTGATTACGATGCGCCTATTTTCGAGACGATCGGACGACTATTAACGAAGATACGGGCGATCATATCCGAAAAAATCATAGTCGAAAAAACGGACTTTCCGACATGGTATCCTATGGATTCGAGGTCGCTGATTACGATGCGCCTATTTTCGAGACGATCGGACGACTATTAACGGAGATACGGGCGATCATATCCGAAAAAATCAAAGTCAAAAAACTGACTGACCGACCTGACATCCTATGGATTCGAGGTCGCTGATTACGATGCACCTATTTTCGAGACGATCGGACGACTATTAACGAAGATACGGGCAATCATATCCGGAAAAATCATAGTCGAAAAAACGGACTTTCCGACCTGCCATCCTATGAACTCGAGGTCGCTGATTACGATGCGCCTATTTTCGAGACGATCGGACGACTATTAACGAAGATACGGGCGATCATATCCGAAAAAATCGAAGTCAAAAAACGGACTTTCCGACATGCCATCCTATGGATTCGAGGTCGCTGATTACGATGCGCCTATTTTCGAAACGATCGGACGACTATTAACGAAGATACGGGCGATCATATCCGAAAAAATCAAAGACGAAAAAACGGACTTTCCGACCTGACATCCTATGGATTCGAGGTCGCTGATTACGATGCGCCTATTTTCGAAACGATCGGACGACTATTAACGAAGATACGGGCGATCATATCCGAAAAAATCATAGTCAAAAAACGGAATTTCCGACCTGCCATCCTATGGATTCGAGGTCGCTGATTACGATGCGCCTATTTTCGAGACGATCGGACGACTATTAACGAAGATACGGGCGATCATATCCGAAAAAATCAAAGTCAATTAACGGACTGTCCGACCTGACATCCTATGGATTCGAGGTCGCTGATTACGATGCGCCTATTTTCCAGACGATCGGACGACTATTAACGAAGATACGGGCGATCATATCCGAAAAAATCATAGTCGAAAAAACGGACTTTCCGTCTTGCCCTCCTATGGATTCGAGTTCGCTGATTACGATGCGCCTATTTTCCAGACGATCTGACGATTATTAACGAAGTTACGGGCCATCATATCCGGAAAAAACGAAGTCGAAAAAACGGACTTTCCGACCTGCCATCCTATGAATTCGAGGTCGCTGATTACGATGCGCCTATTTTCGAGACGATCGGACGACTATTAACGAAGATACGGGCGATCATATCCGAAAAAATCAAAGTCAATTAACGGACTGTCCGACCTGACATCCTATGGATTCGAGGTCGCTGATTACGATGCGCCTATTTTCCAGACGATCGGACGACTATTAACGAAGTTACGGGTGATCATATCCGAAAAAATCAAAGACGAAAAAACGGACTTTCCGACCTGACATCCTATGAATTCGAGGTCGCTGATTACGATGCGCCTATTTTCGAGACGATCGGACGACTATTAACGAAGATACGGGCGATCATATCCGAAAAAATCAAAGTCAAAAAACGGACCTTCCGACCTGCCATCCTATGGATTCGAAGTCGCTGATTACGATGCGCCTATTTTCGAGACGATCGGACGACTATTAACGAAGATACGGGCGATCATATCCGAAAAAATCATAGTCGAAAAAACGGACTTTCCGACTTGCCCTCCTATGGATTCGAGTTCGCTGATTACGATGCGCCTATTTTCCAGACGATCTGACGACTATTAACGAAGTTACGGGCCATCATATCCGGAAAAAACGAAGTCGAAAAAACGGACTTTCCGACCTGCCATCCTATGAATTCGAGGTCGCTGATTACGATGCGCCTATTTTCGAGACGATCGGACGACTATTAACGAAGATACGGGCGATCATATCCGAAAAAATCATAGTCGAAAAAACGGACTTTCCGACATGGTATCCTATGGATTCGAGGTCGCTGATTACGATGCGCCTATTTTCAAGACGATCGGACGACTATTAACGAAGATACGGGCCATCATATCCGGAAAAATCATAGTCGAAAAAACCGACTTTCCGGCCTGCCATCCTATGGATTCGAGGTCGCTGATTACGATGCGCCTATTTTCCAGACGATCGGACGACTATTAACGAAGATACGGGCGATCATATCCGAAAAAATCATAGTCGAAAAAACGGACTTTCCGACATGCCATCCTATGGATTCGAGGTCGCTGATTACGATGCGCCTATTTTCCAGACGATCGGACGACTATTAACGAAGTTACGGGCGATCATATCCGAAAAAATCAAAGACGAAAAAACGGACTTTCCGACCTGACACCCTATGGATTCGAGGTCGCTGATTACGATGCACCTATTTTCAAGACGATCGGACGACTATTAACGAAGATACGGGCAATCATATCCGGAAAAATCATAGTCGAAAAAACGGACTTTCCGACCTGCCATCCTATGAATTCGAGGTCGCTGATTACGATGCGCCTATTTTCGAGACGATCGGACGACTATTAACGAAGATACGGGCGATCATATCCGAAAAAATCGAAGTCAAAAAACGGACTTTCCGACATGCCATCCTATGGATTCGAGGTCGCTGATTACGATGCGCCTATTTCCCAGACGATCGGACGACTATTAACGAAGTTACGGGCGATCATATCCGAAAAAATCAAAGACGAAAACACGGACTTTCCGACCTGACATCCTATGGATTCGAGGTCGCTGATTACGATGCGCCTATTTTCGAAACGATCGGACGACTATTAACGAAGATACGGGCGATCATATCCGAAAAAATCAAAGACGAAAAAACGGACTTTCCGACCTGACATCCTATGGATTCGAGGTCGCTGATTACGATGCGCCTATTTTCGAAACGATCGGACGACTATTAACGAAGATACGGGCGATCATATCCGAAAAAATCATAGTCGAAAAAACGGAATTTCCGACCTGCCATCCTATGGATTCGAGGTCGCTGATTACGATGCGCCTATTTTCGAGACGATCGGACGACTATTAACGAAGATACGGGCGATCATATCCGAAAAAATCAAAGTCAATTAACGGACTGTCCGACCTGACATCCTATGGATTCGAGGTCGCTGATTACGATGCGCCTATTTTCCAGACGATCGGACGACTATTAACGAAGTTACGGGTGATCATATCCGAAAAAATCAAAGACGAAAAAACGGACTTTCCGACCTGACATCCTATGAATTCGAGGTCGCTGATTACGATGCGCCTATTTTCGAGACGATCGGACGACTATTAACGAAGATACGGGCGATCATATCCGAAAAAATCAAAGTCAAAAAACGGACTTTCCGACCTGCCATCCTATGGATTCGAAGTCGCTGATTACGATGCGCCTATTTTGGGGCCGTTCGGACGACTATTAACGAAGATACGGGCGATCATATCCGAAAAAATCATAGTCGAAAAAACGGACTTTCCGTCTTGCCCTCCTATGGATTCGAGTTCGCTGATTACGATGCGCCTATTTTCCAGACGATCTGACGATTATTAACGAAGTTACGGGCCATCATATCCGGAAAAAACGAAGTCGAAAAAACGGACTTTCCGACCTGCCATCCTATGAATTCGAGGTCGCTGATTACGATGCGCCTATTTTCGAGACGATCGGACGACTATTAACGAAGATACGGGCGATCATATCCGAAAAAATCATAGTCGAAAAAACGGACTTTCCGACATGGTATCCTATGGATTCGAGGTCGCTGATTACGATGCGCCTATTTTCGAGACGATCGGACGACTATTAACGGAGATACGGGCGATCATATCCGAAAAAATCAAAGTCAAAAAACTGACTGACCGACCTGACATCCTATGGATTCGAGGTCGCTGATT
The DNA here is from genome assembly GCA_963576515.1 of Cryptocephalus primarius. NCBI lineage: Eukaryota > Metazoa > Arthropoda > Insecta > Coleoptera > Chrysomelidae > Cryptocephalus > Cryptocephalus primarius. The sequence goes on along the minus strand of OY754939.1, from coordinate 993,659 downwards.
ACGATGCACCTATTTTCGAGACGATCGGACGACTATTAACGAAGATACGGGCAATCATATCCGGAAAAATCATAGTCGAAAAAACGGACTTTCCGACCTGCCATCCTATGAACTCGAGGTCGCTGATTACGATGCGCCTATTTTCGAGACGATCGGACGACTATTAACGAAGATACGGGCGATCATATCCGAAAAAATCGAAGTCAAAAAACGGACTTTCCGACATGCCATCCTATGGATTCGAGGTCGCTGATTACGATGCGCCTATTTTCGAAACGATCGGACGACTATTAACGAAGATACGGGCGATCATATCCGAAAAAATCAAAGACGAAAAAACGGACTTTCCGACCTGACATCCTATGGATTCGAGGTCGCTGATTACGATGCGCCTATTTTCGAAACGATCGGACGACTATTAACGAAGATACGGGCGATCATATCCGAAAAAATCATAGTCGAAAAAACGGAATTTCCGACCTGCCATCCTATGGATTCGAGGTCGCTGATTACGATGCGCCTATTTTCGAGACGATCGGACGACTATTAACGAAGATACGGGCGATCATATCCGAAAAAATCAAAGTCAATTAACGGACTGTCCGACCTGACATCCTATGGATTCGAGGTCGCTGATTACGATGCGCCTATTTTCCAGACGATCGGACGACTATTAACGAAGTTACGGGTGATCATATCCGAAAAAATCAAAGACGAAAAAACGGACTTTCCGACCTGACATCCTATGAATTCGAGGTCGCTGATTACGATGCGCCTATTTTCGAGACGATCGGACGACTATTAACGAAGATACGGGCGATCATATCCGAAAAAATCAAAGTCAAAAAACGGACTTTCCGACCTGCCATCCTATGGATTCGAAGTCGCTGATTACGATGCGCCTATTTTCGAGACGATCGGACGACTATTAACGAAGATACGGGCGATCATATCCGAAAAAATCATAGTCGAAAAAACGGACTTTCCGTCTTGCCCTCCTATGGATTCGAGTTCGCTGATTACGATGCGCCTATTTTCCAGACGATCTGACGATTATTAACGAAGTTACGGGCCATCATATCCGGAAAAAACGAAGTCGAAAAAACGGACTTTCCGACCTGCCATCCTATGAATTCGAGGTCGCTGATTACGATGCGCCTATTTTCGAGACGATCGGACGACTATTAACGAAGATACGGGCGATCATATCCGAAAAAATCATAGTCGAAAAAACGGACTTTCCGACATGGTATCCTATGGATTCGAGGTCGCTGATTACGATGCGCCTATTTTCGAGACGATCGGACGACTATTAACGGAGATACGGGCGATCATATCCGAAAAAATCAAAGTCAAAAAACTGACTGACCGACCTGACATCCTATGGATTCGAGGTCGCTGATTACGATGCACCTATTTTCGAGACGATCGGACGACTATTAACGAAGATACGGGCAATCATATCCGGAAAAATCATAGTCGAAAAAACGGACTTTCCGACCTGCCATCCTATGAATTCGAGGTCGCTGATTACGATGCGCCTATTTTCGAGACGATCGGACGACTATTAACGAAGATACGGGCGATCATATCCGAAAAAATCGAAGTCAAAAAACGGACTTTCCGACATGCCATCCTATGGATTCGAGGTCGCTGATTACGATGCGCCTATTTTCGAAACGATCGGACGACTATTAACGAAGATACGGGCGATCATATCCGAAAAAATCAAAGACGAAAAAACGGACTTTCCGACCTGACATCCTATGGATTCGAGGTCGCTGATTACGATGCGCCTATTTTCGAAACGATCGGACGACTATTAACGAAGATACGGGCGATCATATCCGAAAAAATCATAGTCGAAAAAACGGAATTTCCGACCTGCCATCCTATGGATTCGAGGTCGCTGATTACGATGCGCCTATTTTCGAGACGATCGGACGACTATTAACGAAGATACGGGCGATCATATCCGAAAAAATCAAAGTCAATTAACGGACTGTCCGACCTGACATCCTATGGATTCGAGGTCGCTGATTACGATGCGCCTATTTTCCAGACGATCGGACGACTATTAACGAAGTTACGGGTGATCATATCCGAAAAAATCAAAGACGAAAAAACGGACTTTCCGACCTGACATCCTATGAATTCGAGGTCGCTGATTACGATGCGCCTATTTTCGAGACGATCGGACGACTATTAACGAAGATACGGGCGATCATATCCGGAAAAAACGAAGTCGAAAAAACGGACTTTCCGACCTGCCATCCTATGAATTCGAGGTCGCTGATTACGATGCGCCTATTTTCGAGACGATCGGACGACTATTAACGAAGATACGGGCGATCATATCCGAAAAAAACATAGTCGAAAAAACGGACTTTCCGACATGGTATCCTATGGATTCGAGGTCGCTGATTACGATGCGCCTATTTTCGAGACGATCGGACGACTATTAACGGAGATACGGGCGATCATATCCGAAAAAATCAAAGTCAAAAAACTGACTTTCCGACCTGCCATCCTATGAATTCGAGGTCGCTGATTACGATGCGCCTATTTTCGAGACGATCGGACGACTATTAACGAAGATACGGGCGATCATATCCGAAAAAATCAAAGTCAAAAAACGGACTTTCCGACCTACCATCCTATGAATTCGAGGTCGCTGATTACGATGCGCCTATTTTCGAGACGATCGGACGACTATTAACGAAGATACGGGCGATCACATCCGAAAAAATCAAAGTCAAAAAACGGACTTTCCGACCTGCCATCCTATGGATTCGAGGTCGCTGATTACGATGCGCCTATTTTCCAGACGATCGGACGACTATTAACGAAGATACGGGCGATCATATCCGAAAAAATCATAGTCGAAAAAACGGACTTTCCGACATGCCATCCTATGGATTCGAGGTCGCTGATTACGATGCGCCTATTTTCGAAACGATCGGACGACTATTAACGAAGTTACGGGCGATCATATCCGAAAAAATCAAAGACGAAAAAACGGACTTTCCGACCTGACATCCTATGGATTCGAGGTCGCTGATTACGATGCACCTATTTTCAAGACGATCGGACGACTATTAACGAAGATACGGGCGATCATATCCGAAAAAATCAAAGACGAAAAAACGGACTTTCCGACCTGACATCCTATGGATTCGAGGTCGCTGATTACGATGCGCCTATTTTCAAGACGATCGGACGACTATTAACGAAGATACGGGCCAATCATATCCGGAAAAATCATAGTCGAAAAAACGGACTTTCCGACCTGACATCCTATGGATTCGAGGTCGCTGATTACGATGCGCCTATTTTCCAGACGATCGGACGACTATTAACGAAGTTACGGGTGATCATATCCGAAAAAATCAAAGACGAAAAAACGGACTTTCCGACCTGACATCCTATGAATTCGAGGTCGCTGATTACGATGCGCCTATTTTCGAGACGATCGGACGACTATTAACGAAGATACGGGCGATCATATCCGAAAAAATCAAAGTCAAAAAACGGACTTTCCGACCTGCCATCCTATGGATTCGAAGTCGCTGATTACGATGCGCCTATTTTCGAGACGATCGGACGACTATTAACGAAGATACGGGCGATCATATCCGAAAAAATCATAGTCGAAAAAACGGACTTTCCGTCTTGCCCTCCTATGGATTCGAGTTCGCTGATTACGATGCGCCTATTTTCCAGACGATCGGACGACTATTAACGAAGATACGGGCGATCATATCCGAAAAAATCAAAGTCAATTAACGGACTGTCCGACCTGACATCCTATGGATTCGAGGTCGCTGATTACGATGCGCCTATTTTCCAGACGATCGGACGACTATTAACGAAGATACGGGCCGATCATATCCGGAAAAATCATAGTCGAAAAAACGGACTTTCCGACCTGACATCCTATGGATTCGAGGTCGCTGATTACGATGCGCCTATTTTCCAGACGATCGGACGACTATTAACGAAGATACGGGCGATCATATCCGAAAAAATCAAAGACGAAAAAACGGACTTTCCGACCTGACATCCTATGGATTCGAGGTCGCTGATTACGATGCGCCTATTTTCGAAACGATCGGACGACTATTAACGAAGATACGGGCGATCATATCCGAAAAAATCATAGTCGAAAAAACGGAATTTCCGACCTGCCATCCTATGGATTCGAGGTCGCTGATTACGATGCGCCTATTTTCGAGACGATCGGACGACTATTAACGAAGATACGGGCGATCATATCCGAAAAAATCAAAGTCAATTAACGGACTGTCCGACCTGACATCCTATGGATTCGAGGTCGCTGATTACGATGCGCCTATTTTCCAGACGATCGGACGACTATTAACGAAGTTACGGGTGATCATATCCGAAAAAATCAAAGACGAAAAAACGGACTTTCCGACCTGACATCCTATGAATTCGAGGTCGCTGATTACGATGCGCCTATTTTCGAGACGATCGGACGACTATTAACGAAGATACGGGCGATCATATCCGAAAAAATCAAAGTCAAAAAACGGACTTTCCGACCTGCCATCCTATGGATTCGAAGTCGCTGATTACGATGCGCCTATTTTCGAGACGATCGGACGACTATTAACGAAGATACGGGCGATCATATCCGAAAAAATCATAGTCGAAAAAACGGACTTTCCGTCTTGCCCTCCTATGGATTCGAGTTCGCTGATTACGATGCGCCTATTTTCCAGACGATCTGACGATTATTAACGAAGTTACGGGCCATCATATCCGGAAAAAACGAAGTCGAAAAAACGGACTTTCCGACCTGCCATCCTATGAATTCGAGGTCGCTGATTACGATGCGCCTATTTTCGAGACGATCGGACGACTATTAACGAAGATACGGGCGATCATATCCGAAAAAATCATAGTCGAAAAAACGGACTTTCCGACATGGTATCCTATGGATTCGAGGTCGCTGATTACGATGCGCCTATTTTCGAGACGATCGGACGACTATTAACGGAGATACGGGCGATCATATCCGAAAAAATCAAAGTCAAAAAACTGACTGACCGACCTGACATCCTATGGATTCGAGGTCGCTGATTACGATGCACCTATTTTCGAGACGATCGGACGACTATTAACGAAGATACGGGCAATCATATCCGGAAAAATCATAGTCGAAAAAACGGACTTTCCGACCTGCCATCCTATGAATTCGAGGTCGCTGATTACGATGCGCCTATTTTCGAGACGATCGGACGACTATTAACGAAGATACGGGCGATCATATCCGAAAAAATCGAAGTCAAAAAACGGACTTTCCGACATGCCATCCTATGGATTCGAGGTCGCTGATTACGATGCGCCTATTTTCGAAACGATCGGACGACTATTAACGAAGATACGGGCGATCATATCCGAAAAAATCAAAGACGAAAAAACGGACTTTCCGACCTGACATCCTATGGTTTCGAGGTCGCTGATTACGATGCGCCTATTTTCGAAACGATCGGACGACTATTAACGAAGATACGGGCGATCATATCCGAAAAAATCATAGTCGAAAAAACGGAATTTCCGACCTGCCATCCTATGGATTCGAGGTCGCTGATTACGATGCGCCTATTTTCGAGACGATCGGACGACTATTAACGAAGATACGGGCGATCATATCCGAAAAAATCAGAGTCAATTAACGGACTGTCCGACCTGACATCCTATGGATTCGAGGTCGCTGATTACGATGCGCCTATTTTCCAGACGATCGGACGACTATTAACGAAGTTACGGGTGATCATATCCGAAAAAATCAAAGACGAAAAAACGGACTTTCCGACCTGACATCCTATGAATTCGAGGTCGCTGATTACGATGCGCCTATTTTCGAGACGATCGGACGACTATTAACGAAGATACGGGCGATCATATCCGAAAAAATCAAAGTCAAAAAACGGACTTTCCGACCTGCCATCCTATGGATTCGAAGTCGCTGATTACGATGCGCCTATTTTCGAGACGATCGGACGACTATTAACGAAGATACGGGCGATCATATCCGAAAAAATCATAGTCGAAAAAACGGACTTTCCGTCTTGCCCTCCTATGGATTCGAGTTCGCTGATTACGATGCGCCTATTTTCCAGACGATCTGACGATTATTAACGAAGTTACGGGCCATCATATCCGGAAAAAACGAAGTCGAAAAAACGGACTTTCCGACCTGCCATCCTATGAATTCGAGGTCGCTGATTACGATGCGCCTATTTTCGAGACGATCGGACGACTATTAACGAAGATACGGGCGATCATATCCGAAAAAATCATAGTCGAAAAAACGGACTTTCCGACATGGTATCCTATGGATTCGAGGTCGCTGATTACGATGCGCCTATTTTCGAGACGATCGGACGACTATTAACGGAGATACGGGCGATCATATCCGAAAAAATCAAAGTCAAAAAACTGACTGACCGACCTGACATCCTATGGATTCGAGGTCGCTGATTACGATGCACCTATTTTCGAGACGATCGGACGACTATTAACGAAGATACGGGCAATCATATCCGGAAAAATCATAGTCGAAAAAACGGACTTTCCGACCTGCCATCCTATGAATTCGAGGTCGCTGATTACGATGCGCCTATTTTCGAGACGATCGGACGACTATTAACGAAGATACGGGCGATCATATCCGAAAAAATCGAAGTCAAAAAACGGACTTTCCGACATGCCATCCTATGGATTCGAGGTCGCTGATTACGATGCGCCTATTTTCGAAACGATCGGACGACTATTAACGAAGATACGGGCGATCATATCCGAAAAAATCAAAGACGAAAAAACGGACTTTCCGACCTGACATCCTATGGATTCGAGGTCGCTGATTACGATGCGCCTATTTTCGAAACGATCGGACGACTATTAACGAAGATACGGGCGATCATATCCGAAAAAATCATAGTCGAAAAAACGGAATTTCCGACCTGCCATCCTATGGATTCGAGGTCGCTGATTACGATGCGCCTATTTTCGAGACGATCGGACGACTATTAACGAAGATACGGGCGATCATATCCGAAAAAATCAAAGTCAATTAACGGACTGTCCGACCTGACATCCTATGGATTCGAGGTCGCTGATTACGATGCGCCTATTTTCCAGACGATCGGACGACTATTAACGAAGTTACGGGTGATCATATCCGAAAAAATCAAAGACGAAAAAACGGACTTTCCGACCTGACATCCTATGAATTCGAGGTCGCTGATTACGATGCGCCTATTTTCGAGACGATCGGACGACTATTAACGAAGATACGGGCGATCATATCCGAAAAAATCAAAGTCAAAAAACGGACTTTCCGACCTGCCATCCTATGGATTCGAAGTCGCTGATTACGATGCGCCTATTTTCGAGACGATCGGACGACTATTAACGAAGATACGGGCGATCATATCCGAAAAAATCATAGTCGAAAAAACGGACTTTCCGTCTTGCCCTCCTATGGATTCGAGTTCGCTGATTACGATGCGCCTATTTTCCAGACGATCTGACGATTATTAACGAAGTTACGGGCCATCATATCCGGAAAAAACGAAGTCGAAAAAACGGACTTTCCGACCTGCCATCCTATGAATTCGAGGTCGCTGATTACGATGCGCCTATTTTCGAGACGATCGGACGACTATTAACGAAGATACGGGCGATCATATCCGAAAAAAACATAGTCGAAAAAACGGACTTTCCGACATGGTATCCTATGGATTCGAGGTCGCTGATTACGATGCGCCTATTTTCGAGACGATCGGACGACTATTAACGGAGATACGGGCGATCATATCCGAAAAAATCAAAGTCAAAAAACTGACTTTCCGACCTGCCATCCTATGAATTCGAGGTCGCTGATTACGATGCGCCTATTTTCGAGACGATCGGACGACTATTAACGAAGATACGGGCGATCATATCCGAAAAAATCAAAGTCAAAAAACGGACTTTCCGACCTACCATCCTATGAATTCGAGGTCGCTGATTACGATGCGCCTATTTTCGAGACGATCGGACGACTATTAACGAAGATACGGGCGATCATATCCGAAAAAATCAAAGTCAAAAAACGGACTTTCCGACCTGCCATCCTATGGATTCGAGGTCGCTGATTACGATGCGCCTATTTTCCAGACGATCGGACGACTATTAACGAAGATACGGGCGATCATATCCGAAAAAATCATAGTCGAAAAAACGGACTTTCCGACATGCCATCCTATGGATTCGAGGTCGCTGATTACGATGCGCCTATTTTCGAAACGATCGGACGACTATTAACGAAGTTACGGGCGATCATATCCGAAAAAATCAAAGACGAAAAAACGGACTTTCCGACCTGACATCCTATGGATTCGAGGTCGCTGATTACGATGCACCTATTTTCAAGACGATCGGACGACTATTAACGAAGATACGGGCGATCATATCCGAAAAAATCAAAGACGAAAAAACGGACTTTCCGACCTGACATCCTATGGATTCGAGGTCGCTGATTACGATGCGCCTATTTTCAAGACGATCGGACGACTATTAACGAAGATACGGGCCAATCATATCCGGAAAAATCATAGTCGAAAAAACGGACTTTCCGACCTGCCATCCTATGGATTCGAGGTCGCTGATTACGATGCGCCTATTTTCGAGACGATCGGACGACTATTAACGAAGATACGGGCGATCATATCCGAAAAAATCAAAGTCAATTAACGGACTGTCCGACCTGACATCCTATGGATTCGAGGTCGCTGATTACGATGCGCCTATTTTCCAGACGATCGGACGACTATTAACGAAGTTACGGGTGATCATATCCGAAAAAATCAAAGACGAAAAAACGGACTTTCCGACCTGACATCCTATGAATTCGAGGTCGCTGATTACGATGCGCCTATTTTCGAGACGATCGGACGACTATTAACGAAGATACGGGCGATCATATCCGAAAAAATCAAAGTCAAAAAACGGACTTTCCGACCTGCCATCCTATGGATTCGAAGTCGCTGATTACGATGCGCCTATTTTCGAGACGATCGGACGACTATTAACGAAGATACGGGCGATCATATCCGAAAAAATCATAGTCGAAAAAACGGACTTTCCGACTTGCCCTCCTATGGATTCGAGTTCGCTGATTACGATGCGCCTATTTTCCAGACGATCTGACGACTATTAACGAAGTTACGGGCCATCATATCCGGAAAAAACGAAGTCGAAAAAACGGACTTTCCGACCTGCCATCCTATGAATTCGAGGTCGCTGATTACGATGCGCCTATTTTCGAGACGATCGGACGACTATTAACGAAGATACGGGCGATCATATCCGAAAAAATCATAGTCGAAAAAACGGACTTTCCGACATGGTATCCTATGGATTCGAGGTCGCTGATTACGATGCGCCTATTTTCAAGACGATCGGACGACTATTAACGAAGATACGGGCGATCATATCCGAAAAAATCATAGTCGAAAAAACGGACTTTCCGACATGCCATCCTATGGATTCGAGGTCGCTGATTACGATGCGCCTATTTTCCAGACGATCGGACGACTATTAACGAAGTTACGGGCGATCATATCCGAAAAAATCAAAGACGAAAAAACGGACTTTCCGACCTGACATCCTATGGATTCGAGGTCGCTGATTACGATGCACCTATTTTCAAGACGATCGGACGACTATTAACGAAGATACGGGCAATCATATCCGGAAAAATCATAGTCGAAAAAACGGACTTTCCGACCTGCCATCCTATGAATTCGAGGTCGCTGATTACGATGCGCCTATTTTCGAGACGATCGGACGACTATTAACGAAGATACGGGCGATCATATCCGAAAAAATCGAAGTCAAAAAACGGACTTTCCGACATGCCATCCTATGGATTCGAGGTCGCTGATTACGATGCGCCTATTTCCCAGACGATCGGACGACTATTAACGAAGTTACGGGCGATCATATCCGAAAAAATCAAAGACGAAAACACGGACTTTCCGACCTGACATCCTATGGATTCGAGGTCGCTGATTACGATGCGCCTATTTTCGAAACGATCGGACGACTATTAACGAAGATACGGGCGATCATATCCGAAAAAATCAAAGACGAAAAAACGGACTTTCCGACCTGACATCCTATGGATTCGAGGTCGCTGATTACGATGCGCCTATTTTCGAAACGATCGGACGACTATTAACGAAGATACGGGCGATCATATCCGAAAAAATCATAGTCGAAAAAACGGAATTTCCGACCTGCCATCCTATGGATTCGAGGTCGCTGATTACGATGCGCCTATTTTCGAGACGATCGGACGACTATTAACGAAGATACGGGCGATCATATCCGAAAAAATCAAAGTCAATTAACGGACTGTCCGACCTGACATCCTATGGATTCGAGGTCGCTGATTACGATGCGCCTATTTTCCAGACGATCGGACGACTATTAACGAAGTTACGGGTGATCATATCCGAAAAAATCAAAGACGAAAAAACGGACTTTCCGACCTGACATCCTATGAATTCGAGGTCGCTGATTACGATGCGCCTATTTTCGAGACGATCGGACGACTATTAACGAAGATACGGGCGATCATATCCGAAAAAATCAAAGTCAAAAAACGGACTTTCCGACCTGCCATCCTATGGATTCGAAGTCGCTGATTACGATGCGCCTATTTTCGAGACGATCGGACGACTATTAACGAAGATACGGGCGATCATATCCGAAAAAATCATAGTCGAAAAAACGGACTTTCCGTCTTGCCCTCCTATGGATTCGAGTTCGCTGATTACGATGCGCCTATTTTCCAGACGATCTGACGATTATTAACGAAGTTACGGGCCATCATATCCGGAAAAAACGAAGTCGAAAAAACGGACTTTCCGACCTGCCATCCTATGAATTCGAGGTCGCTGATTACGATGCGCCTATTTTCGAGACGATCGGACGACTATTAACGAAGATACGGGCGATCATATCCGAAAAAAACATAGTCGAAAAAACGGACTTTCCGACATGGTATCCTATGGATTCGAGGTCGCTGATTACGATGCGCCTATTTTCGAGACGATCGGACGACTATTAACGGAGATACGGGCGATCATATCCGAAAAAATCAAAGTCAAAAAACTGACTGTCCGACCTGACATCCTATGGATTCGAGGTCGCTGATTACGATGCACCTATTTTCGAGACGATCGGACGACTATTAACGAAGATACGGGCAATCATATCCGGAAAAATCATAGTCGAAAAAACGGACTTTCCGACCTGCCATCCTATGAATTCGAGGTCGCTGATTACGATGCGCCTATTTTCGAGACGATCGGACGACTATTAACGAAGATACGGGCGATCATATCCGAAAAAATCGAAGTCAAAAAACGGACTTTCCGACATGCCATCCTATGGATTCGAGGTCGCTGATTACGATGCGCCTATTTTCCAGACGATCGGACGACTATTAACGAAGTTACGGGCGATCATATCCGAAAAAATCAAAGACGAAAACACGGACTTTCCGACCTGACATCCTATGGATTCGAGGTCGCTGATTACGATGCGCCTATTTTCGAAACGATCGGACGACTATTAACGAAGATACGGGCGATCATATCCGAAAAAATCATAGTCGAAAAAACGGAATTTCCGACCTGCCATCCTATGGATTCGAGGTCGCTGATTACGATGCGCCTATTTTCGAGACGATCGGACGACTATTAACGAAGATACGGGCGATCATATCCGAAAAAATCAAAGTCAATTAACGGACTGTCCGACCTGACATCCTATGAATTCCAGGTCGCTGATTACGATGCGCCTATTTTCGAGACGATCGGACGACTATTAACGAAGATACGGGCGATCATATCCGAAAAAATCATAGTCGAAAAAACGGACTTTCCGACATGCCATCCTATGGATTCGAGGTCGCTGATTACGATGCGCCTATTTTCCAGACGATCGGACGACTATTAACGAAGTTACGGGCGATCATATCCGAAAAAATCAAAGACGAAAAAACGGACTTTCCGACCTGACATCTTATGGATTCGAGGTCGCTGATTACGATGCACCTATTTTCAAGACGATCGGACGACTATTAACGAAGATACGGGCAATCATATCCGGAAAAATCATAGTCGAAAAAACGGACTTTCCGACCTGCCATCCTATGAATTCGAGGTCGCTGATTACGATGCGCCTATTTTCGAAACGATCGGACGAATAGTAACGAAGATACGGGCGATCATATCCGAAAAAATCATAGTCGAAAAAACGGACTTTCCGACCTGCCATCCTATGGATTCGAGGTAGCTGATTACGATGCGCCTATTTTCGAGACGGTCGGACGACTATTAACGAAGATACGGGCCATCATATCCGGAAAAAACGAAGTCGAAAAAACGGAGTTTCCGACCTGCCATCCTATGGATTCGAGGTCGCTGATTACGATGCGCCTATTTTCGAGACGATCGGACGACTATTAACGAAGATACGGGCGATCATATCCGGAAAAATCATAGTCGAAAAAACGGACTTTCCGACCTGCCATCCTATGGATTCGAGGTAGCTGATTACGATGCGCCTATTTTCGAGACGGTCGGACGACTATTAACGAAGATACGGGCCATCATATCCGGAAAAAACGAAGTCAAAAAAACGGAGTTTCCGACCTGCCATCCTATGGATTCGAGGTCGCTGATTACGATGCGCCTATTTTCGAAACGATCGGACGACTATTAACGAAGATACGGGCGATCATATCCGAAAAAATCATAGTCGAAAAAACGGATTTTCCGACCTGCCATCCTATGGATTCGAGGTCGCTGATTACGATGCGCCTATTTTCGAGACGATCGGACGACTATTAGCGAAGATACGGGCGATCATATCCGAAAAAATCAAAGTCAAAAAACGGACTGTCCGACCTGACATCCTATGGATTCGAGGTCGCTGATTACGATGCGCCTATTTTCCAGACGATCGGACGACTATTAACGAAGATACGGGCCAATAATATCCGTAAAAATCATAGTCGAAAAAACGGACTTTCCGACCTGCCATCCTATGGATTCGAGGTCGCTGATTACGATGCGCCTATTTTCGAGACGATCGGACGACTATTAACGAAGATACGGGCGATCATATCCGAAAAAAACATAGTCGAAAAAACGGACTTTCCGACATGGTATCCTATGGATTCGAGGTCGCTGATTACGATGCGCCTATTTTCGAGACGATCGGACGACTATTAACGGAGATACGGGCGATCATATCCGAAAAAATCAAAGTCAAAAAACTGACTGTCCGACCTGACATCCTATGGATTCGAGGTCGCTGATTACGATGCACCTATTTTCGAGACGATCGGACGACTATTAACGAAGATACGGGCAATCATATCCGGAAAAATCATAGTCGAAAAAACGGACTTTCCGACCTGCCATCCTATGAATTCGAGGTCGCTGATTACGATGCGCCTATTTTCGAGACGATCGGACGACTATTAACGAAGATACGGGCGATCATATCCGAAAAAATCGAAGTCAAAAAACGGACTTTCCGACATGCCATCCTATGGATTCGAGGTCGCTGATTACGATGCGCCTATTTTCCAGACGATCGGACGACTATTAACGAAGTTACGGGCGATCATATCCGAAAAAATCAAAGACGAAAACACGGACTTTCCGACCTGACATCCTATGGATTCGAGGTCGCTGATTACGATGCGCCTATTTTCGAAACGATCGGACGACTATTAACGAAGATACGGGCGATCATATCCGAAAAAATCATAGTCGAAAAAACGGAATTTCCGACCTGCCATCCTATGGATTCGAGGTCGCTGATTACGATGCGCCTATTTTCGAGACGATCGGACGACTATTAACGAAGATACGGGCGATCATATCCGAAAAAATCAAAGTCAATTAACGGACTGTCCGACCTGACATCCTATGAATTCCAGGTCGCTGATTACGATGCGCCTATTTTCGAGACGATCGGACGACTATTAACGAAGATACGGGCGATCATATCCGAAAAAATCATAGTCGAAAAAACGGACTTTCCGACATGCCATCCTATGGATTCGAGGTCGCTGATTACGATGCGCCTATTTTCCAGACGATCGGACGACTATTAACGAAGTTACGGGCGATCATATCCGAAAAAATCAAAGACGAAAAAACGGACTTTCCGACCTGACATCTTATGGATTCGAGGTCGCTGATTACGATGCACCTATTTTCAAGACGATCGGACGACTATTAACGAAGATACGGGCAATCATATCCGGAAAAATCATAGTCGAAAAAACGGACTTTCCGACCTGCCATCCTATGAATTCGAGGTCGCTGATTACGATGCGCCTATTTTCGAAACGATCGGACGAATAGTAACGAAGATACGGGCGATCATATCCGAAAAAATCATAGTCGAAAAAACGGACTTTCCGACCTGCCATCCTATGGATTCGAGGTAGCTGATTACGATGCGCCTATTTTCGAGACGGTCGGACGACTATTAACGAAGATACGGGCCATCATATCCGGAAAAAACGAAGTCGAAAAAACGGAGTTTCCGACCTGCCATCCTATGGATTCGAGGTCGCTGATTACGATGCGCCTATTTTCGAAACGATCGGACGACTATTAACGAAGATACGGGCGATCATATCCGAAAAAATCATAGTCGAAAAAACGGACTTTCCGACCTGCCATCCTATGGATTCGAGGTCGCTGATTACGATGCGCCTATTTTCGAGACGATCGGACGACTATTAACGAAGATACGGGTGATCATATCCGAAAAAATCAAAGTCAAAAAACGGACTTTCCGACCTGCCATCCTATGGATTCGAGGTCGCTGATTACGATGCGCCTATTTTCGAGACGGTCGGACGACTATTAACGAAGATACGGGCCATCATATCCGGAAAAAACGAAGTCGAAAAAACGGAGTTTCCGACCTGCCATCCTATGGATTCGAAGTCGCTGATTACGATGCGCCTATTTTCGAGACGATCGGACGACTATTAACGAAGATACGGGCGATCATATCCGAAAAAATCATAGTCGAAAAAACGGACTTTCCGACTTGCCCTCCTATGGATTCGAGTTCGCTGATTACGATGCGCCTATTTTCCAGACGATCTGACGACTATTAACGAAGTTACGGGCCATCATATCCGGAAAAAACGAAGTCGAAAAAACGGACTTTCCGACCTGCCATCCTATGAATTCGAGGTCGCTGATTACGATGCGCCTATTTTCGAGACGATCGGACGACTATTAACGAAGATACGGGCGATCATATCCGAAAAAATCAAAGTCAAAAAACGGACTTTCCGACCTACCATCCTATGAATTCGAGGTCGCTGATTACGATGCGCCTATTTTCGAGACGATCGGACGACTATTAACGAAGATACGGGCGATCATATCCGAAAAAATCAAAGTCAAAAAACGGACTTTCCGACCTGCCATCCTATGGATTCGAGGTCGCTGATTACGATGCGCCTATTTTCCAGACGATCGGACGACTATTAACGAAGATACGGGCGATCATATCCGAAAAAATCATAGTCGAAAAAACGGACTTTCCGACATGCCATCCTATGGATTCGAGGTCGCTGATTACGATGCGCCTATTTTCGAGACGATCGGACGACTATTAACGAAGTTACGGGCGATCATATCCGAAAAAATCAAAGACGAAAAAACGGACTTTCCGACCTGACATCCTATGGATTCGAGGTCGCTGATTACGATGCACCTATTTTCAAGACGATCGGACGACTATTAACGAAGATACGGGCAATCATATCCGGAAAAATCATAGTCGAAAAAACGGAGTTTCCGACCTGCCATCCTATGAATTCGAGGTCGCTGATTACGATGCGCCTATTTTCGAGACGATCGGACGACTATTAACGAAGATACGGGCGATCATATCCGAAAAAATCAAAGTCAAAAAACGGACTGTCCGACCTGACATCCTATGGATTCGAGGTCGCTGATTACGATGCGCCTATTTTCCAGACGATCGGACGACTATTAACGAAGTTACGGGTGATCATATCCGAAAAAATCAAAGACGAAAAACCGGACTTTCCGACCTGACATTCTATGGATTCGAGGTCGCTGATTACGATGGGCCTATTTTCAAGACGATCGGACGACTATTAACGAAGATACGGGCCATCATATCCGGAAAAAACGAAGTCGAACAAACGGACTTTCCGACATGCCATCCTATGGATTCGAGGTCGCTGATTACGATGCGCCTATTTTCGAGACGATCGGACGACTATTAACGAAGTTACGGGCGATCATATCCGAAAAAATCAAAGACGAAAAAACGGACTTTCCGACCTGACATCCTATGGATTCGAGGTCGCTGATTACGATGCGCCTATTTTCAAGACGATCGGACGACTATTAACGAAGATACGGGCCAATCATATCCGGAAAAATCATAGTCGAAAAAACGGACTTTCCGACCTGCCATCCTATGGATTCGAGGTCGCTGATTACGATGCGCCTATTTTCGAGACGATCGGACGACTATTAACGAAGATACGGGCGATCATATCCGAAAAAATTATAGTCGAAAAAACGGACTTTCCGACATGCCATCCTATGGATTCGAGGTCGCTGATTACGATGCGCCTATTTTCGAGACGATCGGACGACTATTAACGAAGATACGGGCGATCATATCCGAAAAAATCAAAGTCAAAAAACGGACTGTCCGACCTGACATCCTATGGATTCGAGGTCGCTGATTACGATGCGCCTATTTTCGAGACGGTCGGACGACTATTAACGAAGATACGGGCCATCATATCCGGAACAAACGAAGTCGAAAAAACGGACTTTCCGACCTGCCGTCCTATGAATTCGAGGTCGCTGATTGCGATGCGCCTATTTTCGAAACGATCGGACGACTATTAACGAAGATACGGGCGATCATATCCGAAAAAATCATAGTCGAAAAAACGGACTTTCCGACCTGCCATCCTATGGATTCGAGGTCGCTGATTACGATGCGCCTATTTTCGAGACGATCGGACGACTATTAACGAAGATACGGGCGATCATATCCGGAAAAATCATAGTCGAAAAAACGGACTTTCCGACCTGCCATCCTATGGATTCGAGGTAGCTGATTACGATGCGCCTATTTTCGAGACGATCGGACGACTATTAACGAAGATACGGGCGATCATATACGAAAAAATCATAGTCGAAAAAACGGACTTTCCGACATGGTATCCTATGGATTCGAGGTCGCTGATTACGATGCGCCTATTTTCAAGACGATCGGACGACTATTAACGAAGATACGGGCCATCATATCCGGAAAAATCATAGTCGAAAAAACGGACTTTCCGGCCTGCCATCCTATGGATTCGAGGCCGATGATTACGATGCGCCTATTTTCGAGACGATCGGAC
Source organism: Cryptocephalus primarius (assembly GCA_963576515.1). Lineage (NCBI taxonomy): Eukaryota > Metazoa > Arthropoda > Insecta > Coleoptera > Chrysomelidae > Cryptocephalus > Cryptocephalus primarius. The sequence continues at coordinate 976,129 of OY754939.1, read as the reverse complement.
GACTATTAACGAAGATACGGGCGATCATATCCGAAAAAATCATAGTCGAAAAAACGGACTTTCCGACTTGCCCTCCTATGGATTCGAGTTCGCTGATTACGATGCGCCTATTTTCCAGACGATCTGACGACTATTAACGAAGTTACGGGCCATCATATCCGGAAAAAACGAAGTCGAAGAAACGGACTTTCCGACCTGCCATCCTATGAATTCGAGGTCGCTGATTACGATGCGCCTATTTTCGAGACGATCGGACGACTATTAACGAAGATACGGGCGATCATATCCGAAAAAATCAAAGTCAAAAAACGGACTTTCCGACCTGCCATCCTATGGATTCGAAGTCGCTGATTACGATGCGCCTATTTTCGAGACGATCGGACGACTATAAACGAAGATACGGGCGATCATATCCGAAAAAATCAAAGTCAAAAAACTGACTGTCCGACCTGACATCCTATGGATTCGAGGTCGCTGATTACGATGCGCCTATTTTCCAGACGATCGGACGACTATTAACGAAGATACGGGCGATCATATCCGAAAAAATCATAGTCGAAAAAACGGACTTTCCGACATGCCATCCTATGGATTCGAGGTCGCTGATTACGATGCGCCTATTTTCCAGACGATCGGACGACTATTAACGAAGTTACGGGCGATCATATCCGAAAAAATCAAAGACGAAAAAACGGACTTTCCGACCTGACATCCTATGGATTCGAGGTCGCTGATTACGATGCACCTATTTTCAAGACGATCGGACGACTATTAACGAAGATACGGGCAATCATATCCGGAAAAATCATAGTCGAAAAAACGGACTTTCCGACCTGCCATCCTATGAATTCCAGGTCGCTGATTACGATGCGCCTATTTTCGAGACGATCGGACGACTATTAACGAAGATACGGGCGATCATATCCGAAAAAATCATAGTCGAAAAAACGGACTTTCCGACATGCCATCCTATGGATTCGAGGTCGCTGATTACGATGCGCCTATTTTCCAGACGATCGGACGACTATTAACGAAGTTACGGGCGATCATATCCGAAAAAATCAAAGACGAAAAAACGGACTTTCCGACCTGACATCTTATGGATTCGAGGTCGCTGATTACGATGCACCTATTTTCAAGACGATCGGACGACTATTAACGAAGATACGGGCAATCATATCCGGAAAAATCATAGTCGAAAAAACGGACTTTCCGACCTGCCATCCTATGAATTCGAGGTCGCTGATTACGATGCGCCTATTTTCGAAACGATCGGACGAATAGTAACGAAGATACGGGCGATCATATCCGAAAAAATCATAGTCGAAAAAACGGACTTTCCGACCTGCCATCCTATGGATTCGAGGTAGCTGATTACGATGCGCCTATTTTCGAGACGGTCGGACGACTATTAACGAAGATACGGGCCATCATATCCGGAAAAAACGAAGTCGAAAAAACGGAGTTTCCGACCTGCCATCCTATGGATTCGAGGTCGCTGATTACGATGCGCCTATTTTCGAGACGATCGGACGACTATTAACGAAGATACGGGCGATCATATCCGGAAAAATCATAGTCGAAAAAACGGACTTTCCGACCTGCCATCCTATGGATTCGAGGTAGCTGATTACGATGCGCCTATTTTCGAGACGGTCGGACGACTATTAACGAAGATACGGGCCATCATATCCGGAAAAAACGAAGTCAAAAAAACGGAGTTTCCGACCTGCCATCCTATGGATTCGAGGTCGCTGATTACGATGCGCCTATTTTCGAAACGATCGGACGACTATTAACGAAGATACGGGCGATCATATCCGAAAAAATCATAGTCGAAAAAACGGACTTTCCGACCTGCCATCCTATGGATTCGAGGTCGCTGATTACGATGCGCCTATTTTCGAGACGATCGGACGACTATTAGCGAAGATACGGGCGATCATATCCGAAAAAATCAAAGTCAAAAAACGGACTGTCCGACCTGACATCCTATGGATTCGAGGTCGCTGATTACGATGCGCCTATTTTCCAGACGATCGGACGACTATTAACGAAGATACGGGCCAATAATATCCGTAAAAATCATAGTCGAAAAAACGGACTTTCCGACCTGCCATCCTATGGATTCGAGGTCGCTGATTACGATGCGCCTATTTTCGAGACGATCGGACGACTATTAACGAAGATACGGGCGATCATATCCGAAAAAATTGTAGTCGAAAAAACGGACTTTCCGACATGCCATCCTATGGATTCGAGGTCGCTGATTACGATGCGCCTATTTTCGAGACGATCGGACGACTATTAACGAAGATACGGGCGATCATATCCGAAAAAATCATAGTCGAAAAAACTGACATTCCGACCTGCCATACTATGAATTCGAGGTCGCTGATTACGATGCGCCTATTTTCGAGACGATCGGACCACTATTAACGAAGATACGGGCGATCATATCCGAAAAAATCATAGTCGAAAAAACGGACTTTCCGACTTGCCCTCCTATGGATTCGAGTTCGCTGATTACGATGCGCCTATTTTCCAGACGATCGGACGACTATTAACGAAGTTACGGGCCATCATATCCGGAAAAATCAAAGACGAAAAAACGGACTTTCCGACCTGACACCCTATGGATTCGAGGTCGCTGATTACGATGCGCCTATTTTCGAGACGGTCGGACGACTATTAACGAAGATACGGGCCATCATATCCGAAAAAATCAAAGACGAAAAAACGGACTTTCCGACCTGACATCCTATGGATTCGAGGTCGCTGATTACGATGCACCTATTTTCAAGACGATCGGACGACTATTAACGAAGATACGGGCAATCATATCCGGAAAAATCATTGTCGAAAAAACGGACTTTCCGACCTGCCATCCTATGAATTCCAGGTCGCTGATTACGATGCGCCTATTTTCGAGACGATCGGACGACTATTAACGAAGATACGGGCGATCATATCCGAAAAAATCATAGTCGAAAAAACGGACTTTCCGACATGCCATCCTATGGATTCGAGGTCGCTGATTACGATGCGCCTATTTTCCAGACGATCGGACGACTATTAACGAAGTTACGGGCGATCATATCCGAAAAAATCAAAGACGAAAAAACGGACTTTCCGACCTGACATCTTATGGATTCGAGGTCGCTGATTACGATGCACCTATTTTCAAGACGATCGGACGACTATTAACGAAGATACGGGCAATCATATCCGGAAAAATCATAGTCGAAAAAACGGACTTTCCGACCTGCCATCCTATGAATTCGAGGTCGCTGATTACGATGCGCCTATTTTCGAAACGATCGGACGAATAGTAACGAAGATACGGGCGATCATATCCGAAAAAATCATAGTCGAAAAAACGGACTTTCCGACCTGCCATCCTATGGATTCGAGGTAGCTGATTACGATGCGCCTATTTTCGAGACGGTCGGACGACTATTAACGAAGATACGGGCCATCATATCCGGAAAAAACGAAGTCGAAAAAACGGAGTTTCCGACCTGCCATCCTATGGATTCGAGGTCGCTGATTACGATGCGCCTATTTTCGAGACGATCGGACGACTATTAACGAAGATACGGGCGATCATATCCGGAAAAATCATAGTCGAAAAAACGGACTTTCCGACCTGCCATCCTATGGATTCGAGGTAGCTGATTACGATGCGCCTATTTTCGAGACGGTCGGACGACTATTAACGAAGATACGGGCCATCATATCCGGAAAAAACGAAGTCAAAAAAACGGAGTTTCCGACCTGCCATCCTATGGATTCGAGGTCGCTGATTACGATGCGCCTATTTTCGAAACGATCGGACGACTATTAACGAAGATACGGGCGATCATATCCGAAAAAATCATAGTCGAAAAAACGGACTTTCCGACCTGCCATCCTATGGATTCGAGGTCGCTGATTACGATGCGCCTATTTTCGAGACGATCGGACGACTATTAGCGAAGATACGGGCGATCATATCCGAAAAAATCAAAGTCAAAAAACGGACTGTCCGACCTGACATCCTATGGATTCGAGGTCGCTGATTACGATGCGCCTATTTTCCAGACGATCGGACGACTATTAACGAAGATACGGGCCAATAATATCCGTAAAAATCATAGTCGAAAAAACGGACTTTCCGACCTGCCATCCTATGGATTCGAGGTCGCTGATTACGATGCGCCTATTTTCGAGACGATCGGACGACTATTAACGAAGATACGGGCGATCATATCCGAAAAAATTGTAGTCGAAAAAACGGACTTTCCGACATGCCATCCTATGGATTCGAGGTCGCTGATTACGATGCGCCTATTTTCCAGACGATCGGACGACTATTAACGAAGATACGGGCAATCATATCCGAAAAAATCAAAGACGAAAAAACGGACTTTCCGACCTGACATCCTATGGATTCGAGGTCGCTGATTACGATGCGCCTATTTTCCAGACGATCGGACGACTATTAACGAAGATACGGGCGATCATATCCGAAAAAATTATAGTCGAAAAAACGGACTTTCCGACCTGACATCCTATGGATTCGAGGTCGCTGATTACGATGCGCCTATTTTCCAGACGATCGGACGACTATTAACGAAGATACGGGCGATCATATCCGAAAAAATTATAGTCGAAAAAACGGACTTTCCGACCTGACATCCTATGGATTCGAGGTCGCTGATTACGATGCGCCTATTTTCCAGACGATCGGACGACTATTAACGAAGATACGGGCGATCATATCCGAAAAAATCAAAGACGAAAAAACGGACTTTCCGACCTGACATCCTATGGATTCGAGGTCGCTGATTACGATGCGCCTATTTTCAAGACGATCGGACGACTATTAACGAAGATACGGGCGATCATATCCGAAAAAATCAAAGACGAAAAAACGGACTTTCCGACTTGCCCTCCTATGGATTCGAGTTCGCTGATTACGATGCGCCTATTTTCCAGACGATCGGACGACTATTAACGAAGTTACGGGCCATCATATCCGGAAAAATCAAAGACGAAAAAACGGACTTTCCGACCTGACACCCTATGGATTCGAGGTCGCTGATTACGATGCGCCTATTTTCGAGACGGTCGGACGACTATTAACGAAGATACGGGCCATCATATCCGGAAAAAACGAAGTCGAAAAAACGGAGTTTCCGACCTGCCATCCTATGGATTCGAGGTCGCTGATTACGATGCGCCTATTTTCGAAACGATCGGACGACTATTAACGAAGATACGGGCGATCATATCCGAAAAAATCATAGTCGAAAAAACGGACTTTCCGACCTTCCATCCTATGGATTCGAGGTCGCTGATTACGATGCGCCTATTTTCGAGACGATCGGACGACTATTAACGAAGATACGGGTGATCATATCCGAAAAAATCAAAGTCAAAAAACGGACTGTCCGACCTGACATCCTATGGATTCGAGGTCGCTGATTACGATGCGCCTATTTTCAAGACGATCGGACGACTATTAACGAAGTTACGGGCGATCATATCCGGAAAAAACGAAGTCGAAAAAACGGACTTTCCGACCTGCCATCCTATGAATTCGAGGTCGCTGATTACGATGCGCCTATATTCTAGACGATCGGACGACTATTAACGAAGTTACTGGCGATCATATCCGAAAAAATCAAAGACGAAAAAACGGACTTTCCGACCTGACATCCTATGGATTCGAGGTCGCTGATTACGATGCGCCTATTTTCAAGACGATCGGACGACTATTAACGAAGATACGGGCCAATAATATCCGGAAAAATCATAGTCGAAAAAACGGACTTTCCGACATGCCATCCTATGGATTCGAGGTCGCTGATTACGATGCGCCTATTTTCGAGACGATCGGACGACTATTAACGAAGTTACGGGCGATCATATCCGAAAAAATCAATGACGAAAAAACGGACTTTCCGACCTGACATCCTATGGATTCGAGGTCGCTTATTAGGATGCGCCTATTTTCAAGACGATCGGACGACTATTAACGAAGATACGGGCCAATCATATCCGGAAAAATTATAGTCGAAAAAACGGACTTTCCGACCTGCCATCCTATGGATTCGAGGTCGCTGATTACGATGCGCCTATTTTCGAGACGGTCGGACGACTATTAACGAAGATACGGGCCATCATATCCGGAAAAAACGAAGTCAAAAAAACGGAGTTTCCGACCTGCCATCCTATGGATTCGAGGTCGCTGATTACGATGCGCCTATTTTCGAAACGATCGGACGACTATTAACGAAGATACGGGCGATCATATCCGAAAAAATCATAGTCGAAAAAACGGACTTTCCGACCTGCCATCCTATGGATTCGAGGTCGCTGATTACGATGCGCCTATTTTCGAGACGATCGGACGACTATTAGCGAAGATACGGGCGATCATATCCGAAAAAATCAAAGTCAAAAAACGGACTGTCCGACCTGACATCCTATGGATTCGAGGTCGCTGATTACGATGCGCCTATTTTCCAGACGATCGGACGACTATTAACGAAGATACGGGCCAATAATATCCGTAAAAATCATAGTCGAAAAAACGGACTTTCCGACCTGCCATCCTATGGATTCGAGGTCGCTGATTACGATGCGCCTATTTTCGAGACGATCGGACGACTATTAACGAAGATACGGGCGATCATATCCGAAAAAATTGTAGTCGAAAAAACGGACTTTCCGACATGCCATCCTATGGATTCGAGGTCGCTGATTACGATGCGCCTATTTTCCAGACGATCGGACGACTATTAACGAAGATACGGGCAATCATATCCGAAAAAATCAAAGACGAAAAAACGGACTTTCCGACCTGACATCCTATGGATTCGAGGTCGCTGATTACGATGCGCCTATTTTCCAGACGATCGGACGACTATTAACGAAGATACGGGCGATCATATCCGAAAAAATTATAGTCGAAAAAACGGACTTTCCGACCTGACATCCTATGGATTCGAGGTCGCTGATTACGATGCGCCTATTTTCCAGACGATCGGACGACTATTAACGAAGATACGGGCGATCATATCCGAAAAAATTATAGTCGAAAAAACGGACTTTCCGACCTGACATCCTATGGATTCGAGGTCGCTGATTACGATGCGCCTATTTTCCAGACGATCGGACGACTATTAACGAAGATACGGGCGATCATATCCGAAAAAATCAAAGACGAAAAAACGGACTTTCCGACCTGACATCCTATGGATTCGAGGTCGCTGATTACGATGCGCCTATTTTCAAGACGATCGGACGACTATTAACGAAGATACGGGCGATCATATCCGAAAAAATCAAAGACGAAAAAACGGACTTTCCGACTTGCCCTCCTATGGATTCGAGTTCGCTGATTACGATGCGCCTATTTTCCAGACGATCGGACGACTATTAACGAAGTTACGGGCCATCATATCCGGAAAAATCAAAGACGAAAAAACGGACTTTCCGACCTGACACCCTATGGATTCGAGGTCGCTGATTACGATGCGCCTATTTTCGAGACGGTCGGACGACTATTAACGAAGATACGGGCCATCATATCCGGAAAAAACGAAGTCGAAAAAACGGAGTTTCCGACCTGCCATCCTATGGATTCGAGGTCGCTGATTACGATGCGCCTATTTTCGAAACGATCGGACGACTATTAACGAAGATACGGGCGATCATATCCGAAAAAATCATAGTCGAAAAAACGGACTTTCCGACCTTCCATCCTATGGATTCGAGGTCGCTGATTACGATGCGCCTATTTTCGAGACGATCGGACGACTATTAACGAAGATACGGGTGATCATATCCGAAAAAATCAAAGTCAAAAAACGGACTGTCCGACCTGACATCCTATGGATTCGAGGTCGCTGATTACGATGCGCCTATTTTCAAGACGATCGGACGACTATTAACGAAGTTACGGGCGATCATATCCGGAAAAAACGAAGTCGAAAAAACGGACTTTCCGACCTGCCATCCTATGAATTCGAGGTCGCTGATTACGATGCGCCTATATTCTAGACGATCGGACGACTATTAACGAAGTTACTGGCGATCATATCCGAAAAAATCAAAGACGAAAAAACGGACTTTCCGACCTGACATCCTATGGATTCGAGGTCGCTGATTACGATGCGCCTATTTTCAAGACGATCGGACGACTATTAACGAAGATACGGGCCAATAATATCCGGAAAAATCATAGTCGAAAAAACGGACTTTCCGACATGCCATCCTATGGATTCGAGGTCGCTGATTACGATGCGCCTATTTTCGAGACGATCGGACGACTATTAACGAAGTTACGGGCGATCATATCCGAAAAAATCAATGACGAAAAAACGGACTTTCCGACCTGACATCCTATGGATTCGAGGTCGCTTATTAGGATGCGCCTATTTTCAAGACGATCGGACGACTATTAACGAAGATACGGGCCAATCATATCCGGAAAAATTATAGTCGAAAAAACGGACTTTCCGACCTGCCATCCTATGGATTCGAGGTCGCTGATTACGATGCGCCTATTTTCGAGACGATCGGACGACTATTAACGAAGATACGGGCGATCATATCCGAAAAAATTATAGTCGAAAAAACGGACTTTCCGACATGCCATCCTATGGATTCGAGGTCGCTGATTACGATGCGCCTATTTTCAAGACGATCGGACGACTATTAACGAAGATACGGGCCAATCATATCCGGAAAAATCATAGTCGAAAAAACGGACTTTCCGACCTGCCATCCTATGGATTCGAGGTCGCTGATTACGATGCGCCTATTTTCGAGACGATCGGACGACTATTAACGAAGATACGGGCGATCATATCCGAAAAAATTATAGTCGAAAAAACGGACTTTCCGACATGCCATCCTATGGATTCGAGGTCGCTGATTACGATGCGCCTATTTTCGAGAAGATCGGACGACTATTAACGAAGATACGGGCGATCATATCCGAAAAAATCAAAGTCAAAAAACGGACTGTCCGACCTGACATCCTATGGATTCGAGGTCGCTGATTACGATGCGCCTATTTTCGAGACGGTCGGACGACTATTAACGAAGATACGGGCCATCATATCCGGAACAAACGAAGTCGAAAAAACGGACTTTCCGACCTGCCGTCCTATGAATTCGAGGTCGCTGATTGCGATGCGCCTATTTTCGAAACGATCGGACGACTATTAACGAAGATACGGGCGATCATATCCGAAAAAATCATAGTCGAAAAAACGGACTTTCCGACCTGCCATCCTATGGATTCGAGGTCGCTGATTACGATGCGCCTATTTTCGAGACGATCGGACGACTATTAACGAAGATACGGGCGATCATATCCGGAAAAATCATAGTCGAAAAAACGGACTTTCCGACCTGCCATCCTATGGATTCGAGGTAGCTGATTACGATGCGCCTATTTTCGAGACGATCGGACGACTATTAACGAAGATACGGGCGATCATATCCGGAAAAATCATAGTCGAAAAAACGGACTTTCCGGCCTGCCATCCTATGGATTCGAGGCCGATGATTACGATGCGCCTATTTTCGAGACGATCGGACGACTATTAACGAAGATACGGGCGATCATATCCGAAAAAATCATAGTCGAAAAAACGGACTTTCCGACTTGCCCTCCTATGGATTCGAGTTCGCTGATTACGATGCGCCTATTTTCCAGACGATCTGACGACTATTAACGAAGTTACGGGCCATCATATCCGGAAAAAACGAAGTCGAAGAAACGGACTTTCCGACCTGCCATCCTATGAATTCGAGGTCGCTGATTACGATGCGCCTATTTTCGAGACGATCGGACGACTATTAACGAAGATACGGGCGATCATATCCGAAAAAATCAAAGTCAAAAAACGGACTTTCCGACCTGCCATCCTATGGATTCGAAGTCGCTGATTACGATGCGCCTATTTTCGAGACGATCGGACGACTATAAACGAAGATACGGGCGATCATATCCGAAAAAATCAAAGTCAAAAAACTGACTGTCCGACCTGACATCCTATGGATTCGAGGTCGCTGATTACGATGCGCCTATTTTCCAGACGATCGGACGACTATTAACGAAGATACGGGCGATCATATCCGAAAAAATCATAGTCGAAAAAACGGACTTTCCGACATGCCATCCTATGGATTCGAGGTCGCTGATTACGATGCGCCTATTTTCCAGACGATCGGACGACTATTAACGAAGTTACGGGCGATCATATCCGAAAAAATCAAAGACGAAAAAACGGACTTTCCGACCTGACATCCTATGGATTCGAGGTCGCTGATTACGATGCACCTATTTTCAAGACGATCGGACGACTATTAACGAAGATACGGGCAATCATATCCGGAAAAATCATAGTCGAAAAAACGGACTTTCCGACCTGCCATCCTATGAATTCCAGGTCGCTGATTACGATGCGCCTATTTTCGAGACGATCGGACGACTATTAACGAAGATACGGGCGATCATATCCGAAAAAATCATAGTCGAAAAAACGGACTTTCCGACATGCCATCCTATGGATTCGAGGTCGCTGATTACGATGCGCCTATTTTCCAGACGATCGGACGACTATTAACGAAGTTACGGGCGATCATATCCGAAAAAATCAAAGACGAAAAAACGGACTTTCCGACCTGACATCTTATGGATTCGAGGTCGCTTATTACGATGCACCTATTTTCAAGACGATCGGACGACTATTAACGAAGATACGGGCAATCATATCCGGAAAAATCATAGTCGAAAAAACGGACTTTCCGACCTGCCATCCTATGAATTCGAGGTCGCTGATTACGATGCGCCTATTTTCGAAACGATCGGACGAATAGTAACGAAGATACGGGCGATCATATCCGAAAAAATCATAGTCGAAAAAACGGACTTTCCGACCTGCCATCCTATGGATTCGAGGTAGCTGATTACGATGCGCCTATTTTCGAGACGGTCGGACGACTATTAACGAAGATACGGGCCATCATATCCGGAAAAAACGAAGTCAAAAAAACGGAGTTTCCGACCTGCCATCCTATGGATTCGAGGTCGCTGATTACGATGCGCCTATTTTCGAAACGATCGGACGACTATTAACGAAGATACGGGCGATCATATCCGAAAAAATCATAGTCGAAAAAACGGAGTTTCCGACCTGCCATCCTATGGATTCGAGGTCGCTGATTACGATGCGCCTATTTTCGAGACGATCGGACGACTATTAACGAAGATACGGGCGATCATATCCGGAAAAATCATAGTCGAAAAAACGGACTTTCCGACCTGCCATCCTATGGATTCGAGGTAGCTGATTACGATGCGCCTATTTTCGAGACGGTCGGACGACTATTAACGAAGATACGGGCCATCATATCCGGAAAAAACGAAGTCAAAAAAACGGAGTTTCCGACCTGCCATCCTATGGATTCGAGGTCGCTGATTACGATGCGCCTATTTTCGAAACGATCGGACGACTATTAACGAAGATACGGGCGATCATATCCGAAAAAATCATAGTCGAAAAAACGGACTTTCCGACCTGCCATCCTATGGATTCGAGGTCGCTGATTACGATGCGCCTATTTTCGAGACGATCGGACGACTATTAGCGAAGATACGGGCGATCATATCCGAAAAAATCAAAGTCAAAAAACGGACTGTCCGACCTGACATCCTATGGATTCGAGGTCGCTGATTACGATGCGCCTATTTTCCAGACGATCGGACGACTATTAACGAAGATACGGGCCAATAATATCCGTAAAAATCATAGTCGAAAAAACGGACTTTCCGACCTGCCATCCTATGGATTCGAGGTCGCTGATTACGATGCGCCTATTTTCGAGACGATCGGACGACTATTAACGAAGATACGGGCGATCATATCCGAAAAAATTGTAGTCGAAAAAACGGACTTTCCGACATGCCATCCTATGGATTCGAGGTCGCTGATTACGATGCGCCTATTTTCGAGACGATCGGACGACTATTAACGAAGATACGGGCGATCATATCCGAAAAAATCATAGTCGAAAAAACTGACATTCCGACCTGCCATACTATGAATTCGAGGTCGCTGATTACGATGCGCCTATTTTCGAGACGATCGGACCACTATTAACGAAGATACGGGCGATCATATCCGAAAAAATCATAGTCGAAAAAACGGACTTTCCGACTTGCCCTCCTATGGATTCGAGTTCGCTGATTACGATGCGCCTATTTTCCAGACGATCGGACGACTATTAACGAAGTTACGGGCCATCATATCCGGAAAAATCAAAGACGAAAAAACGGACTTTCCGACCTGACACCCTATGGATTCGAGGTCGCTGATTACGATGCGCCTATTTTCGAGACGGTCGGACGACTATTAACGAAGATACGGGCCATCATATCCGGAAAAAACGAAGTCGAAAAAACGGAGTTTCCGACCTGCCATCCTATGGATTCGAGGTCGCTGATTACGATGCGCCTATTTTCGAAACGATCGGACGACTATTAACGAAGATACGGGCGATCATATCCGAAAAAATCATAGTCGAAAAAACGGACTTTCCGACCTGCCATCCTATGGATTCGAGGTCGCTGATTACGATGCGCCTATTTTCGAGACGATCGGACGACTATTAACGAAGATACGGGTGATCATATCCGAAAAAATCAAAGTCAAAAAACGGACTGTCCGACCTGACATCCTATGGATTCGAGGTCGCTGATTACGATGCGCCTATTTTCCAGACGATCGGACGACTATTAACGAAGTTACGGGCGATCATACCCGAAAAAATCAAAGACGAAAAAACGGACTTTCCGACCTGACATCCTATGGATTCGAGGTCGCTGATTACGATGCGCCTATTTTCAAGACGATCGGACGACTATTAACGAAGATACGGGCCATCATATCCGGAAAAAACGAAGTCGAAAAAACGGACTTTCCGACCTGCCATCCTATGAATTCGAGGTCGCTGATTACGATGCGCCTATATTCTAGACGATCGGACGACTATTAACGAAGTTACTGGCGATCATATCCGAAAAAATCAAAGACGAAAAAACGGACTTTCCGACCTGACATCCTATGGATTCGAGGTCGCTGATTACGATGCGCCTATTTTCAAGACGATCGGACGACTATTAACGAAGATACGGGCCAATAATATCCGGAAAAATCATAGTCGAAAAAACGGACTTTCCGACATGCCATCCTATGGATTCGAGGTCGCTGATTACGATGCGCCTATTTTCGAGACGATCGGACGACTATTAACGAAGTTACGGGCGATCATATCCGAAAAAATCAATGACGAAAAAACGGACTTTCCGACCTGACATCCTATGGATTCGAGGTCGCTTATTAGGATGCGCCTATTTTCAAGACGATCGGACGACTATTAACGAAGATACGGGCCAATCATATCCGGAAAAATTATAGTCGAAAAAACGGACTTTCCGACCTGCCATCCTATGGATTCGAGGTCGCTGATTACGATGCGCCTATTTTCGAGACGATCGGACGACTATTAACGAAGATACGGGCGATCATATCCGAAAAAATTATAGTCGAAAAAACGGACTTTCCGACATGCCATCCTATGGATTCGAGGTCGCTGATTACGATGCGCCTATTTTCGAGACGATCGGACGACTATTAACGAAGATACGGGCGATCATATCCGAAAAAATCATAGTCGAAAAAACGGACTTTCCGACATGCCATCCTATGGATTCGAGGTCGCTGATTACGATGCGCCTATTTTCCAGACGATCGGACGACTATTAACGAAGTTACGGGCGATCATATCCGAAAAAATCAAAGACGAAAAAACGGACTTTCCGACCTGACATCTTATGGATTCGAGGTCGCTGATTACGATGCACCTATTTTCAAGACGATCGGACGACTATTAACGAAGATACGGGCAATCATATCCGGAAAAATCATAGTCGAAAAAACGGACTTTCCGACCTGCCATCCTATGAATTCGAGGTCGCTGATTACGATGCGCCTATTTTCGAAACGATCGGACGAATAGTAACGAAGATACGGGCGATCATATCCGAAAAAATCATAGTCGAAAAAACGGACTTTCCGACCTGCCATCCTATGGATTCGAGGTAGCTGATTACGATGCGCCTATTTTCGAGACGGTCGGACGACTATTAACGAAGATACGGGCCATCATATCCGGAAAAAACGAAGTCAAAAAAACGGAGTTTCCGACCTGCCATCCTATGGATTCGAGGTCGCTGATTACGATGCGCCTATTTTCGAAACGATCGGACGACTATTAACGAAGATACGGGCGATCATATCCGAAAAAATCATAGTCGAAAAAACGGAGTTTCCGACCTGCCATCCTATGGATTCGAGGTCGCTGATTACGATGCGCCTATTTTCGAGACGATCGGACGACTATTAACGAAGATACGGGCGATCATATCCGGAAAAATCATAGTCGAAAAAACGGACTTTCCGACCTGCCATCCTATGGATTCGAGGTAGCTGATTACGATGCGCCTATTTTCGAGACGGTCGGACGACTATTAACGAAGATACGGGCCATCATATCCGGAAAAAACGAAGTCAAAAAAACGGAGTTTCCGACCTGCCATCCTATGGATTCGAGGTCGCTGATTACGATGCGCCTATTTTCGAAACGATCGGACGACTATTAACGAAGATACGGGCGATCATATCCGAAAAAATCATAGTCGAAAAAACGGACTTTCCGACCTGCCATCCTATGGATTCGAGGTCGCTGATTACGATGCGCCTATTTTCGAGACGATCGGACGACTATTAGCGAAGATACGGGCGATCATATCCGAAAAAATCAAAGTCAAAAAACGGACTGTCCGACCTGACATCCTATGGATTCGAGGTCGCTGATTACGATGCGCCTATTTTCCAGACGATCGGACGACTATTAACGAAGATACGGGCCAATAATATCCGTAAAAATCATAGTCGAAAAAACGGACTTTCCGACCTGCCATCCTATGGATTCGAGGTCGCTGATTACGATGCGCCTATTTTCGAGACGATCGGACGACTATTAACGAAGATACGGGCGATCATATCCGAAAAAATTGTAGTCGAAAAAACGGACTTTCCGACATGCCATCCTATGGATTCGAGGTCGCTGATTACGATGCGCCTATTTTCGAGACGATCGGACGACTATTAACGAAGATACGGGCGATCATATCCGAAAAAATCATAGTCGAAAAAACTGACATTCCGACCTGCCATACTATGAATTCGAGGTCGCTGATTACGATGCGCCTATTTTCGAGACGATCGGACCACTATTAACGAAGATACGGGCGATCATATCCGAAAAAATCATAGTCGAAAAAACGGACTTTCCGACTTGCCCTCCTATGGATTCGAGTTCGCTGATTACGATGCGCCTATTTTCCAGACGATCGGACGACTATTAACGAAGTTACGGGCCATCATATCCGGAAAAATCAAAGACGAAAAAACGGACTTTCCGACCTGACACCCTATGGATTCGAGGTCGCTGATTACGATGCGCCTATTTTCGAGACGGTCGGACGACTATTAACGAAGATACGGGCCATCATATCCGGAAAAAACGAAGTCGAAAAAACGGAGTTTCCGACCTGCCATCCTATGGATTCGAGGTCGCTGATTACGATGCGCCTATTTTCGAAACGATCGGACGACTATTAACGAAGATACGGGCGATCATATCCGAAAAAATCATAGTCGAAAAAACGGACTTTCCGACTTGCCATCCTATGGATTCGAGGTCGCTGATTACGATGCGCCTATTTTCGAGACGATCGGACGACTATTAACGAAGATACGGGTGATCATATCCGAAAAAATCAAAGTCAAAAAACGGACTGTCCGACCTGACATCCTATGGATTCGAGGTCGCTGATTACGATGCGCCTATTTTCCAGACGATCGGACGACTATTAACGAAGTTACGGGCGATCATACCCGAAAAAATCAAAGACGAAAAAACGGACTTTCCGACCTGACATCCTATGGATTCGAGGTCGCTGATTACGATGCGCCTATTTTCAAGACGATCGGACGACTATTAACGAAGATACGGGCCATCATATCCGGAAAAAACGAAGTCGAAAAAACGGACTTTCCGACCTGCCATCCTATGAATTCGAGGTCGCTGATTACGATGCGCCTATATTCTAGACGATCGGACGACTATTAACGAAGTTACTGGCGATCATATCCGAAAAAATCAAAGACGAAAAAACGGACTTTCCGACCTGACATCCTATGGATTCGAGGTCGCTGATTACGATGCGCCTATTTTCAAGACGATCGGACGACTATTAACGAAGATACGGGCCAATAATATCCGGAAAAATCATAGTCGAAAAAACGGACTTTCCGACATGCCATCCTATGGATTCGAGGTCGCTGATTACGATGCGCCTATTTTCGAGACGATCGGACGACTATTAACGAAGTTACGGGCGATCATATCCGAAAAAATCAATGACGAAAAAACGGACTTTCCGACCTGACATCCTATGGATTCGAGGTCGCTTATTAGGATGCGCCTATTTTCAAGACGATCGGACGACTATTAACGAAGATACGGGCCAATCATATCCGGAAAAATTATAGTCGAAAAAACGGACTTTCCGACCTGCCATCCTATGGATTCGAGGTCGCTGATTACGATGCGCCTATTTTCCAGACGATCGGACGACTATTAACGAAGTTACGGGCGATCATATCCGAAAAAATCAAAGACGAAAACACGGACTTTCCGACCTGACATCCTATGGATTCGAGGTCGCTGATTACGATGCGCCTATTTTCGAAACGATCGGACGACTATTAACGAAGATACGGGCGATCATATCCGAAAAAATCATAGTCGAAAAAACGGAATTTCCGACCTGCCATCCTATGGATTCGAGGTCGCTGATTAGGATGCGCCTATTTTCGAGACGATCGGACGACTATTAACGAAGATACGGGCGATCATATCCGAAAAAATCAAAGTCAATTAACGGACTGTCCGACCTGACATCCTATGGATTCGAGGTCGCTGATTACGATGCGCCTATTTACCAGACGATCGGACGACTATTAACGAAGTTACGGGTGATCATATCCGAAAATATCAAAGACGAAAAAACGGACTTTCCGACCTGACATCCTATGAATTCGAGGTCGCTGATTACGATGCGCCTATTTTCGAGACGATCGGACGACTATTAACGAAGATACGGGCGATCATATCCGAAAAAATCATAGTCGAAAAAACGGACTTTCCGACATGGTATCCTATGGATTCGAGGTCGCTGATTACGATGCGCCTATTTTCGAGACGATCGGACGACTATTAACGAAGATACGGGCGATCATATCCGGAAAAATCATAGTCGAAAAAACGGACTTTCCGACCTGCCATCCTATGGATTCGAGGTAGCTGATTACGATGCGCCTATTTTCGAGACGATCGGACGACTATTAACGAAGATACGGGCGATCATATCCGAAAAAATCATAGTCGAAAAAACGGACTTTCCGACATGGTATCCTATGGATTCGAGGTGGCTGATTACGATGCGCCTATTTTCAAGACGATCGAACGACTATTAACGAAGATACGGGCCATCATATCCGAAAAAATCATAGTCGAAAAAACCGACTTTCCGGCCTGCCATCCTATGGATTCGAGGCCGATGATTACGATGCGCCTATTTTCGAGACGATCGGACGACTATTAACGAAGATACGGGCGATCATATCCGAAAAAATCAAAGTCAAAAAACTGACTGTCCGACCTGACATCCTATGGATTCGAGGTCGCTGATTACGATGCGCCTATTTTCCAGACGATCGGACGACTATTAACGAAGATACGGGCGATCATATCCGAAAAAATCATAGTCGAAAAAACGGACTTTCCGACATGCCATCCTATGGATTCGAGGTCGCTGATTACGATGCGCCTATTTTCCAGACGATCGGACGACTATTAACGAAGTTACGGGCGATCATATCCGAAAAAATCAAAGACGAAAAAACGGACTTTCCGACCTGACATCCTATGGATTCGAGGTCGCTGATTACGATGCACCTATTTTCAAGACGATCGGACGACTATTAACGAAGATACGGGCAATCATATCCGGAAAAATCATAGTCGAAAAAACGGACTTTCCGACCTGCCATCCTATGAATTCGAGGTCGCTGATTACGATGCGCCTATTTTCGAGACGATCGGACGACTATTAACGAAGATACGGGCGATCATATCCGAAAAAATCGAAGTCAAAAAACGGACTTTCCGACATGCCATCCTATGGATTCGAGGTCGCTGATTACGATGCGCCTATTTTCCAGACGATCGGACGACTATTAACGAAGTTACGGGCGATCATATCCGAAAAAATCAAAGACGAAAAAACGGACTTTCCGACCTGACATCCTATGGATTCGAGGTCGCTGATTACGATGCGCCTATTTTCGAGACGATCGGACGACTATTAACGAAGATACGGGCGATCATATCCGAATAAATCATAGTCGAAAAAACTGACTTTCCGACCTGCCATCCTATGGATTCGAGGTCGCTGATTACGATGCGCCTATTTTCGAGACGATCGGACGACTATTAACGAAGATACGGGTGATCATATCCGAAAAAATCAATGACGAAAAAACGGACTTTCCGACCTGACATCCTATGGATTCGAGGTCGCTTATTAGGATGCGCCTATTTTCAAGACGATCGGACGACTATTAACGAAGATACGGGCCAATCATATCCGGAAAAATTATAGTCGAAAAAACGGACTTTCCGACCTGCCATCCTATGGATTCGAGGTCGCTGATTACGATGCGCCTATTTTCCAGACGATCGGACGACTATTAACGAAGTTACGGGCGATCATATCCGAAAAAATCAAAGACGAAAACACGGACTTTCCGACCTGACATCCTATGGATTCGAGGTCGCTGATTACGATGCGCCTATTTTCGAAACGATCGGACGACTATTAACGAAGATACGGGCGATCATATCCGAAAAAATCATAGTCGAAAAAACGGAATTTCCGACCTGCCATCCTATGGATTCGAGGTCGCTGATTAGGATGCGCCTATTTTCGAGACGATCGGACGACTATTAACGAAGATACGGGCGATCATATCCGAAAAAATCAAAGTCAATTAACGGACTGTCCGACCTGACATCCTATGGATTCGAGGTCGCTGATTACGATGCGCCTATTTACCAGACGATCGGACGACTATTAACGAAGTTACGGGTGATCATATCCGAAAATATCAAAGACGAAAAAACGGACTTTCCGACCTGACATCCTATGAATTCGAGGTCGCTGATTACGATGCGCCTATTTTCGAGACGATCGGACGACTATTAACGAAGATACGGGCGATCATATCCGAAAAAATCATAGTCGAAAAAACGGACTTTCCGACATGGTATCCTATGGATTCGAGGTCGCTGATTACGATGCGCCTATTTTCGAGACGATCGGACGACTATTAACGAAGATACGGGCGATCATATCCGGAAAAATCATAGTCGAAAAAACGGACTTTCCGACCTGCCATCCTATGGATTCGAGGTAGCTGATTACGATGCGCCTATTTTCGAGACGATCGGACGACTATTAACGAAGATACGGGCGATCATATCCGAAAAAATCATAGTCGAAAAAACGGACTTTCCGACATGGTATCCTATGGATTCGAGGTGGCTGATTACGATGCGCCTATTTTCAAGACGATCGAACGACTATTAACGAAGATACGGGCCATCATATCCGAAAAAATCATAGTCGAAAAAACCGACTTTCCGGCCTGCCATCCTATGGATTCGAGGCCGATGATTACGATGCGCCTATTTTCGAGACGATCGGACGACTATTAACGAAGATACGGGCGATCATATCCGAAAAAATCAAAGTCAAAAAACTGACTGTCCGACCTGACATCCTATGGATTCGAGGTCGCTGATTACGATGCGCCTATTTTCCAGGCGATCGGACGACTATTAACGAAGATACGGGCGATCATATCCGAAAAAATCATAGTCGAAAAAACGGACTTTCC
This sequence comes from Cryptocephalus primarius, assembly GCA_963576515.1. Lineage (NCBI taxonomy): Eukaryota > Metazoa > Arthropoda > Insecta > Coleoptera > Chrysomelidae > Cryptocephalus > Cryptocephalus primarius. The sequence goes on along the minus strand of OY754939.1, from coordinate 955,973 downwards.
GACATGCCATCCTATGGATTCGAGGTCGCTGATTACGATGCGCCTATTTTCCAGACGATCGGACGACTATTAACGAAGTTACGGGCGATCATATCCGAAAAAATCAAAGACGAAAAAACGGACTTTCCGACCTGACATCCTATGGATTCGAGGTCGCTGATTACGATGCACCTATTTTCAAGACGATCGGACGACTATTAACGAAGATACGGGCAATCATATCCGGAAAAATCATAGTCGAAAAAACGGACTTTCCGACCTGCCATCCTATGAATTCGAGGTCGCTGATTACGATGCGCCTATTTTCGAGACGATCGGACGACTATTAACGAAGATACGGGCGATCATATCCGAAAAAATCGAAGTCAAAAAACGGACTTTCCGACATGCCATCCTATGGATTCGAGGTCGCTGATTACGATGCGCCTATTTTCCAGACGATCGGACGACTATTAACGAAGTTACGGGCGATCATATCCGAAAAAATCAAAGACGAAAAAACGGACTTTCCGACCTGACATCCTATGGATTCGAGGTCGCTGATTACGATGCGCCTATTTTCGAGACGATCGGACGACTATTAACGAAGATACGGGCGATCATATCCGAATAAATCATAGTCGAAAAAACTGACTTTCCGACCTGCCATCCTATGGATTCGAGGTCGCTGATTACGATGCGCCTATTTTCGAGACGATCGGACGACTATTAACGAAGATACGGGCGATCATATCCGGAAAAATCATAGTCGAAAAAACGGACTTTCCGACCTGCCATCCTATGGATTCGAGGTAGCTGATTACGATGCGCCTATTTTCGAGACGATCGGACGACTATTAACGAAGATACGGGCGATCATATCCGAAAAAATCATAGTCGAAAAAACGGACTTTCCGACATGGTATCCTATGGATTCGAGGTGGCTGATTACGATGCGCCTATTTTCCAGACGATCTGACGACTATTAACGAAGTTACGGGCCATCATATCCGGAAAAAACGTAGTCGAAGAAACGGACTTTCCGACCTGCCATCCTATGAATTCGAGGTCGCTGATTACGATGCGCCTATTTTCGAGACGATCGGACGACTATTAACGAAGATACGGGCGATCATATCCGAAAAAATCAAAGTCAAAAAACGGACTTTCCGACCTGCCATCCTATGGATTCGAAGTCGCTGATTACGATGCGCCTATTTTTGAGACGATCGGACGACTATAAACGAAGATACGGGCGATCATATCCGAAAAAATTAAAGTCAAAAAACTGACTGTCCGACCTGACATCCTATGGATTCGAGGTCGCTGATTACGATGCGCCTATTTTCCAGACGATCGGACGACTATTAACGAAGATACGGGCGATCATATCCGAAAAAGTCATAGTCGAAAAAACGGACTTTCCGACATGCCATCCTATGGATTCGAGGTCGCTGATTACGATGCGCCTATTTTCCAGACGATCGGACGACTATTAACGAAGTTACGGGCGATCATATCCGAAAAAATCAAAGACGAAAAAACGGACTTTCCGACCTGACATCCTATGGATTCGAGGTCGCTGATTACGATGCACCTATTTTCAAGACGATCGGACGACTATTAACGAAGATACGGGCAATCATATCCGGAAAAATCATAGTCGAAAAAACGGACTTTCCGACCTGCCATCCTATGAATTCGAGGTCGCTGATTACGATGCGCCTATTTTCGAAACGATCGGACGAATAGTAACGAAGATACGGGCGATCATATCCGAAAAAATCATAGTCGAAAAAACGGACTTTCCGACCTGCCATCCTATGGATTCGAGGTAGCTGATTACGATGCGCCTATTTTCGAGACGGTCGGACGACTATTAACGAAGATACGGGCCATCATATCCGGAAAAAACGAAGTCGAAAAAACGGAGTTTCCGACCTGCCATCCTATGGATTCGAGGTCGCTGATTACGATGCGCCTATTTTCGAGACGATCGGACGACTATTAACGAAGATACGGGCGATCATATCCGGAAAAATCATAGTCGAAAAAACGGACTTTCCGACCTGCCATCCTATGGATTCGAGGTAGCTGATTACGATGCGCCTATTTTCGAGACGGTCGGACGACTATTAACGAAGATACGGGCCATCATATCCGGAAAAAACGAAGTCAAAAAAACGGAGTTTCCGACCTGCCATCCTATGGATTCGAGGTCGCTGATTACGATGCGCCTATTTTCGAAACGATCGGACGACTATTAACGAAGATACGGGCGATCATATCCGAAAAAATCATAGTCGAAAAAACGGACTTTCCGACCTGCCATCCTATGGATTCGAGGTCGCTGATTACGATGCGCCTATTTTCGAGACGATCGGACGACTATTAGCGAAGATACGGGCGATCATATCCGAAAAAGTCAAAGTCAAAAAACGGACTGTCCGACCTGACATCCTATGGATTCGAGGTCGCTGATTACGATGCGCCTATTTTCCAGACGATCGGACGACTATTAACGAAGATACGGGCCAATAATATCCGTAAAAATCATAGTCGAAAAAACGGACTTTCCGACCTGCCATCCTATGGATTCGAGGTCGCTGATTACGATGCGCCTATTTTCGAGACGATCGGACGACTATTAACGAAGATACGGGCGATCATATCCGAAAAAATTGTAGTCGAAAAAACGGACTTTCCGACATGCCATCCTATGGATTCGAGGTCGCTGATTACGATGCGCCTATTTTCGAGACGATCGGACGACTATTAACGAAGATACGGGCGATCATATCCGAAAAAATCATAGTCGAAAAAACTGACATTCCGACCTGCCATACTATGAATTCGAGGTCGCTGATTACGATGCGCCTATTTTCGAGACGATCGGACCACTATTAACGAAGATACGGGCGATCATATCCGAAAAAATCATAGTCGAAAAAACGGACTTTCCGACTTGCCCTCCTATGGATTCGAGTTCGCTGATTACGATGCGCCTATTTTCCAGACGATCGGACGACTATTAACGAAGTTACGGGCCATCATATCCGGAAAAATCAAAGACGAAAAAACGGACTTTCCGACCTGACACCCTATGGATTCGAGGTCGCTGATTACGATGCGCCTATTTTCGAGACGGTCGGACGACTATTAACGAAGATACGGGCCATCATATCCGGAAAAAACGAAGTCGAAAAAACGGAGTTTCCGACCTGCCATCCTATGGATTCGAGGTCGCTGATTACGATGCGCCTATTTTCGAAACGATCGGACGACTATTAACGAAGATACGGGCGATCATATCCGAAAAAATCATAGTCGAAAAAACGGACTTTCCGACCTGCCATCCTATGGATTCGAGGTCGCTGATTACGATGCGCCTATTTTCGAGACGATCGGACGACTATTAACGAAGATACGGGTGATCATATCCGAAAAAATCAAAGTCAAAAAACGGACTGTCCGACCTGACATCCTATGGATTCGAGGTCGCTGATTACGATGCGCCTATTTTCCAGACGATCGGACGACTATTAACGAAGTTACGGGCGATCATATCCGAAAAAATCAAAGACGAAAAAACGGACTTTCCGACCTGACATCCTATGGATTCGAGGTCGCTGATTACGATGCGCCTATTTTCAAGACGATCGGACGACTATTAACGAAGATACGGGCCATCATATCCGGAAAAAACGAAGTCGAAAAAACGGACTTTCCGACCTGCCATCCTATGAATTCGAGGTCGCTGATTACGATGCGCCTATATTCTAGACGATCGGACGACTATTAACGAAGTTACTGGCGATCATATCCGAAAAAATCAAAGACGAAAAAACGGACTTTCCGACCTGACATCCTATGGATTCGAGGTCGCTGATTACGATGCGCCTATTTTCAAGACGATCGGACGACTATTAACGAAGATACGGGCCAATAATATCCGGAAAAATCATAGTCGAAAAAACGGACTTTCCGACATGCCATCCTATGGATTCGAGGTCGCTGATTACGATGCGCCTATTTTCGAGACGATCGGACGACTATTAACGAAGTTACGGGCGATCATATCCGAAAAAATCAATGACGAAAAAACGGACTTTCCGACCTGACATCCTATGGATTCGAGGTCGCTTATTAGGATGCGCCTATTTTCAAGACGATCGGACGACTATTAACGAAGATACGGGCCAATCATATCCGGAAAAATTATAGTCGAAAAAACGGACTTTCCGACCTGCCATCCTATGGATTCGAGGTCGCTGATTACGATGCGCCTATTTTCGAGACGATCGGACGACTATTAACGAAGATACGGGCGATCATATCCGAAAAAATTATAGTCGAAAAAACGGACTTTCCGACATGCCATCCTATGGATTCGAGGTCGCTGATTACGATGCGCCTATTTTCGAGACGATCGGACGACTATTAACGAAGATACGGGCGATCATATCCGGAAAAATCATAGTCGAAAAAACGGACTTTCCGACCTGCCATCCTATGGATTCGAGGTAGCTGATTACGATGCGCCTATTTTCGAGACGATCGGACGACTATTAACGAAGATACGGGCGATCATATCCGAAAAAATCATAGTCGAAAAAACGGACTTTCCGACATGGTATCCTATGGATTCGAGGTGGCTGATTACGATGCGCCTATTTTCAAGACGATCGGACGACTATTAACGAAGATACGGGCCATCATATCCGAAAAAATCATAGTCGAAAAAACCGACTTTCCGGCCTGCCATCCTATGGATTCGAGGCCGATGATTACGATGCGCCTATTTTCGAGACGATCGGACGACTATTAACGAAGATACGGGCGATCATATCCGAAAAAATCAAAGTCAAAAAACTGACTGTCCGACCTGACATCCTATGGATTCGAGGTCGCTGATTACGATGCGCCTATTTTCCAGACGATCGGACGACTATTAACGAAGATAAGGGCGATCATATCCGAAAAAATCATAGTCGAAAAAACGGACTTTCCGACATGCCATCCTATGGATTCGAGGTCGCTGATTACGATGCGCCTATTTTCCAGACGATCGGACGACTATTAACGAAGTTACGGGCGATCATATCCGAAAAAATCAAAGACGAAAAAACGGACTTTCCGACCTGACATCCTATGGATTCGAGGTCGCTGATTACGATGCACCTATTTTCAAGACGATCGGACGACTATTAACGAAGATACGGGCAATCATATCCGGAAAAATCATAGTCGAAAAAACGGACTTTCCGACCTGCCATCCTATGAATTCGACGTCGCTGATTACGATGCGCCTATTTTCGAGACGATCGGACGACTATTAACGAAGATACGGGCGATCATATCCGAAAAAATCGAAGTCAAAAAACGGACTTTCCGACATGCCATCCTATGGATTCGAGGTCGCTGATTACGATGCGCCTATTTTCCAGACGATCGGACGACTATTAACGAAGTTACGGGCGATCATATCCGAAAAAATCAAAGACGAAAAAACGGACTTTCCGACCTGACATCCTATGGATTCGAGGTCGCTGATTACGATGCGCCTATTTTCGAGACGATCGGACGACTATTAACGAAGATACGGGCGATCATATCCGAAAAAATCAAAGTCAATTAACGGACTGTCCGACCTGACATCCTATGGATTCGAGGTCGCTGATTACGATGCGCCTATTTTCCAGACGATCGGACGACTATTAACGAAGTTACGGGTGATCATATCCGAAAAAATCAAAGAAGAAAAAACGGACTTTCCGACCTGACATCCTATGAATTCGAGGTCGCTGATTACGATGCGCCTATTTTCGAGACGATCGGACGACTATTAACGAAGATACGGGCGATCATATCCGAAAAAATCAAAGTCAAAAAACGGACTTTCCGACCTGCCATCCTATGGATTCGAAGTCGCTGATTACGATGCGCCTATTTTCGAGACGATCGGACGACTATTAACGAAGATACGGGCGATCATATCCGAAAAAATCATAGTCGAAAAAACGGACTTTCCGACTTGCCCTCCTATGGATTCGAGTTCGCTGATTACGATGCGCCTATTTTCCAGACGATCTGACGACTATTAACGAAGTTACGGGCCATCATATCCGGAAAAAACGAAGTCGAAAAAACGGACATTCCGACCTGCCATCCTATGAATTCGAGGTCGCTGATTACGATGCGCCTATTTTCGAGACGATCGGACGACTATTAACGAAGATACGGGCGATCATATCCGAAAAAATCATAGTCGAAAAAACGGACTTTCCGACATGGTATCCTATGGATTCGAGGTCGCTGATTACGATGCGCCTATTTTCAAGACGATCGGACGACTATTAACGAAGATACGGGCCATCATATTCGGAAAAATCATAGTCGAAAAAACCGACTTTCCGGCCTGCCATCCTATGGATTCGAGGCCGATGATTACGATGCGCCTATTTTCGAGACGATCGGACGACTATTAACGAAGATACGGGCGATCATATCCGAAAAAATCAAAGTCAAAAAACTGACTGTCCGACCTGACATCCTATGGATTCGAGGTCGCTGATTACGATGCGCCTATTTTCCAGACGATCGGACGACTATTAACGAAGATACGGGCGATCATATCCGAAAAAATCAAAGACGAAAAAACGGACTTTCCGACCTGACATCCTATGGATTCGAGGTCGCTGATTACGATGCACCTATTTTCAAGACGATCGGACGACTATTAACGAAGATACGGGCAATCATATCCGGAAAAATCATAGTCGAAAAAACGGACTTTCCGACCTGCCATCCTATGAATTCGAGGTCGCTGATTACGATGCGCCTATTTTCGAGACGATCGGACGACTATTAACGAAGATACGGGCGATCATATCCGAAAAAATCGAAGTCAAAAAACGGACTTTCCGACATGCCATCCTATGGATTCGAGGTCGCTGATTACGATGCGCCTATTTTCCAGACGATCGGACGACTATTAACGAAGTTACGGGCGATCATATCCGAAAAAATCAAAGACGAAAACACGGACTTTCCGACCTGACATCCTATGGATTCGAGTCGGCTGATTACGATGCGCCTATTTTCGAAACGATCGGACGACTATTAACGAAGATACGGGCGATCATATCCGAAAAAATCAAAGACGAAAAAACGGACTTTCCGACCTGACATCCTATGGATTCGAGGTCGCTGATTACGATGCGCCTATTTTCGAAACGATCGGACGACTATTAACGAAGATACGGGCGATCATATCCGAAAAAATCATAGTCGAAAAAACGGAATTTCCGACCTGCCATCCTATGGATTCGAGGTCGCTGATTACGATGCGCCTATTTTCGAGACGATCGGACGACTATTAACGAAGATACGGGCGATCATATCCGAAAAAATCGAAGTCAAAAAACGGACTTTCCGACATGCCATCCTATGGATTCGAGGTCGCTGATTACGATGCGCCTATTTTCCAGACGATCGGACGACTATTAACGAAGTTACGGGCGATCATATCCGAAAAAATCAAAGACGAAAACACGGACTTTCCGACCTGACATCCTATGGATTCGAGTCGGCTGATTACGATGCGCCTATTTTCGAAACGATCGGACGACTATTAACGAAGATACGGGCGATCATATCCGAAAAAATCAAAGACGAAAAAACGGACTTTCCGACCTGACATCCTATGGATTCGAGGTCGCTGATTACGATGCGCCTATTTTCGAAACGATCGGACGACTATTAACGAAGATACGGGCGATCATATCCGAAAAAATCAAAGTCAATTAACGGACTGTCCGACCTGACATCCTATGGATTCGAGGTCGCTGATTACGATGCGCCTATTTTCCAGACGATCGGACGACTATTAACGAAGTTACGGGTGATCATATCCGAAAAAATCAAAGACGAAAAAACGGACTTTCCGACCTGACATCATATGAATTCGAGGTCGCTGATTACGATGCGCCTATTTTCGAGACGATCGGACGACTATTAACGAAGATACGGGCGATCATATCCGAAAAAATCATAGTCGAAAAAACGGACTTTCCGACATGGTATCCTATGGATTCGAGGTCGCTGATTACGATGCGCCTATTTTCGAGACGATCGGACGACTATTAACGGAGATACGGGCGATCATATCCGAAAAAATCAAAGTCAAAAAACTGACTGTCCGACCTGACATCCTATGGATTCGAGGTCGCTGATTACGATGCACCTATTTTCGAGACGATCGGACGACTATTAACGAAGATACGGGCAATCATATCCGGAAAAATCATAGTCGAAAAAACGGACTTTCCGACCTGCCATCCTATGAATTCGAGGTCGCTGATTACGATGCGCCTATTTTCGAGACGATCGGACGACTATTAACGAAGATACGGGCGATCATATCCGAAAAAATCAAAGTCAAAAAACGGACTTTCCGACCTGCCATCCTATGGATTCGAAGTCGCTGATTACGATGCGCCTATTTTCGAGACGATCGGACGACTATTAACGAAGATACGGGCGATCATATCCGAAAAAATCATAGTCGAAAAAACGGACTTTCCGTCTTGCCCTCCTATGGATTCGAGTTCGCTGATTACGATGCGCCTATTTTCCAGACGATCTGACGATTATTAACGAAGTTACGGGCCATCATATCCGGAAAAAACGAAGTCGAAAAAACGGACTTTCCGACCTCCCATCCTATGAATTCGAGGTCGCTGATTACGATGCGCCTATTTTCGAGACGATCGGACGACTATTAACGAAGATACGGGCGATCATATCCGAAAAAATCATAGTCGAAAAAACGGACTTTCCGACATGGTATCCTATGGATTCGAGGTCGCTGATTACGATGCGCCTATTTTCGAGACGATCGGACGACTATTAACGGAGATACGGGCGATCATATCCGAAAAAATCAAAGTCAAAAAACTGACTGTCCGACCTGACATCCTATGGATTCGAGGTCGCTGATTACGATGCACCTATTTTCGAGACGATCGGACGACTATTAACGAAGATACGGGCAATCATATCCGGAAAAATCATAGTCGAAAAAACGGACTTTCCGACCTGCCATCCTATGAATTCGAGGTCGCTGATTACGATGCGCCTATTTTCGAGACGATCGGACGACTATTAACGAAGATACGGGCGATCATATCCGAAAAAATCGAAGTCAAAAAACGGACTTTCCGACATGCCATCCTATGGATTCGAGGTCGCTGATTACGATGCGCCTATTTTCCAGACGATCGGACGACTATTAACGAAGTTACGGGCGATCATATCCGAAAAAATCAAAGACGAAAACACGGACTTTCCGACCTGACATCCTATGGATTCGAGGTCGCTGATTACGATGCGCCTATTTTCGAAACGATCGGACGACTATTAACGAAGATACGGGCGATCATATCCGAAAAAATCATAGTCGAAAAAACGGAATTTCCGACCTGCCATCCTATGGATTCGAGGTCGCTGATTACGATGCGCCTATTTTCGAGACGATCGGACGACTATTAACGAAGATACGGGCGATCATATCCGAAAAAATCAAAGTCAATTAACGGACTGTCCGACCTGACATCCTATGGATTCGAGGTCGCTGATTACGATGCGCCTATTTTCCAGACGATCGGACGACTATTAACGAAGTTACGGGTGATCATATCCGAAAATATCAAAGACGAAAAAACGGACTTTCCGACCTGACATCCTATGGATTCGAGGTCGCTGATTACGATGCGCCTATTTTCCAGACGATCGGACGACTATTAACGAAGATACGGGCGATCATATCCGAAAAAATCATAGTCGAAAAAACGGACTTTCCGACATGCCATCCTATGGATTCGAGGTCGCTGATTACGATGCGCCTATTTTCCAGACGATCGGACGACTATTAACGAAGTTACGGGCGATCATATCCGAAAAAATCAAAGACGAAAAAACGGACTTTCCGACCTGACATCCTATGAATTCGAGGTCGCTGATTACGATGCGCCTATTTTCGAGACGATCGGACGACTATTAACGAAGATACGGGCGATCATATCCGAAAAAATCAAAGTCAAAAAACGGACTTTCCGACCTGCCATCCTATGGATTCGAAGTCGCTGATTACGATGCGCCTATTTTCGAGACGATCGGACGACTATTAACGAAGATACGGGCGATCATATCCGAAAAAATCATAGTCGAAAAAACGGACTTTCCGTCTTGCCCTCCTATGGATTCGAGTTCGCTGATTACGATGCGCCTATTTTCCAGACGATCTGACGATTATTAACGAAGTTACGGGCCATCATATCCGGAAAAAACGAAGTCGAAAAAACGGACTTTCCGACCTGCCATCCTATGAATTCGAGGTCGCTGATTACGATGCGCCTATTTTCGAGACGATCGGACGACTATTAACGAAGATACGGGCGATCATATCCGAAAAAATCATAGTCGAAAAAACGGACTTTCCGACATGGTATCCTATGGATTCGAGGTCGCTGATTACGATGCGCCTATTTTCGAGACGATCGGACGACTATTAACGGAGATACGGGCGATCATATCCGAAAAAATCAAAGTCAAAAACTGACTGTCCGACCTGACATCCTATGGATTCGAGGTCGCTGATTACGATGCACCTATTTTCGAGACGATCGGACGACTATTAACGAAGATACGGGCAATCATATCCGGAAAAATCATAGTCGAAAAAACGGACTTTCCGACCTGCCATCCTATGAATTCGAGGTCGCTGATTACGATGCGCCTATTTTCGAGACGATCGGACGACTATTAACGAAGATACGGGCGATCATATCCGAAAAAATCGAAGTCAAAAAACGGACTTTCCGACATGCCATCCTATGGATTCGAGGTCGCTGATTACGATGCGCCTATTTTCCAGACGATCGGACGACTATTAACGAAGTTACGGGCGATCATATCCGAAAAAATCAAAGACGAAAACACGGACTTTCCGACCTGACATCCTATGGATTCGAGGTCGCTGATTACGATGCGCCTATTTTCGAAACGATCGGACGACTATTAACGAAGATACGGGCGATCATATCCGAAAAAATCATAGTCGAAAAAACGGAATTTCCGACCTGCCATCCTATGGATTCGAGGTCGCTGATTAGGATGCGCCTATTTTCGAGACGATCGGACGACTATTAACGAAGATACGGGCGATCATATCCGAAAAAATCAAAGTCAATTAACGGACTGTCCGACCTGACATCCTATGGATTCGAGGTCGCTGATTACGATGCGCCTATTTACCAGACGATCGGACGACTATTAACGAAGTTACGGGTGATCATATCCGAAAATATCAAAGACGAAAAAACGGACTTTCCGACCTGACATCCTATGAATTCGAGGTCGCTGATTACGATGCGCCTATTTTCGAGACGATCGGACGACTATTAACGAAGATACGGGCGATCATATCCGAAAAAATCATAGTCGAAAAAACGGACTTTCCGACATGGTATCCTATGGATTCGAGGTCGCTGACTACGATGCGCCTATTTTCGAGACGATCGGACGACTATTAACGGAGATACGGGCGATCATATCCGAAAAAATCAAAGTCAAAAAACTGACTGTCCGACCTGACATCCTATGGATTCGAGGTCGCTGATTACGATGCACCTATTTTCGAGACGATCGGACGACTATTAACGAAGATACGGGCAATCATATCCGGAAAAATCATAGTCGAAAAAACGGACTTTCCGACCTGCCATCCTATGAATTCGAGGTCGCTGATTACGATGCGCCTATTTTCGAGACGATCGGACGACTATTAACGAAGATACGGGCGATCATATCCGAAAAAATCGAAGTCAAAAAACGGACTTTCCGACATGCCATCCTATGGATTCGAGGTCGCTGATTACGATGCGCCTATTTTCCAGACGATCGGACGACTATTAACGAAGTTACGGGCGATCATATCCGAAAAAATCAAAGACGAAAACACGGACTTTCCGACCTGACATCCTATGGATTCGAGGTCGCGGATTACGATGCGCCTATTTTCGAAACGATCGGACGACTATTAACGAAGATACGGGCGATCATATCCGAAAAAATCATAGTCGAAAAAACGGAATTTCCGACCTGCCATCCTATGGATTCGAGGTCGCTGATTACGATGCGCCTATTTTCGAGACGATCGGACGACTATTAACGAAGATACGGGCGATCATATCCGAAAAAATCAAAGTCAATTAACGGACTGTCCGACCTGACATCCTATGGATTCGAGGTCGCTGATTACGATGCGCCTATTTACCAGACGATCGGACGACTATTAACGAAGTTACGGGTGATCATATCCGAAAATATCAAAGACGAAAAAACGGACTTTCCGACCTGACATCCTATGAATTCGAGGTCGCTGATTACGATGCGCCTATTTTCGAGACGATCGGACGACTATTAACGAAGATACGGGCGATCATATCCGAAAAAATCATAGTCGAAAAAACGGACTTTCCGTCTTGCCCTCCTATGGATTCGAGTTCGCTGATTACGATGCGCCTATTTTCCAGACGATCTGACGATTATTAACGAAGTTACGGGCCATCATATCCGGAAAAAACGAAGTCGAAAAAACGGACTTTCCGACCTGCCATCCTATGAATTCGAGGTCGCTGATTACGATGCGCCTATTTTCGAGACGATCGGACGACTATTAACGAAGATACGGGCGATCATATCCGAAAAAATCATAGTCGAAAAAACGGACTTTCCGACATGGTATCCTATGGATTCGAGGTCGCTGATTACGATGCGCCTATTTTCGAGACGATCGGACGACTATTAACGGAGATACGGGCGATCATATCCGAAAAAATCAAAGTCAAAAAACTGACTGTCCGACCTGACATCCTATGGATTCGAGGTCGCTGATTACGATGCACCTATTTTCGAGACGATCGGACGACTATTAACGAAGATACGGGCAATCATATCCGGAAAAATCATAGTCGAAAAAACGGACTTTCCGACCTGCCATCCTATGAATTCGAGGTCGCTGATTACGATGCGCCTATTTTCGAGACGATCGGACGACTATTAACGAAGATACGGGCGATCATATCCGAAAAAATCGAAGTCAAAAAACGGACTTTCCGACATGCCATCCTATGGATTCGAGGTCGCTGATTACGATGCGCCTATTTTCCAGACGATCGGACGACTATTAACGAAGTTACGGGCGATCATATCCGAAAAAATCAAAGACGAAAACACGGACTTTCCGACCTGACATCCTATGGATTCGAGGTCGCTGATTACGATGCGCCTATTTTCGAAACGATCGGACGACTATTAACGAAGATACGGGCGATCATATCCGAAAAAATCATAGTCGAAAAAACGGAATTTCCGACCTGCCATCCTATGGATTCGAGGTCGCTGATTAGGATGCGCCTATTTTCGAGACGATCGGACGACTATTAACGAAGATACGGGCGATCATATCCGAAAAAATCAAAGTCAATTAACGGACTGTCCGACCTGACATCCTATGGATTCGAGGTCGCTGATTACGATGCGCCTATTTACCAGACGATCGGACGACTATTAACGAAGTTACGGGTGATCATATCCGAAAATATCAAAGACGAAAAAACGGACTTTCCGACCTGACATCCTATGAATTCGAGGTCGCTGATTACGATGCGCCTATTTTCGAGACGATCGGACGACTATTAACGAAGATACGGGCGATCATATCCGAAAAAATCATAGTCGAAAAAACGGACTTTCCGACATGGTATCCTATGGATTCGAGGTCGCTGATTACGATGCGCCTATTTTCGAGACGATCGGACGACTATTAACGGAGATACGGGCGATCATATCCGAAAAAATCAAAGTCAAAAAACTGACTGTCCGACCTGACATCCTATGGATTCGAGGTCGCTGATTACGATGCACCTATTTTCGAGACGATCGGACGACTATTAACGAAGATACGGGCAATCATATCCGGAAAAATCATAGTCGAAAAAACGGACTTTCCGACCTGCCATCCTATGAATTCGAGGTCGCTGATTACGATGCGCCTATTTTCGAGACGATCGGACGACTATTAACGAAGATACGGGCGATCATATCCGAAAAAATCGAAGTCAAAAAACGGACTTTCCGACATGCCATCCTATGGATTCGAGGTCGCTGATTACGATGCGCCTATTTTCCAGACGATCGGACGACTATTAACGAAGTTACGGGCGATCATATCCGAAAAAATCAAAGACGAAAACACGGACTTTCCGACCTGACATCCTATGGATTCGAGGTCGCTGATTACGATGCGCCTATTTTCGAAACGATCGGACGACTATTAACGAAGATACGGGCGATCATATCCGAAAAAATCATAGTCGAAAAAACGGACTTTCCGACTTGCCCTCCTATGGATTCGAGTTCGCTGATTACGATGCGCCTATTTTCCAGACGATCTGACGACTATTAACGAAGTTACGGGCCATCATATCCGGAAAAAACGAAGTCGAAAAAACGGACTTTCCGACCTGCCATCCTATGAATTCGAGGTCGCTGATTACGATGCGCCTATTTTCGAGACGATCGGACGACTATTAACGAAGATACGGGCGATCATATCCGAAAAAATCAAAGTCAAAAAACGGACTTTCCGACCTACCATCCTATGAATTCGAGGTCGCTGATTACGATGCGCCTATTTTCGAGACGATCGGACGACTATTAACGAAGATACGGGCGATCATATCCGAAAAAATCAAAGTCAAAAAACGGACTTTCCGACCTGCCATCCTATGGATTCGAGGTCGCTGATTACGATGCGCCTATTTTCCAGACGATCGGACGACTATTAACGAAGATACGGGCGATCATATCCGAAAAAATCATAGTCGAAAAAACGGACTTTCCGACATGCCATCCTATGGATTCGAGGTCGCTGATTACGATGCGCCTATTTTCGAAACGATCGGACGACTATTAACGAAGTTACGGGCGATCATATCCGAAAAAATCAAAGACGAAAAAACGGACTTTCCGACCTGACATCCTATGGATTCGAGGTCGCTGATTACGATGCACCTATTTTCAAGACGATCGGACGACTATTAACGAAGATACGGGCAATCATATCCGGAAAAATCATAGTCGAAAAAACGGAGTTTCCGACCTGCCATCCTATGAATTCGAGGTCGCTGATTACGATGCGCCTATTTTCGAGACGATCGGACGACTATTAACGAAGATACGGGCGATCATATCCGAAAAAATCAAAGTCAAAAAACGGACTGTCCGACCTGACATCCTATGGATTCGAGGTCGCTGATTACGATGCGCCTATTTTCCAGACGATCGGACGACTATTAACGAAGTTACGGGTGATCATATCCGAAAAAATCAAAGACGAAAAACCGGACATTCCGACCTGACATTCTATGGATTCGAGGTCGCTGATTACGATGGGCCTATTTTCAAGACGATCGGACGACTATTAACGAAGATACGGGCCATCATATCCGGAAAAAACGAAGTCGAAAAAACGGACTTTCCGACATGCCATCCTATGGATTCGAGGTCGCTGATTACGATGCGCCTATTTTCGAGACGATCGGACGACTATTAACGAAGTTACGGGCGATCATATCCGAAAAAATCAAAGACGAAAAAACGGACTTTCCGACCTGACATCCTATGGATTCGAGGTCGCTGATTACGATGCGCCTATTTTCAAGACGATCGGACGACTATTAACGAAGATACGGGCCAATCATATCCGGAAAAATCATAGTCGAAAAAACGGACTTTCCGACCTGCCATCCTATGGATTCGAGGTCGCTGATTACGATGCGCCTATTTTCGAGACGATCGGACGACTATTAACGAAGATACGGGCGATCATATCCGAAAAAATTATAGTCGAAAAAACGGACTTTCCGACATGCCATCCTATGGATTCGAGGTCGCTGATTACGATGCGCCTATTTTCGAGACGATCGGACGACTATTAACGAAGATACGGGCGATCATATCCGAAAAAATCAAAGTCAAAAAACGGACTGTCCGACCTGACATCCTATGGATTCGAGGTCGCTGATTACGATGCGCCTATTTTCGAGACGGTCGGATGACTATTAACGAAGATACGGGCCATCATATCCGGAACAAACGAAGTCGAAAAAACGGACTTTCCGACCTGCCGTCCTATGAATTCGAGGTCGCTGATTGCGATGCGCCTATTTTCGAAACGATCGGACGACTATTAACGAAGATACGGGCGATCATATCCGAAAAAATCATAGTCGAAAAAACGGACTTTCCGACCTGCCATCCTATGGATTCGAGGTCGCTGATTACGATGCGCCTATTTTCGAGACGATCGGACGACTATTAACGAAGATACGGGCGATCATATCCGGAAAAATCATAGTCGAAAAAACGGACTTTCCGACCTGCCATCCTATGGATTCGAGGTAGCTGATTACGATGCGCCTATTTTCGAGACGATCGGACGACTATTAACGAAGATACGGGCGATCATATACGAAAAAATCATAGTCGAAAAAACGGACTTTCCGACATGGTATCCTATGGATTCGAGGTCGCTGATTACGATGCGCCTATTTTCAAGACGATCGGACGACTATTAACGAAGATACGGGCCATCATATCCGGAAAAATCATAGTCGAAAAAACGGACTTTCCGGCCTGCCATCCTATGGATTCGAGGCCGATGATTACGATGCGCCTATTTTCGAGACGATCGGACGACTATTAACGAAGATACGGGCGATCATATCCGAAAAAATCATAGTCGAAAAAACGGACTTTCCGACTTGCCCTCCTATGGATTCGAGTTCGCTGATTACGATGCGCCTATTTTCCAGACGATCTGACGACTATTAACGAAGTTACGGGCCATCATATCCGGAAAAAACGAAGTCGAAGAAACGGACTTTCCGACCTGCCATCCTATGAATTCGAGGTCGCTGATTACGATGCGCCTATTTTCGAGACGATCGGACGACTATTAACGAAGATACGGGCGATCATATCCGAAAAAATCAAAGTCAAAAAACGGACTTTCCGACCTGCCATCCTATGGATTCGAAGTCGCTGATTACGATGCGCCTATTTTCGAGACGATCGGACGACTATAAACGAAGATACGGGCGATCATATCCGAAAAAATCAAAGTCAAAAAACTGACTGTCCGACCTGACATCCTATGGATTCGAGGTCGCTGATTACGATGCGCCTATTTTCCAGACGATCGGACGACTATTAACGAAGATACGGGCGATCATATCCGAAAAAATCATAGTCGAAAAAACGGACTTTCCGACATGCCATCCTATGGATTCGAGGTCGCTGATTACGATGCGCCTATTTTCCAGACGATCGGACGACTATTAACGAAGTTACGGGCGATCATATCCGAAAAAATCAAAGACGAAAAAACGGACTTTCCGACCTGACATCCTATGGATTCGAGGTCGCTGATTACGATGCACCTATTTTCAAGACGATCGGACGACTATTAACGAAGATACGGGCAATCATATCCGGAAAAATCATAGTCGAAAAAACGGACTTTCCGACCTGCCATCCTATGAATTCCAGGTCGCTGATTACGATGCGCCTATTTTCGAGACGATCGGACGACTATTAACGAAGATACGGGCGATCATATCCGAAAAAATCAAAGTCAAAAAACGGACTTTCCGACCTGCCATCCTATGGATTCGAGGTCGCTGATTACGATGCGCCTATTTTCGAAACGATCGGACGACTATTAACGAAGATACGGGCGATCATATCCGAAAAAATCATAGTCGAAAAAACGGACTTTCCGACCTGCCATCCTATGGATTCGAGGTCGCTGATTACGATGCGCCTATTTTCGAGACGATCGGACGACTATTAACGAAGATACGGGCGATCATATCCGAAAAAATCAAAGTCAAAAAACTGACTGTACGACCTGACATCCTATGGATTCGAGATCGCTGATTACGATGCGCCTATTTTCCAGACGATCGGACGACTATTAACGAATATACGGGCGATCATATCCGAAAAAATCAAAGACGAAAAAACGGACTTTCCGACCTGACATCCTATGGATTCGAGGTCGCTGATTACGATGCACCTATTTTCAAGACGATCGGACGACTATTAACGAAGATACGGGCAATCATATCCGGAAAAATCATAGTCGAAAAAACGGACTTTCCAACCTGCCATCCTATGAATTCGAGGTCGCTGATTACGATGCACCTATTTTTGAGACGATCGGACGACTATTAACGAAGATACGGGCGATCATATCCGAAAAAGTCAAAGTCAAAAAACGGACTTTCCGACCTGCCATCCTATGGATTCGAGGTCGCTGATTACGATGCGCCTATTTTCGAGACGATCGGACGACTATTAACGAAGATACGGGCGATCATATCCGAAAAAATCATAGTCGAAAAAACGGACTTTCCGACTTGCCCTCCTATGGATTCGAGTTCGCTGATTACGATGCGCCTATTTTCCAGACGATCGGACGACTATTAACGAAGTTACGGGCCATCATATCCGGAAAAAACGAAGTCGAAAAAACGGACTTTCCGACCTGCCATCCTATGAATTCGAGGTCGCTGATTACGATGCGCCTATTTTCGAGACGATCGGACGACTATTAACGAAGATACGGGCGATCATATCCGAAAAAATCAAAGTCAAAAAATGGACTTTCCGACCTGCCATCCTATGGATTCGAGGTCGCTGATTACGATGCGCCTATTTTCGAGACGATCGGACGACTATTAACGAAGAAACGGGCGATCATATCCGGAAAAATCATAGTCGAAAAAACGGACTTTCCGACCTGCCATCCTATGGATTCGAGGTAGCTGATTACGATGCGCCTATTTTCGAGACGGTCGGACGACTATTAACGAAGATACGGGCCATCATATCCGGAAAAAACGAAGTCGAAAAAACGGAGTTTCCGACCTGCCATCCTATGGATTCGAGGTCGCTGATTACGATACGCCTATTTTCCAGACGATCGGACGACTATTAACGAAGATACGGGCCAATAATATCCGGAAAAATCATAGTCGAAAAAACGGACTTTCCGACCTGCCATCCTATGGATTCGAGGTCGCTGATTACAATGCGCCTATTTTCGAGACGATCGGACGACTATTAACGAAGATACGGGCGATCATATCCGAAAAAATCAAAGTCAAAAAACGGACTGTCCGACCTGACATCCTATGGATTCGAGGTCGCTGATTACGATACGCCTATTTTCCAGACGATCGGACGACTATTAACGAAGATACGGGCCAATAATATCCGGAAAAATCATAGTCGAAAAAACGGACTTTCCGACCTGCCATCCTATGGATTCGAGGTCGCTGATTACGATGCGCCTATTTTCGAGACGATCGGACGACTATTAACGAAGATACGGGCGATCATATCCGAAAAAATTATAGTCGAAAAAACGGACTTTCCGACATGCCATCCTATGGATTCGAGGTCGCTGATTACGATGCGCCTATTTTCGAGACGATCGGACGACTATTAACGAAGATACGGGCGATCATATCCGAAAAAATCATAGTCGAAAAAACGGACATTCCGACCTGCCATCCTATGAATTCGAGGTCGCTGATTACGATGCGCCTATTTTCGAGACGATCGGACCACTATTAACGAAGATACGGGCGATCATATCCGAAAAAATCATAGTCGAAAAAACGGACTTTCCGACTTGCCCTCCTATGGATTCGAGTTCGCTGATTACGATGCGCCTATTTTCCAGACGATCGGACGACTATTAACGAAGTTACGGGCCATCATATCCGGAAAAATCAAAGACGAAAAAACGGACTTTCCGACCTGACATCCTATGGATTCGAGGTCGCTGATTACGATGCGCCTATTTTCGAGACGGTCGGACGACTATTAACGAAGATACGGGCCATCATATCCGGAAAAAACGAAGTCGAAAAAACGGAGTTTCCGACCTGCCATCCTATGGATTCGAGGTCGCTGATTACGACGCGCCTATTTTCGAAACGATCGGACGACTATTAACGAAGATACGGGCGATCATATCCGAAAAAATCATAGTCAAAAAAACGGACTTTCCGACCTGCCATCCTATGGATTCGAGGTCGCTGATTACGATGCGCCTATTTTCGAGACGATCGGACGACTATTAACGAAGATACGGGCGATCATATCCGAAAAAATCAAAGTCAAAAAACGGACTGTCCGACCTGACATCCTATGGATTCGAGGTCGCTGATTACGATGCGCCTATTTTCCAGACGATCGGACGACTATTAACGAAGTTACGGGCCATCATATCCGGAAAAAACGAAGTCGAAAAAACGGAATTTCCGACCTGCCATCCTATGAATTCGAGGTCGCTGATTACGATGCGCCTATTTTCGAGACGATCGGACGACTATTAACGAAGATACGGGCGATCATATCCGAAAAAATCAAAGTCAAAAAACGGGCTTTCCGACCTGCCATCCTATGGATTCGAGGTCGCTGATTACGATGCGCCTATTTTCGAAACGATCTTACGACTATTAACGAAGATACGGGCGATCATATCCGAAAAAATCATAGTCGAAAAAACGGACTTTCCGACCTGCCATCCTATGGATTCGAGGTCGCTGATTACGATGCGCCTATTTTCGAGACGATCGGACGACTATTAACGAAGATACGGGCGATCATATCCGGAAAAATCATAGTCGAAAAAACGGACTTTCCGACCTGCCATCCTATGGATTCGAGGTAGCTGATTACGATGCGCCTATTTTCGAGACGGTCGGACGACTATTAACGAAGATACGGGCCATCATATCCGGAAAAAACGAAGTCGAAAAAACGGAGTTTCCGACCTGCCATCCTATGGATTCGAGGTCGCTGATTACGATGCGCCTATTTTCGAGACGATCGGACGACTATTAACGAAGATACGGGCGATCATATCCGAAAAAATCAAAGTCAAGAAACGGACTGTCCGACCTGACATCCTATGGATTCGAGGTCGCTGATTACGATGCGCCTATTTTCCAGACGATCGGACGACTATTAACGAAGATAGGGGCGATCATATCCGGAAAAATCGTAGTCGAAAAAACGGACTTTCCGACCTGCCTTCCTATGGATTCGAGGTAGCTGATTACGATGCGCCTATTTTCGAGACGGTCGGACGACTATTAACGAAGATACGGGCCATCATATCCGGAAAAAACGAAGTCGAAAAAACGGAGTTTCCGACCTGCCATCCTATGGATTCGAGGTCGCTGATTACGATGCGCCTATTTTCGAAACGATCGGACGACTATTAACGAAGATACGGGCGATCATATCCGAAAAAATCATAGTCGAAAAAACGGACTTTCCGACCTGCCATCCTATGGATTCGAGGTCGCTGATTACGATGCGCCTATTTTCGAGACGATCGGACGACTATTAACGAAGATACGGGCGATCATATCCGAAAAAATCAAAGTCAAAAAACTGACTGTCCGACCTGACATCCTATGGATTCGAGGTCGCTGATTACGATGCGCCTATTTTCCAGACGATCGGACGACTATTAACGAAGATACGGGCCAATAATATCCGGAAAAATCATAGTCGAAAAAACGGACTTTCCGACCTGCCATCCTATGGATTCGAGGTCGCTGATTACGATGCGCCTATTTTCGAGACGATCGGACGACTATTAACGAAGATACGGGCGATCATATCCGAAAAAATCATAGTCGAAAAAACGGACATTCCGACCTGCCATCCTATGAATTCGAGGTCGCTGATTACGATGCGCCTATTTTCGAGACGATCGGACCACTATTAACGAAGATACGGGCGATCATATCCGAAAAAATCATAGTCGAAAAAACGGACTTTCCGACTTGCCCTCCTATGGATTCGAGTTCGCTGATTACGATGCGCCTATTTTCCAGACGATCGGACGACTATTAACGAAGTTACGGGCCATCATATCCGGAAAAATCAAAGACGAAAAAACGGACTTTCCGACCTGACATCCTATGGATTCGAGGTCGCTGATTACGATGCGCCTATTTTCGAGACGGTCGGACGACTATTAACGAAGATACGGGCCATCATATCCGGAAAAAACGAAGTCGAAAAAACGGAGTTTCCGACCTGCCATCCTATGGATTCGAGGTCGCTGATTACGATGCGCCTATTTTCGAAACGATCGGACGACTATTAACGAAGATACGGGCGATCATATCCGAAAAAATCATAGTCGAAAAAACGGACTTTCCGACCTGCCATCCTATGGATTCGAGGTTGCTGATTACGATGCGCCTATTTTCGAGACGATCGGACGACTATTAACGAAGATACGGGCGATCATATCCGAAAAAATCAAAGTCAAAAAACGGACGGTCCGACCTGACATCCTATGGATTCGAGGTCGCTGATTACGATGCGCCTATTTTCCAGACGATCGGACGACTATTAATGAAGTTACGGGCGATCATATCCGAAAAAATCAAAGACGAAAAAACGGACTTTCCGACCTGACATCCTATGGATTCGAGGTCGCTGATTACGATGCGCCTATTTTCAAGACGATCGGACGACTATTAACGAAGATACGGGCCATCATATCCGGAAAAAACGAAGTCGAAAAAACGGACTTTCCGACCTGCCATCCTATGAATTCGAGGTCGCTGATTACGATGCGCCTATATTCTAGACGATCGGACGACTATTAACGAAGTTACTGGCGATCATATCCGAAAAAATCAAAGAAGAAAAAACGGACTTTCCGACCTGACATCCTATGGATTCGAGGTCGCTGATTACGATGCGCCTATTTTCGAGACGATCGGACGACTATTAACGAAGTTACGGGCGATCATATCCGAAAAAATCAAAGACGAAAAAACGGACTTTCCGACCTGACATCCTATGGATTCGAGGTCGCTGATTACGATGCGCCTATTTTCAAGACGATCGGACGACTATTAACGAAGATACGGGCCAATCATATCCGGAAAAATCATAGTCGAAAAAACGGACTTTCCGACCTGCCATCCCATGGATTCGAGGTCGCTGATTACGATGCGCCTATTTTCGAGACGATCGGACGACTATTAACGAAGATACGGGCGATCATATCCGAAAAAATTATAGTCGAAAAAACGGACTTTCCGACATGCCATCCTATGGATTCGAGGTCGCTGATTACGATGCGCCTATTTTCGAGACGATCGGACGACTATTAACGAAGATACGGGCGATCATATCCGAAAAAATCATAGTCGAAAAAACGGACTTTCCGACATGGTATCCTATGGATTCGAGGTCGCTGATTACGATGCGCCTATTTTCGAGACGATCGGACGACTATTAACGGAGATACGGGCGATCATATCCGAAAAAATCAAAGTCAAAAAACTGACTGTCCGACCTGACATCCTATGGATTCGAGGTCGCTGATTACGATGCGCCTATTTTCGAGACGGTCGGACGACTATTAACGAAGATACGGGCCATCATATCCGGAAAAAACGAAGTCGAAAAAACGGACTTTCCGACCTGCCATCCTATGGATTCGAGGTCGCTGATTACGATACGCCTATTTTCCAGACGATCGGACGACTATTAACGAAGATACGGGCCAATAATATCCGGAAAAATCATAGTCGAAAAAACGGACTTTCCGACCTGCCATCCTATGGATTCGAGGTCGCTGATTACAATGCGCCTATTTTCGAGACGATCGGACGACTATTAACGAAGATACGGGCGATCATATCCGAAAAAATCAAAGTCAAAAAACGGACTGTCCGACCTGACATCCTATGGATTCGAGGTCGCTGATTACGATACGCCTATTTTCCAGACGATCGGACAAGTATTAACGAAGATACGGGCCAATAATATCCGAAAAAATCAAAGTCAAAAAACTGACTGTACGACCTGACATCCTATGGATTCGAGATCGCTGATTACGATGCGCCTATTTTCCAGACGATCGGACGACTATTAACGAATATACGGGCGATCATATCCGAAAAAATCAAAGACGAAAAAACGGACTTTCCGACCTGACATCCTATGGATTCGAGGTCGCTGATTACGATGCACCTATTTTCAAGACGATCGGACGACTATTAACGAAGATACGGGCAATCATATCCGGAAAAATCATAGTCGAAAAAACGGACTTTCCAACCTGCCATCCTATGAATTCGAGGTCGCTGATTACGATGCACCTATTTTTGAGACGATCGAACGACTATTAACGAAGATACGGGCGATCATATCCGAAAATCAAAGTCAAAAAACGGACTTTCCGACCTGCCATCCTATGGATTCGAGGTCGCTGATTACGATGCGCCTATTTTCG